>OZ023316.1:32027800-32342328 GCA_964007375.1 Ophion obscuratus | reverse complement strand
CTCGCGTCCGTTGGTCAGGCCGCAGTTACCAATCCATCCGCACACACGAGCAGCTTCCCCCCTGCATATATCGTCTCGTATGTGTACCGTACCGTATGCGCGAGCTTTTGTACATCGGTCGCCTCCGTTATACACTTCGGAGACGATGAAAAAATGCTCATGACCGAAATAGAAACGCGATCGGAAACACGCTCGCACCACTGCCCATTAGCACACTCGGTGGCCAGACCCCCGATACTTTACACATCTACGAGCACTTGCTCTTCAACACAACGAACTCTGCAGTATCGAGCTCCAGTGTGGACGGAGCTCTCAAAATTTACGATGCATTTTTTTTTCTTTTCGATATCACTAAATCTGCACAGACGGCGCACTATGTTTCGAACTGCGGAGTTTCGTTCTCTTCTTGGTGGTACGGGCTCTTTTTGAGGTTCCTCCGCATGCCTTCGTGGGCTCTCGCGATTAGGGGAACTCGTGGCAAGACGAATACGCGGGGAATTATAAGCCTAGCCACTACGGGGCCGTACATAAATTACGTAACGCAATTGGGGGGTCGGTCAGACGTTACGGTTTACGTACGTAGGAGGTGGGTGGGGGGTCGAGGTTTGCGTTACGTCACGATTTTAAAACTGCCAGAAATCGCAAAATTCCTGCATGTTCAAGTTTTTAATTTAAACCTCGAATGCAATTTTACCGTGGACAGCTCACAGCTTTCTATACGCAATGTCAGTGAAAGGGGAAAATCACTGTGCAAGAACTTGCAAAGTAGCTTTCCCACATCCCACAAGTGAAATTTGAAGGACATTTTTTAAAATAATTCTTGAATGTACACGTATTGAAAAATCTGTTGGCAACATTTTTATTCACAAGTCCAACAATTGACGGAGTTATAGTCACTTTAGTGAGGGCATTCACAGTAGATAAAGTACAGGCTCTTATTATTTTGTGAACTATCATGAGGATCAAGAACCGTCATATCGCCCACGACTAGATACTTCACGGTAACCATCAATATTCTAGAAAAAATCGTAACTTTATATCAAGGGGTACGGAACGAAAACGGTGAACGCGTTTTCGCCTTAAAAAACTTTAACCGATTTTCAATTTTTTGAAAATCATTTTTGTAATCGCAGTGACTTGGGCTGTACGTATCCGCGTTTTTAACATTGGATAATTACTACCATTAAAGACTGCTTGAGTACAGAAAATGGGCCTTGAAAATAGAAAAAAATGTTTAAACTGTCGGCATCTTGTAAAAAAAAAAACAAAACAAAAAACGGCTACGCATAACGACAGCTAAATTTGTATAGATATCGATAAATTGTTGACCTTTAACTTACAGATAACCTTTCATAAAGATATGGATGGGACAATGAAGAGAAATTTTTTTTTCGTCGTCAAATCAAGGCATATATCTTGGTTAATTTTCAAGATTTTGACATAAAAATTGGTAGAAAACTTGATGAATATATACTTCATAAAATGAGTATAAACCCGATTCTTTCATAATTAGTTATGTCTATGAAAAAAATCGCATTTATTGACGACAAAGCACCCGTTACGTAACGGAATAACGGGGGGGGGGGGTTCTAGCCAAGCGTTACGGTCCCGTTACGTGGGGGGGGGGGGGGGGGGGGGGGGGTCAAACATTGGGAAATGTTGCGTTACGTAATTTGTGTACGCCCCCTAAACAGTGTGTGCGAGGACAGTGCTCCCGTTGGGGTTTGGAGAGGTCGCTGTGACGTGAATGAGTGTGACAGTATCAACTGTGGCAGAAGCACGCGTCTCGAGTGAGAAAATAATATCAATTTTTTGACAAAACGGCTAATTTTTCGTAAAGTTTAATATCGTTTCAGTTTATTTGAGTTGCTGATATTGATTAGAGACAGGTGGGTAAACACAATGAAAGTACTAATTATTAACATAATAAAAACGGTTTGTCAGAAATGTTCAAGGTTATTGCGTGATTTTTTGTTAATTCGTTAACCGCCTAATGGGGCAAGATGAATACAAGCTATCGCAAACCCGGGATATTTTACAACCTACCACTATTTATATTAGAAAAGGTGAAATGGAACTAGTAAAGCATTTGGTTCCTCTTCAACCGGTGTTCCTACCAGGGGAAGAAAAAGAACTTACAAATGATCAAAATGATATGGAAGCCAGATTATTCGTTCTGATCCTACAGAACTTACACGATTGGCTTATCAAATTGATGGTATTGAGAATAAAATCACTTTTATATGCGAAAGATGCCAATAATTCGTGTCCCATCATTATCTCAGCGTTGTTTCATCTTGCCCCGCATACGGGGTAAGATGGAAAAAATACAGGTTTGCAAAAAAATATATATTATATTATACAAATCAGAAAGACTGATTTTTTTGCTTCCAAAATTAAAAGATTAATACATGTTGATAAGTTCAAAAAATAATTAAAGTCGTCTGGCTCATATATGTATTATTTTATTTGAACATGACCTTAGCGTTATCATCTTGCCTCGACTTCCCCTACGTCGCCCTTTTACCCCGCAATCATCACTTCAATATTTCCAGCTCCTCCGACTATTGCCCACAGCAACTACTCGATGTGCCCTTCTGCACATTTGCACAAGGGCGCGGGGAAATTGAGAACAAGCGTGCCGACGCTTGCGGTCATATTTTTTGAAATGAGTTTCAGTTGCATTGCTTAAGCGATCCCCAAGTATTGGCCTGACGCTTTTTTACACGAGGGATCGCCGAAGCTGCGAATTTATCCGGTGATCCAAATGATATGTCTATTGTTATAATTTCGCAATCAGGAGGTGACAGCTAGGACGACGGCTTCAATCCTTCAACTCGCACATTCATTCCCAGGGTCATTTAAATTTATCAGATGATTCGGGCGTCATAACTCGAATTCCGAGAACGAAAAAACAATTCTTCCAGATTGTAGCTTTTTTGTGGTCCGCATCGTTGCAACAACCGCTCGTTTGAACGATGAATGAAATGTCTCATTCTCTCGTATGTATAGCACGCGTGTAGCGTGCATCAGCTGATCACGGAACAAGGCGTGTGGTCGCGGTGTAATGCCCAAGCCATTCATAAATACATCGATTTTGCCTGGGAAGCATGGCCATAACGTGGACGATTCGTGACGTGGGTTGGTGGTCAGTTGTGAATTTACCGAGTGCGACACGCGCATTGGCGTGGTTAAAGGGTCACGTGCACTCAACAGGAATGAAACTACGATAAAATTCGTGGATCATTATCTTTGATCTTGAATTTCCGATGAGTCATAGATTAAATAGTTTATCACGTGTGGGCCAATTATTTACGGGATTTTAATATTTTTTATTTATGAGATTATTCGGATAACAAGGTAGCGATTTTACTCGTAATTGATACAGTCTTGCCGAGGTTGAGTTTTTTTTTAGTGAGTTTTTAGTGAGAAATATTGATAAACAGTTGAGGTATTTGAACACAGTGCCGCCGTTGCTGCATGGCCAATCGACGGATGTGTTCTGGCAACTAGGGTGGTATAAAATGAAAAATAAACAAATAACATTTCAGTGTAATAATAAAGCCTTCGTATGGCGGATTCTGTTTTGAAGTCCTAAAAATAAAAAATAAAACAAACTGTAGAAAAACGGTTCGATTTCGTTTAAAAAAGCAACTTTAATGTTTTGTTACTACTAAATTGATAAACATATATGAATATTGTCGCGTCATACGATAAAAAAGGTTATAAACTTTGCTGTTTCCGAATTTGAAGTGAATCGGGCGAATAGATTTTGAGATATGACTTGGGTCGTTTTATAAAAGGATTGAAGTTTGCATCATTGGAATGCGATGAATATTTTGTTCCTTCAATTTCTCAAATTTCTTTTAGTCGTTTGTAGCTACGAAAATCAAACATTTTTGGGTTGCTTAGAGATGCAAAACCTAAATCTGCAAAAGAAGATTTTTTATATTAATAAAAATAGAAGAAAAAAAATGCGTTGCATTCTAACTATGCGAACTTAAGGAGGTTGGAGCGTATAAGATAATTAAGGTAGTACGAGCGCGCTTTTGATTTCTATAGATTTTGTTCAAATTTTAACCAGACATTGTTCATATCATTACGCATGTTTGGGTGAAATTTCAGAACAGTCGACTATTTAGATTGGGAGATAAAGGGTTTTAAAATTGCAACTTTTAACACTGCAGGGCCTGCATTGAAATTTAGACAGAATAATTTTCCGTAAAAATATTTGTCCCCTAAGTAAGAATACATATGTCAAAACCATATCGTTCCACGCATCCAATGACGTAAGTTTGCGCGGCATATTCAAAATAATACTGCAAGACTAACTTCTATTTCGAAGTAATTTTTAATCGAACAAAGTTTTTAATTAGTTATGAATGAACAAACACTTTTATTCATCAATGATGATAACACAACCAATATAAAATATTAATATTTCTAATGCAAATATTTTTTTATGATTAAAGTTTTTAACTTTAGGAACAAGATAATTATTTTTGTTCTCGAAATATTGAATACTGTTCTGCGGGGTTGCCATACGTCTTCTTATTACAGAGGACAAATATTTTTTTAAGGAGAATTGTTTTGTCTTTACTGAACGTTTTTAGCAAAACTGAATTGTAAAGGCAATCCAAAGTTTTTTCACTCTTTCCCTAACTAATTTGCTATCTAAACATACTATTTTTCGAAATTAATAAACACTATAGAATGATACGACGAACTATGTGACCTGACTTTCGGTCAAGCTTTTAAAATGTAGATTTCATATTTCAAAAATGTCTACGTTTATGTACTTTTCAAGTACTTGCACCTATGATGAGTGACCAAGGAATGCACTTTTTTTTAGTTATACTGTTGTGATTTTCAAATTTTACTTTTCATTTTTTATCTCTGGAGTTTGTGGCGAAATAAAAAAAAATCGTTTCACTCAGTATAGTCTAGGCACTAACATATATGTATATTTTTGTTTACATCTTGAATTGTGGCTAACGCTCCAACCTCCTTTACCTTTTAAGGACGGGAAAATGTCCATTAAAATCGACTTTTTTGCATGAAAGATATCAATAAAATCGATGAATTTCTCAATTGGCGTCCCAAGCCTAATTGCTGGTCGATATATTGACCAGCCCCGTCCGCAACGAAAAGTCCAATTCTAAAAATTTATTTTAAAAAGTTTGAAAGCGTATTCCTGTGTAATTTGATGCGCTGAATACGGGAAAAATAATGAAAAAATCCTAGTGGCACCCTTGACCTTGAAAATCGCAATTTCGAGGTTAAATGTTTTTTTCTGCTAGTTTGGCCTCAACATTTATATACTCACATTGTGGATACACTTAGTACAACAAATAGGCTTATATGTTGTAAATGTCATCCTGAAGAATATTTCAAGGACGTCAGTGATTATAGAACAAGCCTCGTCAGTAAACATACTCACTGCCCAAAGTATGTCACAAAAAGACTGCAGAAAAATCGTGCATTATTTTCAGAAATACTCCAACTTTTGCTCTCAGCGTGACCCAGGATAAACAACATGGATGTGGCGAAAGTGTGATCCCTTTGGGGTGCTTGATTTTCGTGAGTTCCCTTGCCTAAATATTATGTGCCCCCTGGATGGTCGATATATCGATCACTCCCGTCCTTAAAAGGTTAAATACGGCAAAAACGGCTTCCAACTGGATGTTGAGGCTTAGCTTACTTGTTAGACCCTCACGGCTGATCTTACTTAACGGCGATATACACCTAGATGGTCGAGGTCGATGATTTCGAAGCTATGAACATTCCGTCGACCGTAGAAGACCTACATTATGGGCCTGGTATCTATGATTCCATGTAAGTTGACAAATTTCATAATTTATTCATTCCCAAATTTTCAAACGCGTTTTTCTCAAAACCACGTTTTTCAAATCGGTACCCAACATTTCTCGAAAACCAATGAACCGATTGCCTTGAGGTTGTTTGTGGTTATTCTATACACCATTATCAAGTACTTGTCATAGGATTTTTTTTCCGTTACTTAGTTTTTGTTTTAGAGGCAAAATAATAACTAATTTTTGGCCCAAAAATCACTATGTTCAAACGTCCGCCATTTTGTCATAAAACGATATTTTCAAAATCGGCTATGACAAGTACTAGATTATAGTATCTAATTTGATAATCTTTTTGGTTTTTTTTTCAGGTTATTTTTGAGGAAACGCCAGTGGGTATCGTATACGCAGATTTTTTTACGACGCTCTAAGGATCATACGATATACTTGTATATTTTTGATATCGTTAAATAAAAAAAATCAAAAATATTTTCACAGTTCACAGAGGTCCCACATATCCTTAAAAAAAAAAACAAGAAATAAAAAGTTACCGCTAAAACAAATTAGCCAGTGCGATCCTCGTTCCGTTTTTCCTCGAGTGGGCCAGGTTCATCAGTAGGGAAAGAGAAATGTGTACATTGCGACTAGAACCTCCGTTCGCCTTCGGTTACAAAGGAATCGTGCACTTGTGTGAGCAGACTCGGATTTCATTAGCGGGATATCGGAGCGATAATGATTTCTTCGCGCAGCTAAACTTACTGCCCCGATTCATTCCATGTCAGTTTTGTCTAGCATTTGTCTAATAAGTCAAAAAGGCACGTGGGACATGATCGAGCGTGTAAAGTGATATGGGTTTACGTCCTTCTGCTCGCTACACCAGTCGACTCGTGGGGTATATGTGCTTTCTCGTCGAGGCCACGTGGTTTTGATCGAACGCTCGCGTGCTCTTTGAGGTCATCGTCGAGGTGTGGGTGCACAGACCGGGCAATTGGGGGGAGGGGGGGGATTGAACGAAACCTATTGCCAACCCTATAGAATAGTTTCGTAGGTGGTTGCTTTTGCTGGGTTACCTTAGGTGTGCACGTATATACGGGAAACGAGAGCCCTCCCTACCCATTTCTCAGACAAGCGTGTCCGTTCGCAATACGCGAAGTGGATTTCTATTTAAGGTCTCGACTCACTTTTCGTCCTTACTATCCCCTCTTCACCGCCGTACTTTCTAGCCCTTTCTCTATCACTCCCCTCGTCTCTCTACCTTTCTACCTCTCTCCTTCGATTGCTTGTGCATTAGACTCTTTGGTGGACTTTTGCTCGCCCCGATCGATCTGCACGCTTTACTTAGCCGAAATTAAAGATCGGCGTACCGGAGCCTTTTATCGGAATCGGAGCTATATCTCCTCGCCAAAGGGAGCGATGTACATATGTGTACGCACGGGGTGTTCCACGTGGAATTCCGAAGCCGCCGCGAATTTAAATTCTTTTTGTAGCTGGGACTTTGTTGCGCGAGTGAATGCGCGTTTCAATGTGAATATCGATTACAAGACGGTGTCTCATTCTTGGATGGTAGCTCAATATTGCGGACCTTGCCAGTATCCACGAGTGCTTTGACGAAGAATTATGCTTGTTGCGTTTCAATGTTTCTTTTGTTGGAGTTCTTACAGAGAAAACATTCCTGGTGCCACGCTTTTTAGACTGCCAAACAAATATTTAATTTAAATAGGATCTATTTAAATGATATAGGTTTTTTTCTAGGCTCACGGCCTATTACGATCTTATTTGTTTCAAAGATAGTTTTTTAGTTCTTTCAGCTATTCTTTTAAAATATTGAATATATTCAAATTGAATAAATAAAGATTCAATTCAACAAAATGTATAAATGTACACTGTAAATCTAAGTGTACTATATAGATAAAATATTTCATAAATCAAAAATAAAAAGAAATACTTAATTGAGGATTTTACGACAACGATTTTGTATCGTAATTCGTCATTCGCTGGTCTTTTGCGATGATTTCTGTCGAAGAAAATATTTCACCTATATGGGAATCAAACCTAGAACCTACCTACTCATAACTACGCGCGCTGCTCCTATCCTACCGAGTGCTTGTATCATCTTAATCGCAGATATGGCTAAGAGACCAAATGAATTCCTATAATTATTTGCTGTATCACATAAACTATATCAATCAGTTAATATCGTTGTGATAATTAGAGAGTTTTATCGAATAACATGCTATATATTTTTCTAACATAACCTATTTATATATATAATTCCTCTCTCGACACCCTCTCTACTCCCACACTTCTTTGATATGTGCGTTGCAATAAAGACAGACCATTCAATCAAATAAAGAAATGGTTGACTCTACGAAAATTATATTTAATTTAAATTAAAAAAAATCTAACACACCTTTTTAGTGGATTCAACTAATTTTTTTTTGAGCAGATGAACCTGAAACACAGATTTATTAGGATTAAATCAAATATTTAGTTATTGGACGATATTGAATACATTTTTATTTGACTAAATAAATATATTTAAAGTAAGTAATTTCAAATATGGAATGCAATAGGAAACATTTGATTCCACGAAAAATCTAGTTAATTCAAATCAACAAAAATCAAATAGACGCGATTTGTTCATATCAATAGAATTTTTCTGTCAGTGTACAGCTGTTTCTTTTTCAATCGATTCCGATTCGGGGTCTGAGTTACACTTATCGATGTGGGACGGAGAAGATTCGTCAATTACAGGTGAAATAATTGGGCCGGTAGAGCTTGAGCATCCGGTTGAATAACGTGTTGGCATTATTCTTTCTATTTCTTATCCATATTACAAGGAACGTCACTTTCGTGTTTTGCTTCGATTTTGTTGAAACTCATCTATATGGTAGAGCATCGAAAACTATTGGATACGTATTTATTTATCGGCGGCGAAACAGTTTTGAGGGATGGAACTACCCCTTGAATAAAAGCATGTCAAGGGATGTTTTTCCAATTTCACGCGCAAGCAGTCGACCGATTCCAGTGATACAGGAACAAAAATGCTTCCAACGCAAAACGATCAGAAATCCACTATGGGTCCACTATGGTATATTGAAGAAAAAAAAATGGAGGGATGTACCATCCCTTTAATTTTTCTTTCGCTCACCGCACATTTGCCGGGGGGGGGGGGGGGGAGGCAGTAAAATTAAAGTTTACGTATTTTTGTCGAATGGCAAGGTTAAGGGGATATGCTACATTCAACGATATTAAATAAAAATTGGGGTTTTCGGAGTGAATTTTGGTGAACATGGTGAATTCATATTCGGGGGTAAAAATATATCAATATGGACTTGTAAAAAAAGGTTTCATAACCACATTTTCTTACCATCTCGGCCAAAGTGAAGTGGTTTCACTAAATTATCGATCACTTCTTTGCTGCTTCGGTTTGTAACTCCATTCTGTGCTCATTCCCTTCGTTATCGTATGCTCTTTGAAATGCCGTTTAATTTATTGAGCTCAGATATTTTTTCGATTTTTGGCAGAATTTTAAATTCGGACCATCAATTTCTACCAGTTTTTCCATTCGCTAAATCTCAATTACTAAACAATTACTAACAGAATTACTAGACAATTAATAACTCAATTACCAAATATCAATTTGTCGTTTGTAAAAATATCGTGATATCATAAATACAGAAAAAGACAACTGCTATAAGATGATTTGAGTGAGGGGTGATTTACCCTCGAAAGCTTGCCATCCGGCGAAAAAAAAACACAGACTAATTTTGTTTCCCCCTCCAAAGTGTTACCCGTTTCATTTAATTGAAGGGACAGCACCAATGTGACCCCCTGTTTTTTTGCCATTTTTCAAGAATTTTTTTTTGTGGGAAAAAAAGAGATATTCGAAAAAAAAAATTTGTTTTGTTCGTTGTTTATTGAAGATACATAAAAATTTTTTTTCAAAATTTTCACGCTCCATGGTGACGCTGGGGAAGCTCCCGCGTCAGGTACTGTTGCCTCTGCAGTGGTTCGCGGCACGCAGCAGAACTCTCTTCAAAGTCGATCTGAAAAAAAATACCGAGTGTTTTTGTTAATAACATGATATTTTGAAGAGAAGTACATAGGGATTTGAAAAAATATTGATTTTTAAAAAATAGGCACGCTTTTGAAATTAAAGGACGATTTTCGAGCAAAATTTCTCGTCGAAAATAGGCTACAACTTTTTTTATTATTGAGATATCGAAAAAATCCTACGTACTTCTTTAGATAATCTAGTTTTATTGATGCAGTCCCAATTTGAAGTCGATCGGATAAAAAATGCTCGAGTTTTGCTGCGTGCCGCACTCAAAAAAGTGGTTTTGAGAAAAACGCGTTCAAAGTTTTAGGTTTGTTAATTTATGCGATAAATTGGAAAAAAAATTGTTTACCTTCAATCAGCGATGCCGGCACCATATAGCTGGCCTTCAAGAAGCAAATCATTGTCCCTAGTATCTTTTCTCGAACTTGTAGAGGCTCTTCTTGCCTCTTTTGCAGCGTCTGTGAGCGAGCGCTCCATCAGCTCGATCCGCGCTGCGTCGGTTTCAACGCAAAAATTGAAACAATTTGGGCCGATAGTTATTCCCAACGTCTCCAAAACTTACATGAGGCTTCTCAGGCCATCATTGAATGATAATACCGCCATATCAGCTGCAATATCGACGATTTTTTTGCTCACGGACTGACACTTGGGGGCCCAAACTGATTTGTTGTAGCTTTCGTTGTTGTTTTGCGTGAAGCCGCCCAAGCAACGCTGCAGCAAATCGTCTTTGCTCAAATTTTCGAAGACTGGCGTAATTGCCTCCAATACTTCCTCAGGAAGAGGCGGCTTATGGCGATATTCAGAAATATTACCGCTTGCGACCGCTCGCTGCCACGACTCGACTCCTCGTCACATAGCTCCGTTTTGTTCCCTTTTTCCCCGCGTACACTTTCGGATTATCCATTTCGATGTGCAAAGAATAATTCTAAGCGTTGGATATTTATAAACGAAACGATTCGGAGCGTTTAGACACGAGTAGCGTCGCTTCTATTCGCAAACTGACGCTATGACGCTATCCCTATATCTGCCTTGAACATTTTTCAATTATCGCCACCTATGGCTTTTTTCGAAACTATATTTATAACAATAGCCGGTTTTTGTGAAGGGAGACAAAAGAATACCTGGGAAAGACCCGCAGGACCTGGGAAAGGCCTGGTATACCTGCCGACCCTGAGGCGCGCAGCTGCGCGGGACCCCGAACGTCACGGAGCGCTGCACCGCTCCACAAAATATTCAATATCCCCGAAAATAATTATTTTTTCGACCTGGGTCCAACGGCATCTTAATCTTAAATGTATTTTAGATTTTTCTAGATGTTTTTCAAAAAATCGATTTTTTGACGCCGTCACAGTAGTGTTGTCCCTTAATAGACCCCTTTCAAATGTGGGATGAGAGAAAGGGAAATGAAGGGGTGGTTCATTCCTCGATTTTCATTTTTTTTCAATGTACCCATAGTGAATCTCTGACAGTTTTGGATCAGGAGACTTTTTGTTTTTGCTGCACTTGAATCGCTGGACTGTTTGCAGTCGAAGCTTCAAAATCAGCTCGTAAGGTTGTAATGGGGTTAAGTCAACATGTTACTACCGAGCTGAAATTTTTTCTGGACCTCTGTAATCTCTTTGCTGATTATCCTGTGTAGTTTAAATACGATCCACAGTACCGTTTTCTAGAAAACAAAATCGGCAACTCGACGTATTTCGTGGGCTCCTTACATTCCGCTTATGGAAAACTCCCGATCATTTTTCAGTATATTGTTAACATCTGCTAAGTGAATATTACCACGGAGCTGAAGAAATAGGTAAGGTTCGACTAATTATCGGACTAACCCTTGGTACCGTGAAAATGCGGATTCACAGTATCGTTATAAAATTATTAATGTTTTTGATAGAGAATTTGTGCGAAAATCAAGCACACAAAGTATTACACTGTGCAATCCTGGCAACGTCGATGACGGCACAAATGCTACCTATCTTATCGGTATTCGGTAATTATGCCGGGTTACCTCAAACTACTCAGTCAGAATAATTAACAACGAATATTATTGGTACTTATTCTCTTAATTAGTAATAATTATTTAATATTAATTTGATAAATATGTTCAGAAATGATACATTTCTAGACATTTGTAGGCAAAGACAAAATGACGCGGATTTTTTTTCATACATAAATTTTTTTTCAGAATATCGGAAAGTTATTAAAGTTTTTGATTTCTTCGAGATTATAGACAGCTTTAGTACACCCTTTTTGTTTCCAGCGAATTTTTTTTACCCGGACTGATATTCGTTTTTGACAGCTCCTTGTGAGCTCCTTTATGACAGCATATGTCTCTAACATCGCGATACTTCTGCCAACCTGGGGATTATGACATACTACTATTTACGACGTTGGCAATTCGTTTTGCGTTAATTGGGCGAGAAAAAGTTATAGAAAATCATTATACGAAGTAATGAAAACACTTAATGTAACCACCGAATGTTCAGAAATGCATCTTTCTACAAATAGCAAATAGATGTAGAAAAATCATTCGAACACGCACGTTTATTATGACGATTATTTGAAAGCTAACAGTTGGTAATAGTCAAGAGGCTCTGTGCACAAGCATAGGGCGTTCCACTCGTACTTCGCCCCCGACGGCTAAACCCCATAACAACCTTACAAGCTTCGCTCTAAGGGGTAGTTTCACAGCTTAAAAATGTTTTCCGCCAATAAAAAAAATACGTGCTCGATAGTTTTCAATGTTTAACCACGTATATGAGTTTCAACAAAACCGAAAGCGAACACCGAAGTGCTGACCCTTGTTACTTGCTTTTTATTAAACGGAGCTGTCATCTATTAAACGTCCGATGGAAAAAATGTGAGTTATTTTGGATGCATATTTGAAGCGTAAGCTTTCGAGTTTGCCGTACGTTGGTAACGCGGGTTGAGAACGCTACTGCATTCTTGATATGGTTTTCTCCATGTGATTTCGATGTCGCGAAAAATAGACTATGTCGAAACTTGTTCGTTTCATTTGGAATACCCCATTGATCGATATGTACCTATGTATCTCATGTGTATACGCTTTTCTACGTGTTGTCTACTAAAAGGAGCCAGAGGGACGGGGGGGGGGGGGAGAAACCGAGAAAAGTAGCTAACCATCGAGCTTCCGATTTTATATACACATATACTCGGCCATCTCGCGTCTTGTCTCTCCATTTCTCTCTTTCTCGCTCCGCCGTCGTCGTTTCACCCCTTACCTCACCTATTGAGCTTGAAGCAAGCATGCTGCTGTGGCGTGCTCCATGTGGAAAGGGAGCTGCACGGAGAGACCACCAACGGGAAATGATAGAGCGAAGGAGAGAGAGAGAGAAAGAGAGAGAGAGAGAGAGAGAGAGCCGTGCATCTGAGAAAGAGAACAGCGGAAGCGTACCATGAAGAGGGGGATTGAATGAGAGAGCGGGAGAGAGAGAGAGAGAGAGAGAGAGAGAGAGAGAGAGAGAGAGAGAGAGAGAGAGAGATACAGATAGCGAGATAGGGGATACAGAGATAGAGTTAGGCGCGCAATCCTAGCGTCGCGGTGCTCTCTCTCTCTCTCTCTCTCTCTCTCTCTCTCTCTCTCTCTCTCTCTCTCTCTCTCTCTCTCTCTTTCTCTTTCTCTCCTTCTACTTTCCTCGTCTGGCTACGATAAAGCCTTCCAGATTTAATTCCTGTTTATTTACCTTGCCGCGTCTACCAAGCCTCTGGCAGCTCCGTTTTCTCTCTCTACCTCTCTTTTCCTTTCACTCTCGGTCCCAATCTTCTCTCGCGCTTCTCGACTTTCCGTTTACGAGCTTTCGGTATAGAGAAAATCATACACGCACGCGCGCACACACACAGACACGGATGCACGCTCACATGAGTACAGTTCGACAAGCGCTTACGTATTGCCAGATGTTCCGGTCTTGTGAAAAAAGAGAATCCGGCCCTGTACCTGTAGATACTTTACCCGGGGCGCAACATTTCATTTGGACTTTGCCTTTCAAACCGGCGTTGTCTATCGTTATAAGGAGAGATATCGATACAGTATGTCCTTGTAATGAACCTCGGACATTGGCTTTTACCTTTTCACCTCAAGTTCATCGAGGTGTCTCCTCAAATTTTTTTTTTCGCCGAACAAGATTTGCCCATAACGTTCGTTCGTGCAAGCATTAAGGGGCCAGTCCACTTTGGACCCACGAAAAAGGTTATTTTCGCGATTTTTTTTTTTGATGATTTTATAAAAGATATGAATATAAAAGTTGTTGGGCTCGACAAATAAAGTCTTGAAATACATTTAAAATTTTTTTCATTCATCTTTATTAATTTTTAAGTACAATAAACTATAGTTTAACGTAACGCCTCAAAAATAGGTGGGCTAGGTAGCTCCATCACAACTCCGCAACGGCTTGTCTGAAACAAAACAAAAAATCAACGTCCATTAGATTCAATATGACACCAGCTCCAAAATGACCCTCGGATATAAAGTTTTAAATAAAAAAATAAAAAAATGGCAGATGAAAAACGAAAAAGTAAAAAAAGCGTTTTTTCGCAGTTTTTCGCAAAAAAGAGTAAAAATCAAAATTTTAAAACAATCGAGGGCCATCTTGTTGCGAATCATGTTTACAATATGTGGTTCAAATTTCAAGAGAATCGGTTTATTAGTTTTAGAGATACGCTGGAGCTAGATTTTAAAAACGTTGTTTCGAGAAAAACGCACTTGAAATTTATGCCATGAAAAACTCTTACCTAAACTCAATCGGCAATTCCTGCACCGTACAAAATCCCTTCTGATTGCTCATCATCGTCGATTACTTCAAGTCTTGCTTGCTTTCGATTTTTTGAAATTTTCCTAGTGGACTGGCCCCTTAAGAAATTCATGCAATTTAGCAATGTATATCGTTATTAATCTATACCGAGGTACACAAACCATTTTATTTTTGTAATTTCAATTTTAACTGTATGTTTTCTAATCTAGTTGTCGATTAAAAGTTGACGACACTTAGGTATAGAGTTTGTCAAATTAGGATAATTCCTAATTATCCTAATTTCCTAATAATCCACCAAACGTCATCTGTTCTTAAGGGGGCTTCTCACTTTAACCGCTAAAAAGGCTATTTTCGTGGATTTATTTGATAGATTTATATTATAGATATTGATATAAAAGTTCTTACACATAATAAATACGATTTCGTAATACATCAAAACATTTTTTTACGGATTTATGTAACCCAAACAAATTTTAAACGCGTTTTTCTCGCAACAATGTTTTTCGACGGCTCGTTGATAAAATCTTCGAAACTACTGAACCGATCCTTATGAAATTTGAACCACATATTCTTTACAACTATAGCTATAGCACATACCAAGGATTTTTTCTAATATTGATATTTACTTTTTTTGCCAAAAAACGGTGAAAAAAACACGTTTTTTGTTATTGTTTTTTTTTCGAAAAATGTCCGTCATTTGGTTATTTTTGCATGTATCAAAAATCGTATGATATGCGGTATAGCCATTAACATACTGAATGTAAAACCGTTTGATTTTTTTGTTTCGGATGATTCATCCCCGAGATTCCATCAACAGCGCAGACCTACAATATTTTTAGGACATTCTTTTAACTACCATTTTCGTCTATAAATAGTGACTTAAATAAATAAAACATTTGAATGTATTTCGAAAGTGTATTTATTACGTGTAACAACTTTTCATATCAATGTCTATAATTATCTTACGAGTCTCGTTCTCGAGATTACAAGATAGTACCGCCTATCTCGGTACGCTGGGCCACGATTTGTTAGAGCTGATAAAAAAACAAAAGATCTTCCAAACACCCTTCCTCTGCTATCACCCACCATGGTAACGTCATAACGTTTTTCGTGCGCGAAGGGTCACGATCTAAGAGCATTAATTCCGTGTTTTTTTTAATGGGTAAATCACACAAAAAGAAAACAAAAAGAAAAGTATGGAAAAGGATGAAGATCAATCGACATCCAGATAAAAAAGGCAAAAATATCAGATGAAACAGGAATATCAGAAGGTAGATTAACAAAACTTTCATCAAATCTTGACGAGGCGGGTATACCCGTACGGATGCGATATTTAAGATTATCGCCTCAAAGTAAAACATCGTATCTGCGCTCGATGCTTGGTGTGTTATTGCCATGTGCAATAGACTCGGCGGCTTTGCCGTACGAAGGCAGGCTCCTCTGAGTCCTGCCTTGAGTCATACATCCCCTCTGCAAATGAGACTTGGTGGTTTGTACCGTACGAAGACAGGCTCCTTTGAGACCTGTCTTGAGTCATGCACCTTCTCTGGAAATGAGACCTGGCGGTTCATACCATACGAAGACAGGCTACTTGGAGTCCTGTCTTGTGACAGCACTCCTTCGGAAAACGAAAGTTGGCAGTTTATACCGTACGAAGATAGTTGCAGAAAGTACTATCGGAAATCGCACTATCATGATTACACAAGAGATGGTGTTTCAATATAAAATTCACGATCTCCCTTGAATAACATATGCATATCGCTAATCCATTTACATGTCTTGACCAAATATAAATTTCTCGCCTGGTCCCTTACAACAAATATTTGGTTTGGAGTTCTACCAACATATGCGTTTACAGACATATCGTCAAACACCAGTGGACAATCTGAACATGATCCAGCCATCTTAGAGCCCTCACAGATGAGCGAAAAAGAAAATGCAAGTATCAATGGAATAGAGATCCCCGAAACTCCATCTATCGAGCTAACGGAAGCGTTTGATGAAAAAACTCTGCGTATCCTGGGCATAACCTCAAAAGCGGAAGCACTTGACTTACAACTAAACCCCAGCCGTGCAGTGAACTGGGAGAAATGGATCGCGGAAGGTCTGAAAAAAGAAGACCAAGCAAGTATTTTAGAAAAGAACACTCGCATAGGTAACTGCCGCCTAGAAGCGCCAAAATTAAACCCGGAGGTTGCTTCGTGTCTCCACGTAACTGCTATTAAAAGAGACAGGTATTTGATGACACGCAAAATAACCTTGCTACAGCCATGGCTGCTCTGGGTACAGCAATTTCACGACTGTTGAATCACAAAGATGAAGTGGACGAATACCAGCTTTTAGAAAACCTCGCTGATGCAGGCCGATTACTGGCTTGCACACACCGTCTTGAGACTATCACTCGCAAGTCGTTGATAATACCGACGCTCGACAAAAAAGTGAAGAGTGTATTAACTGGAACGAAGTCAGACACTTTTTTATTCGGCGAAAATTTAGGAGAAAAAATTAAAGCCGCAAAATCGATCGAGAAGGTGGCCTTAGAACCGAAACCCCAAACGAGTGCGAAAACATCCCTTTCACATTTTAATTCGGGAAACTGGAAACGCTCGTCTGCTAATTGGAATCGAACTGGAGTTCAGGCGGGGATCAATCAAAAATGAAAAACTGTACCATTCCGACCGAGCCAAACCCGACAAGATCGTCGTCGGATAGACCATTACCGGTTACAGAACCAAAACCGCAAATCGAGTATTTTCAAAAAACCTCAATAAGAATTTTAGAGGTAATGAAATCTGCAGGTCGTCTACGCAAATGTCTTCCACAATGGCGGAATATTACAAAGGATCAATTCGTAATCGATTGTATCAGCGGTTATAAAATTGAGTTTCACGAGCCCGTTTTTCAGAACACAATACCTTCAATACCGACGATCAATTCGCAAATCGATCGCAAGAACATAAAACTCGCTATTGACAATTTACAAAAAAGGGGTGCAATTAAAACCTGCCGTCCATGCAAAAACCGATTAATTTCGTCATATTTCTTGGTTCCTAAGCCAAATGGATCAATGAGATTTATATTAAATTTAAAAAAGCCCAACTGCTTTATCTCGACACAAAATTTAAAATTAGAGGATATAAGAATAGCGACAAAACTGATTTCTCCTCATCACTTCATGTGCAACATAGATCTCCAAGATACCTATTTTACAGTTCCCGTACACAGGGCGAGCCAAAAATATTTAAGATTTATTTTCGAGGAAACCGTATATGAATTTGTATGCCATCCATTTGGACTCTGTACAGCGCCCTTTATTTTCACAAAAATCCTTGAACCAGTCGTAAACTATTTGAGAGGAAAAGGTTTTCTATCCACAATCTATCTGGATGACATTCTGTGCGCTGGATCAAGCTCGTCAGCATGTTCCAAGAACGTTAAAATTACAATGGAATGACTAAAATCTCTCGGTCTTTTAATAAACCATAAGAAAAGTAATCTCACGCCGAGAAAAACCTGCAAGTTCGGGGTTTTGCAATGAATTCTCGAAAAATGACATTGGAGCTTTCAAACGAAAAAAGGTCCCACATTTCCATCCTAATTAATGAATTTCACAATAAAAAACTATGCACTATTCGAAAATTTGCACATTTCATCGGAAAATTCGTTGACTGTTGCCGAGCAATAGAATATGGTTGGTTGTACACGAAAGAATTTGAACGCGAAAAATTCCTTTACCTTTTAAAAGTGGTAGAGATTACGATGCACCCCTCTCATTGTCTGATGGATTAAGAAGCGACTTTCATTGGTGGGCCAAAAATATCAAAACCTCAGTCTGTAAAATACGTGAATATAAATTCACGAAAGAAATATTTACCGACGCCTCAAAAACGGGCTGGGGCGCGTTTACAAGTACTGCGACGACCCACGGGTTTTGGGACGGAAGTGAAAGAAAACTGCACCAAAATCAATTAGAACTGACTGCAGTACTACTAGCGTTGGAGTCCCTTTCTGCAGATTTATGCTGTGAAATACTATTACGAATCGACAGCACTTCAGCAATAGCATATGTTAACCATATGGGAGGAGTGCAACACTCGGGTCTCCATAAAATAGCGAAAGAAATCTGGAAATGGTGCGAAAGTAGGAACAATTGGATCTTTGCTTCTTATATAACGTCTAAAGAAAACATAGAAGCGGATAAGGAATCCCGAAAAAAAAATATTGACACGGAGTGGGAGCTCGCGGATTCAGTATATCAAGAAATCACCAAAAATTTCGGTCAGCCGGATATAGATTTATTCGCGTCTCGGATCAACAAAAAATGTGAATTATATTGTTCCTGGCATAGAGATCCGGATGCATCTGTGGTTGATGCATTTACGTTACGATAGGGATCAAATTGTTTCTATGCATTTCCACCTTTCGCACTAAATTTTGAGATTTCTGAGGAAAGTGGTATCTGAGCAAGCGCGCGGTATTGCCATTGTACCAAATTGGCCATCTCAAGCATGGTACCCAGTGCAGCCAGATCGCGCGTAAAAGTTACCCCCTCTCTAGTCTCTTACGCGCCCATCACACAATCATAGTAGCGCGTGTCCGTGAGCGAGCGACGCTCGGACGTCTTCGGAAAGAGCCGAGCACGGTCGAAGATTCCCGACCGCGCCTTCGGCAGCTACACCAACACATGGACGCTGAGCACGTTCATGTGCGGCCTAGCCGAAACGAAGGCTTCGAGGGAAAAAGCAATCTGACTCGCGCGTCACGTCACCCGACGGCGCGCGGGAGGCTTTTAGATGATTTCAATGCTTATTTAGCTCTTGATTCTCTGCGTTACTAATGTATACAAAAAAATGTATCGCGCACTCTGATCGCTTATTTTTTAGTTTATACGTTAATTTAAATATAATAATAAACCACTCACACCCGTCCTTATGCCAAATAAATTATAATTGAAAAAGTAAGCGGAAATATATTTATATTCGTATTATTATATTAATTCTCATACTTTCATCAAGCGATAAAGCATTATCCCCAAAAAGAAGCCAATCATCCATCCGGCCGCGAATCGTAAGTACCAGAAAGTACTACAAGCGATGAGATGGTCCGTTGGTAGCGTTCCTGGCTTCGGTCCGCAGGGGCCCCTAGTGCTTTTTTTTCTCCAAATTTTTCATAATTTCTCATATTTTAGTCGTATTTGAGATTTTCGGAGAAAAAATGATTTAAAACAAATTCAAGTTCTGGTCTATTTCCCAAAAAACACATTTTTTTTTACTGAAAATTCATGATTCCTCATTTTTTCCCGGAAATTTCTCTTTTTCCTATGTCCTGAGTGAACGGCTGCGGACATATTCGGAGAAAAGGTAAAGATGAAAAGAAATGAGATTTTCGTAAAAAAAAAACTTATTATTATTATTTTTTTTCGGAAATTTCCCTTTTTCCTATTACCTGGGTGAATGACTGCGAAAATATTCGGAGAAAATTTAGAGATGAAAAAAATGAGATTTTCGTTAAAAAAATTTGTTATAATTTTTTTTTCCGGAACTTTTTCTTTTTCCTATTGAGTGAACGGCTGCGGAGATATTCGGAGAAAAGTTGTAGATGAAAAAAATTAGATTTTCGCAAAAAAAACTTACATTTTTTAACCCTCATAATTCTGAGAAATAATGAATTTCCGAAATGTTTGCAGACATTATTTTCCTTAAGGGCTAACACCACTGTAACGGCCTGCCACGAAGTGTTTTAGACAAATAATACTTGGGGTAATTATTAAGCATATATTGAAGTATATTGCAAAAAAATTGTATGGGAAAATATTACAAAATGACGACACTGCAGCAAATTCTTCCGAGGCATGTTGAACTTAAGGTGCTATGCGGCACGTAGTATAACTTGTGCCAATTTTAATCTGGACAAAATATTTTTTTTTTAAATCTAGATGAGTGTAGCTAGTGAACCACGTAGGGGATTTTAGAAATATTGATTTTTGAGTAATTGCCGAGTATTTGACTAAAAATATTCATCTAGACCTAATAAAACAAAATTCTTTTTTTATATTAAAATTGGCACAGTTATACTGCGTGCCGCAGAGTTTCGACATGCTTCGGAAGAATTGCTGCAGTGTCGCTATTTTGTAATATTTTCGGATAAACATTTCTAGCAATATACTTAAATATATGCTCACTAAATGCCGCAAGTATTATTTTTATATCACATTTTCTTCCGCCAAAAAAAAATATCACAAAATACGCTTCCTGTAAGGCCGTTACAGTGGTGTTACTCCGTAAAGCCTTCATATAATTTCCGACATTTTCCCGTGATCGTAATTAAAATGACGAAATGTTCGGAAAAATTCGAAAAAAATCGGATTCATAGAAAAATTCGGAAAAAATCGGAATTTTTCAGAAAAAAATGTGCACTAGGGGCGCGGGATCGTTCCCAGCGCTCAGTGCTTTTTTTTATAATTATTATTACTATTAATTCTTATCTGATTAGTTATTTTGATTAGTTATCATTATTATTTTAATTACTTATCTTTTAGTGTCGAAAAATTTATCGCGCACTCTGACCGCTTATTTTATTAGTTTGTACGTTAATTTAAATATAATAATAAATCTAAATTACAACTTATTTATCTTCTAAAAAATTGTTTGCGCTTTACTCACACCCGTCCCTATGCCAAATAAATTGTAATTCATAAAAGTAAGCGGAAATATATTTTTATTCGTATTATTATATTCATTCTCATATACTTTCATCAAGCGATAAAGCATTATGATAATGCTAGTAAAGCGCAAACAATTTTTTAGAAGATGAGTTGTAATTTAGATTTATTATTATATTAGAATTAACGTACAAACTAATAAAATAAGCGGTCAGAGTGCGCGATACATTTTTCGACACTAAAAGATAACTAATTAAAATAATAATGATAACTAATAAAAATAACTAATCAAATAAGAATTAATAGTAATAATAATTTTAAAAAAAAGCACTGAGCGCGGGGAACGATCCCGCGCCCCTAGTGCAAATTTTTTCCCGAAAAACTCCGATTTTTTCCGGAAAATTTTTCCGAATTTTTCTATGAATTGGAACAAATATGAAGAATTCTGAGTTTTGCGGACAATTATTTTTACGCAAACATCCGAGTTTTGCCGAATTTCTCCGAATTTTTTCGAACTTTTCATCATTTTAATGACGATCACGGGAAAATCTCGGAAATTATATGAAGACTTTATGGGGTAACACCACTGTAACGGCCTTACAGGAAGCGTATTTTTTGATATTTTTTTTGGCGGAAAAAAATGTGATAAATAATTAATACTTGCGGTATTTATTGAGCATATATTTAAGTATATTGCTAGAAATTTTTATCTGAAAATATTACAAAATGGTGACACTGCAGCAATTCTTCCGAAGCATGTCGAACCTCTGCGGCACGCAGATAACTGCCAATTTTAATCTAAAAAAAAGAATTTTGTTTTATTAAGTCTACATGAGTGTAGCTACTGAACCACGTAGGGGATTTTCGATAAGTTAGTTCAAACAATATTTATTAACAAATAAATGTCTTAAAAAACAAATTGAACATATTTAGTCAAATACTCGGCAATTACTCAAAAATCAATATTTCTAAAATCCCCTACGTGGTTCACTAGCTACACTCATCTAGATTTAATTTAAAAAATTATTTTGTCCAGATGAAAATTGGCACAAGTTATACTGCGCGACGCAGAGCACCTTAAGTTCAACATGTCTCGGAAGAATTTGCTGCAGTGTCGCAATTTTGTAATATTTTCCCATAACATCTTTTTGCAATATACTTCAATATATGCTTAATAATTACCCCAAGTATTATTTGTCTAAAACGCTTCGTGGCAGGCCGTTACAGTGGTGTTACCCCTTAAGGAAAATAATGTTTGCAAACATTTCGGAAATTCATTATTTCTCAGAATTATGAGGGATAAAAAATGTAATAAGTTTTTTTCACGAAAATCTCATTTTTTTTTTGTTATTGGTTTTTTCCATGGGTACACGCTTTTCGCGTTTGTTACCTATTCTCTCCCCTGATTGTGCGCGTTTTTTTCCTCTATTGTTTTTTACTCCTTTTTTCTCCATCTTTCTCCCTGTTCCCCCCTCTTGCGGCCGCAGCCGACTTCCCCCTCTGTATTATATTCATCATGACATTTCTGTCATGGGTATAGGGAAACTGCGGAAAACCTACACCAACCCACACCCACACACCAAACCACAGCCGGTCATCGAGTTCGCCCCCAGTCGTGGAACTAGTCTTATTTTGCCGCGAAATGCCGAAGAAAAACATTGCACAACGAGATGTACGCGACTGGGATTCGAACGCTACCACTAGACCATCGCACCGGTTAATAGGAAAAAGAAAAAGTTCCGGAAAAAAAATAATAACAATTTTTTACGAAAATCTCATTTTTTTTCATCTTTAAATTTTCTCCGAATATCTTCGCAGCCGTTCACTCAGGTAATAGGAAAAAGGGAAATTTCCGGAAATAAATAATAACAATAAGTTTTTTTTTTTACGAAAATCTCATTTCTTTTCATCTTTAACTTTTCTCCGAATATGTCCGCAGCCGTTCACTCAGGTCATAGGAAAAAGAGAAATTTCCGGGAAAAAAATGAGAAATCATGAATTTTCAGTAAAAAAAAATGTGTTTTTGGGAAATAGACCAGAACTTGAATATGTTTTGAATCATTTTTTTCTCCGAAAATCTCAAATACGACTAAAATATGAGAAATTATGAAAAATTTGCACTAGGGACCCCTGCGGACCGAAGTCAGGAATGCTACCAACGGGACCATCTCATCGCTTGTAGAATATGTATACTTTCTGGTACTTAGGATTCGCGGCCGGATGGATGATTAGCTTGTTTTTGGGGCTAATGCTTTATCGCTTGATGAAAGTATGAGAATTAATATAATAATACGAATATAAATATATTTCCGCTTACTTTTATGAATTATAATTTATTCGACATAAGGATGGGTGTGAGTAAAGCGTAAACAATTGGATATAAGATAAATAAGTTGTAATTTAGATTTATTATTATATTAGAATTAACGTAAAAACTAATAAAATAAGCAGTCAGAGTGCGCGATAAATTTTTCGACACTAAAAGATAACTAATTAAAATAATAATGATAAATAATTAAAATAACTAATCAAATAAGAATTAATAGTAATAATAATTATAAAAAAAGCACTGAGCGCCGGGAACGATCCCGCGCCCCTAGTGCACATTTTTTTCTGAAAAATTCCGATTTTTCCGAATTTTTCTATGAATTGGAACAATTATGAAGAATTCGGAGTTTTGCGGACAATTATTTTTACGCAAACATCCGAGTTTCTCCGAATTTCTCCGAATTTTTCCGAATATTTCATCATTTTAATTACGATCACGGGAAAATGTCGGAAATTATATGAAGGCTTTAAGGGGTAACACCACTGTAACCGCCTTATAGGAAGCGTATTTTGTGATATTTTTTTTGGCGGAAGAAAATGTGATAAAAAAATTATACTTGCGGCATTTATTGAGCATATATTTAAGTATATTGCTAGAAATTTTTATCCGAAAATATTACAAAATAGCGACACTGCAGCAATTCTTCCGAAGCATGTCGAAACTCTGCGGCACGCAGTATAACTGTGCCAATTTTAATATAAAAAAAGAATTTTGTTTTATTAGGTCTAGATGAATGTTTTTAGTCAAATACTCGGCAATTACTCAAAAATCAATATTTCTAAAATCCCCTACGTGGTTCACTAGCTACACTCATCTAGATTTAAAAAAAAATATTTTGTCCAGATTAAAATTGGCACAAGTTATACTACGTGCTGCATAGCACCTTAAGTTCAACATGCCTCGGAAGAATTCGCTGCAGTGTCGTCATTTTGTAATATTTTTCCATAAATTTTTTTTGCAATATACTTCAATATATGCTTAATAATTACCCCAAGTATTATTTGTCTAAAACACATCGTGGCAGGCCGTTACAGTGGTGTTACCCCTTAAGGAAAATAATGTTTGCAAACATTTCGGAAATTCATTATTTCTCAGAATTATGAGGGATAGAAAATGTAAGTTTTTTTTGCGAAAATCTAATTTTTTTCATCTATAACTTTTCTCCGAATATGTCCGCAGCCGTCCACTCAGGTCATAGGAAAAAGAGAAATTTCCGGAAAAAAATGAGGAATCATGAATTTTCAGTAAAAAAAATGTGTTTTTGGGAAATAGACCAGAACTTGAATCTGTTTTAAATCATTTTTTCTCCGAAAATCTCAAATACGACTAAAATATGAGAAATTATGAAAAATTTGGAGAAAAAATTGCACTAGGGGCCCCTGTGGACCGAAGCCAGGAACGCTACCAACGGACCATCTCATCGCTTGTAGCACTTTCTGGTACTTACGATTTGCGGCCGGATGGATGATTGGCTTCTTTTTGGGGATAATGCTTTATCGCTTGATGAAAGTATGAGAATTAATATAATAATACGAATATAAATATATTTCCGCTTACTTTTTTAATTATAATTTATTTGGCATGAGGACGGGTGTGAGTGATTTGTTATTATATTTAAATTAACGTATAAACTAAAAAATAAGCGATCAGAGTGCGCGATACGTTTTTTTGTATACATTAGTAACGCAGAGAATCAAGAGCTAAATAAGCATTGAAATTATCTAAAAGCCTCCCGCGCACCGTCGGGTGACGTGACGCGCGAGTCGTGCTCAGATTGCTTTTTCCCTCGAAGCCTTCGTTTCGGCTAGGCCGCACATGAACGTGCTCAGCATCCATGTGTTGGTGTAGCTGCCGAAGGCGCGGTCGGGAATCTTCGACCGTGCTCGGCTCTTTCCGAAGACGTCCGAGCGTCGCTCGCTCACGGACACGCGCTACTATGATTGTGTGATGGGCGCGTAAGAGACTAGAGAGGGGGTAACTTTCACGCGCGATCTGGCTGCACTGATGGTACCCTCTATTTACAGAATTAATAGTAGAAAAACCTATGGTATTCCCTCCCGCTAAAGGACTGCTACTATCCCCTTGTAGAACTCTTCGCCACCCACTGGAAAAATCCTTCGGATTGATTGCCGGGAGATTGTCCGCGAAGTATATCGTAGGAAAAAACTTTGGGAGCCAGTGATCGAGGTTCTATTGGCGTCTCTAGCAGATAGTACGTGGAAACAATATTCAAGACCGCTAAAATTATGGGTTTCCTTCTGTCATGCAACGGAAACGGACATATACAATTCAGGTCCAAATGAAATACTGGAATTTTTACAAAATCAATTTAAGGACGGCGCCGGCTATGGAACTCTAAATTCCCCACGTTCTGCTATCTCATTGATATCAACAAACAATATCGGCAACAATTTGAATATTAATCGATTTTTCAAAGGCGTTTTTAGGCTCCGACCTGTAAAACCAAAGTATGATGTGACTTGGGACATTAATCCGGTTTTTGCGTACGTCTCAAAAATGTATCCGCTCGATAGACTAAACTTACAAGAATTGTCAGAAAGACTTGTAACCCTAATGGCCTTGGGAACCGCTCATAGAATTCAAACGTACTCTTTAATGAAGTTACAAAACATCACCTACTCTCTGGAAGGATTGGAAATAAAAATCACAGACTTAATCAAGACATCACGTCCAGGGGCTCCGCAGCCTTTACTCTTATTACCGTATTATAAAGAGAAACCTGAAATTTGTATTGCAAGTACACTTGAAAAAAATCTGCAAAGCATAAAAACTCTCAGGGGTACTTGCGAAAACGTTCTTATCACGTCAAGAAAGCCATATAAAAAAGCAACAACACAAACGATAAGTCGATGGATAAAAACGATACTGGCAAAAAGTGGTATTGACCCCATGTTTACAGCCCACTCAACAAGACATGCATCAACTTCAGCAGCTTTAGCCAAAGTCATAGTCATGAATGTAATAAAAAACACGGCGGGATGGTCTGGCGATTCTCAGGTTTTTGCAAAATTCTATGATCGCCCCATTAACAAGGGGACAGTACGGCAGTCGGATTTTTGTAATTTTTCGTACTCATGGTACGCGAAGTTCAGAGCTCGAATATTAATATCCCAAAGCAGTTCGACGCCATATTCAGAAATTTTTGAGAAAATTGACTTTGAAGTTTTCGAGCGCACTCTTATCCCACAAAGATGCAACGATATTCGAACCGGGCTCGTGGCGTACCCGGCAGCGCTCGAGTCTAGTAATCGCGGGGTCGCTGGTTCGAGTCTCACTTCGATTTTTTTTTGTTTAAATGAAAAAACGCAAGTCATATTTTTAATTATCTCTTGATTATAAACATACATTTTCAAGTATCAATATTTATAACCAACAACATTTTCAGGATGAAAATGAAAAACGTCGGGTAAGGAATTGAATACTTCGAATACGCTTCGCAGGTAGTTGATCAGGTAGGAATTGAATACTTTTCAGGTAGGAATTGAATACTTTTGAATACGCTTCGCAGGTAGTTGATCAGGACAAAGGCAAACGATGTACGCAGAACTGTTGTTCACAATATCGACGGTTGCCAAAGCAAGCGTTATATTCACATATTTCAACATTTATTCTTCTATTTATATTCCTATTAATCTACAAGGGAGTTTATGTAAATATTATTACTGGATATTTTTACGTCGCGTATTCGCAATTTCAAGCAAGAGATAATCAAAAATAAGACTTGCATTTATCATTGACAATTATAATTACATATATGTGAATTAGCATAGATTTTATGATTTTTATCCCGGGATTATTTATTTATTTTTTTATAAATAATCACCTATTGTTATATATAAATAATATATGATCATATATGAGAAAATATATAATTATGTATAACTATAATGAATTTTGTACATAAATAACTATATATGGATTTTGTCCATATATAAACATATATAGATATATTATATTAATTATATATAATAATATGTGATTATATACAACAAAAATTTATCGGGATATTTAAATGACGGAGGTATGCGAATTAAAAAAAATTAAAAAAAAAAAAAAATTTCGAAGTGAGACTCGAACCAGCGACCCCGCGATTACTAGACTCGAGCGCTACCGGGTACGCCACGAGCCCGGTTCGAATGTCGTTGCATCTTTGTGGGATAAGAGGGCGCTCGAAAACTTCAAAGTCAATTTTCTCGAAAATTTCTGAATATGGCGTCGAACTGCTTTGGGATATTAATATTCGAGCTCTGAACTTCGCGTACCATGAGTACGAAAAATTACAAAAATCCGACTGCCGTACTGTCCCCTTGTAAGTCAGGAAGAAAGCCCTTTGCTACCACTATTTTAAGTTCATTATAGTTGTTTGCGTTCATGTTATCCTTAAGCAGTCGAAAGTAATAAAAATGTAATGTTCTAAATCAGAAGTTTTTCTAAACATCTCTAAACATCTACATTGTAATCTCGAGAACGATGCTCGTAAGATAATTGAACGATCAAACGAACTCACCTGAGTGAAGTTCGATCGTAATTATCTGTAGAGTCTTGTTCGAGACGATTACATCCCACCACAACAAAGATCAGTTTCTTTGTCACTCCCACCCTGAAATCCTACTGTCTTCTCTTCTATTACTTTTGAATTGACCTGGGAGCATCTTTAAACAATATGACGTTACCATGGTGGGTGATAGCAGAGGAAGGCTGTTTGGAAGATATTTTGTTTTTTTATCAGCTCTAAAAAATCGTGGCCCAGCGTACCGAAGTAGGCGTATCTACCTTCCTTGTAGTCATCTCGAACGAGACTCTACAGATAATTACGATCGAACTTCACTCAGGTGAGTTCGTTTGATCGTTCAATATAAACCTATCAAAAAAATCACGAAAATAGCCTTTTTAGCGCCTAAAGTGAGAAGAGTCCTACATTCGCTTCGCGTCATGCGTAGGTGTAAGTGTACGAGTGAAAGTTTAGCAAAAGAATGAAAAAGTAAGTGAAATGCGTTTCAATTTTTTCGTCTACTGCGCAACTTTTATGAAGGGTCCATGATTCACACTATGGCGATGTTATTTTGTGAAACTGATTGGCATTTTTGTAATTCTTGAATAGTTCTAGAACAGCGCTATGTTATAACCTCAAGATTTCGCATGTATTGTTTCTACCTGTTTACATTTTAGATGTGGCTATCTCTCCCGGAAGATGTGGAGAGATGGTCACGTACAGTCGGTTTATCATGGTCATACTATTACTTGTGTTCAAATAATTTATTTTTTCTACATTTGTTTGCGATGCCTAATAAGTACAAGAGAACAATAATTGCTCTGCGAGGGTCTGAAGAGTCAGTAAAAGCAGCGATTAGTGTTGTGAACAATGACGATCTGTCGACCTTGGAAGGTCTAGGAAGACCTTAGAAAAATGATATAAGAAGAACAACGCTAAACAATGTTGCGGAGGAAATTATTATGACACCTGTCTCATCGAAGACTGGCTTCACTGCATGGTGTGCCTACTTTGGGTACACAAAAGTTGTACTGAATTCGATGATATCTGTTCTAAATGTGGCTAAATGAAAAGAAATCATTCAGATTCAAAACATAAAACCAAAGAGAAGAGAGATGGCTAATTGTGATTGCAAAACATACTAATTCTAAGGTTGATATAAGAGTTTGTTTATTTTTGTAAATTATCCTAAAGTTAAATCTTCAAAGTTTAATTACGAATGGAGATTAGTAAAAAAAAAATGTCTGTACTTCTATTTAGACCAATCCTTGAAAAAACTGCGGCTGACTACCCCGGACTTCGCTATATTGTGTTGGCCAAACAAGATTCGCCGATAACATTTCTTTATGCAAACATTAAGACATTCATCCAATTTAGCAATGCATATAATTAATAATCCATACCAAATTTTACGAACAGTTTTATTTTTGCCATGGCGGTTTGGACCGCATCTTTTTTATCCAATTGTCGATGAAGATTTTGACAGTTGATGTCAAGATGTTTTGACAGTTGATGTAAAAAAGAAGACAGTTGATGTCTAATGCTTTTCGATATACAAACTTTTATCATCGCGCACGGAATTTTAAATTCGGATACTTGTTCAATCACGCGCATACGCGGCATATTCGTGCACGAATCAATAGCGATTGCACTTCAAGATCCAGAATCCACTCAGTGTTCCCCTTAAGGAGTGAGATGCAGTCAGAGGCGTGAAAAAACGAGCATGTTCAATAATTTTTTTGTTTATAGTAATAAAGTCTGTTTTACAAAAGTGGTTACACATACTTTCCATGTTATATTTCAACTTGACTTGTATACATTTTCAAAGAAAAATATTGATCATTTATAACAATATTGCTATCTTTGTCGGACCCCCTTCGGCATGTAGTGCTTTGCGGTGACCATCATAACATTTTACTGGATCATCTGAAATAAAAAGAAAAACAAAAAAAATCATTAGTTCAATAATAAATCTAGTCCTTAAACAAAGCTTTTTTTCGAAAATGTATATAATTGCGGCTTCCGACAGATAACTTTCGTTTTTCGACGAAAAAATCGCTCGTTTATTTTTGAAAAATATAGAAATTTTCAACAAAAATGAAAATTCTTCGATTAAGGACTAGTTTTTCGTGCTATCAATAAGCACACCAAATTTCATCAAAATCCATCGAGTGGTTTTTGAATTATAGTAGTCACCGACTTGAAAAACATAGCTTCGAGAAAAACGCGTTTGAAGTTTTTCGATGTGGATACGTTATTATATGTTCTTAAAGTTTGAGCTCCACGGATGACGCTCACTTTTCTTTTAAGTATTTTGATGCGCTGAATCCGAATATCACGACTTTTTGGCGAAAAGTCGAGCATTCAACTGTTTATAGCCAATTGTCAAAACGATTTTTCAAAAAATTCAAGTTTCTCGGGATGAATTATTATTCTTTTAACATTTTGCGCAATTTCAAAACGAAAGTATTCTTTATAAAATTTTGCTAAAGTTCATAGTTTTTGAGTAATAAGTTTGTGCAAATGTCTGAAAGAATTTTTCAATTTTACACTTGATTTATGTATAGAAATACTAATTAAAAAATTACATCGAATCATCAATTCCTGGCCCATTCAATAGGGCTTCTTCCGATGTGGAAGCTTCCAAAATATCAATTAGTGTTGTCTTCGAAGCATTCTGCCTTCTCGGATATTATCGTTTGCTCGTTTGTCAGCCGCTACATGCCATGGGGACCCGACGCCCCGTCACTAATTGTGGGATTGACTTGATATTTTCAGGGAATATTTTCGAAACATCACACTTCATCAACATCATGAATAAACATTACACTCCAAGAAAATTAAAAAAAAAAACTCACCCCTTAAACTCGGCAGCCCATTCTCAGTGAAAATATCCGTGTGAAAGTTGGTAGCCTCCGGACAAAAATTCTCAGGATCGGGAAGTGTAGGATTTTCTTCGCAGTCACAGGCGGTGGTGGCGTTTTAGCGGACCTTGATCTACCTGCTCGCCGAGTACTTTTTGATTTTAACGAATCGATCGTTAAGTTGTACGGGATTGTATGGACGGATGAATACGAAGCGCCGGTAACGGAGGAGGATCGATCGTCCTATCTTCTACTCGCCCTTTCTCCTGTTTCCACGTGTATGCCATGCATACGTATAGATTCCTGCACACGTATACATAATATTGGCAAAGACACGTACACGTCCGTGGAGCGAGCGGGTGTGCGCGATAAGGCACGTCGAAATTCAGTCGCAGTTCGGGGAGGAAGCTTCATAGGATTGCGTAGCTCGACAAATTGGAGAGCCGATTTACGAGGTTGTAATTGGAGGGTGCGCGACCATGCCGGTGAGAGAGCCGCGTTCTCCGTGAACGAAAGAAACTCGTCGGTGGTAGATTTTGTATCGAGGGATTGGTATTAAGCGACGGGTCATAAAGAGAGCGAGTAAGAGAGAGAGAGAGGGGGGAGGCGGAGCGAGAGGTGGGGGATATATAGCTGGATCTATGGAATTCGAGGCTTTCCAGAGTACAGCCGGAAGAGCGTTGGCTATGCCTTAAGGAAAAGAGAGAAAGAGAATGAAGGAGTGAAAATCAGCGGGAACGACCACCCGCAGATATTTCATTCCACGTTGGCTCATTTGCATAAGGAGAATAATTCTACCAAACGCGTGTTAAAGCACAGACGGCTGGCTCGTGAACCAGTGGAACCAGCAATGTGTAACACATACACAGTATATATAACTCAATGGGAGTAGAGATCGGTGAACGCACTCAAGCCAGGAATTGTTTGCGTTCCTCCCTAACGAAGTTTTTGCCGACTTCCGGCGTGCACCTGCGTCTCACCACCCTTCGTAGCTACAAGCGCGACTCCGGCTCCACTCTCTCTCTCTCTCACTCTCGCCTTCCCGCTTACCCTCTACTGTAGCTCATCGCTCTTGCTGTTCAAGTGCTCAACTACGAGCTCTCGCCCGCTTTGTTATATCATTCCGGAAGAATTTTGCTCATTGGTGCTCGCCTGGCAGTTTCGTTGTATGTTAAACAGTGATGTTTTTCCCGGCTTCATCGATTACTCAGGAGGATTAGTGTAGGGTGTAATGAAACACGTAGAATCACGTAGAACATTGTCAACTCAATGCCCGCAGAAGTCAGCTCGAAGACCCTCCAGTTGCATGCCATTTGTTAAATCAAACTATAGAGGTGCATGTTGGCAATTGCTCGTGTGAGGCTTGCGAGCATGATGGACAAACGATATGCGAATGTCGATCAACGGGGTATTCATTGCAAAAAACCTGCTGAGGATTGGAAAACTGACGGTGTACTGGGGGTGTGAAGTCCAGAGGACATCCTGGGTAGTCAGAGATGTTCCGTACAGGCTTTCTTAGATCTTTCTACTCTTCAGATTGTTACACAGCGGAACGGGGAATTTATCGCCTTCCCGACAAGTAGCTCCCGCAGCTTCCTCCTCAACTTGTTTTCGACAATGAAAAGTAAACCTGAATATTCAAGATCGTGGGCAATATATCAGGAAAGCGCGGCCTTCCACCACCAAGCACTCTCATATTGTACACTCTGTTAGCCCCAGAAAATCGCACCCATAGTAATTTCATTGGAAAGGCTTGAGCTCTATATCATGCGCTGTATAACTTCAAATTTATACGATGCGGGGTCACTTCGCGCGTGGCACGCGCGGCTTCGTATTGTGGATGCAATTTATTATAGTCTTTGAAACAAACAGTCTACTCACACTTATTCCTGGACGGAAACGTCGCCTAAGAACGGTCGCCATTTTGCAAACGCGTATGGTTTATGATCGTAATCCTTGCGTAGGTTGAAAAAGCTCTGGAAATACGTAGCTTTCGGGAAGTACACTAGCTGCAAAATCATCCCATTGTCATCGCAGACGCGGACCCTGCCAATTGTAGCCTGTACATTGTTCAAACAATTCCACCGCTTCAATGGTTAATCCGGGATAGAAATGTTTTTTTTTGTTTATCCTCTTTTACTTGTAGGGAAAATTCCATTAAAAAATATTCGGTCGATGACACCATCTGGTTCCTGAAGAAAGCCAATGCAAAAGCTTCAATCGTGAACATGAAATGTCAAGAGCAATCGATGAAGTTATTGCTAGGAAGCATTGAACCAGATATTGCGAAATATGAGTAGAGGCGATGAGAAATTATTTTTCATGCACTGGTAGTTTACAAAATTCAGATAAATAATGCTATCATAAACAAATTCATCATAAGATTGAAATTTTCATCGTTAGAACGCAATAAAAATTATTATTATTCAATTGCTGAAATTTCTTTTGGCATGCCTTAGCTACGAAAATCTTTCAACATTTTTCTAAACTGCGTACTTACAAGGAACATCACTTTGGTGTTCTCCTTCGATTCTGTTGAAACTTTTTTCATGTGGAAGAGTGTTAAAGTCTAAGAGACTATTTTTTGTCTGCGGAAAAACGGTTTGAAGGGGTGAAACGCACCCTCAATACGCACCGTCATAACGTTTTAACGGTACGAGATATAATAAAAATTCAAATTGCAACAATGTTTACTTTTCTTGTGTACTATACATTGGAGATGAGATTGATAACGTTATTGACGAAAAACGAAAAACACCCCTATTTTCGAGGGTGCGTTCACCCCTTAAAACCGTTTTTCCACCGATGAAAAAAATACGTGTCTCTTAGATTTTGATACTCTTCCACATAAAAAAGTTTCAACAAAATCGGAGGAGGACACCAAAGTGATGTTGGTTATTGGAACTCCATGGTCTAAATCAGCAAAGAAGAAATTCAGAATGATCGAAAAGAAAAAATCAAAATATAAAGAATATTCGTTGCCTTTCAGCGCTGATTCGAATTCAAATACAATAATCCATCTTATACTGCGAGTGTTTTATATTGATACATTTTTTTGATAATGCACGCACCTAGCCACCGCTTACATCCTTCCGCTATAAAAAATTGCGTCTTATAATTAAATTAAAGAATGTTTAATGTATTTAATATTATATATTAAATATAAGTATATTTATATGTATATTAGGGTGATTGGTTTCAGGGTAACTTTTTTCTGACCCATCGTGCCCGAAAACCTTTAGTTGGTACCCAAAAACGAAGTTTCGTGAAAGGGGGGTGTTGACAAAAAAGATTTCGAGGTCGCGAATCAAAATTGAAGGTTTCCCATTTGATTAACATTGAAAAAAAATGTTTTTCTCATTATTAGAGTTACCATTCCGCGAATTTTGATATCGCGATATTTTCCAAGTGGGTTCTCATAGGAAATATGATGCTTTACAATAAAGTTCTTTGAGCCATGTCCGTAAATTCAACCGTTTCAGCGGTATCATTATTTCAAGTGAATACTGTATGAAAATATCTATTCAAACGGCTGTAACGCCTAAGCTATTAGATATATCGAAAAAAATTCAAACGAGAACTTTGTAGAGAAAGTAATTTGCTACAATTCTTCTAGAAAGTAATTTGCTACAAGACTCTTCGATAGGCGACAACGACGTCTTTTTTTCAAAACATATATGTTCACCCAACGGTGTAACATATAAATTGGTGGCAGCGGTGGGATGCCTAAATAAGAAGGGCATCCGAAGAAACTGGTGCTCAAACTACAAAGAGCACTTCGAACTCAACGGTGGATGTCACAAAGAAGTTCAACGTAAATTGGTGAAAGTCAAGGATCCCAAAGAAGAAAACACGTGATGTGAAATCTCAACGGGATACCCAAATCATCACTAAAAGTTGACTTCAAGACATTTTTACACCACATCCGATTCAACCTGTGATCGTCAACGTAACACCTGAGGGACATCCAACGACAACTCATCGAATCGAAGGTCATGTGTGAAACCGACGAGGATCCGTGAGGATCATCCTGAGGGAACATCTCGAAGGCATCATTACGTGACGGTCATCAAAGAAGGGCATCGGCTACTAATCAAGAAAAGAGGGGGTCAACATGGAAGATTGACCGCCCATCATCATCATCGTTATCATTAAAGTAAGCTCGTTATTTTAAAGTGACCGATATTGCGCCAAAGTAAGAAAAATGGAGAAAATAGAGCAACTTCTTCAAGATCTTTTTAGAAGAATGGAAAATATAGAGTTAAAAGTTGAAGCAAAAACCAACGATTATGAATCCGAAATTCTTCAAAATCTTTTCAAGAGAATAGAAAATATAGAGTCAAAAGTTGAAGTAGAAACAAACGATTATGGATCTGAAATAAGTGAAGATGAAACTGAGAATGGCCAAACAATACCGCTAAAAGAATTATTAATAACAATATCTGAATTTGACGGAGAAAACATGCCGGTCGAAACATTTATTTATCAAGTTGAAAGCGCTAAAAAGAACACAGATCGAAACAAACAAAGCCTTCTACTTGCAATGATTTTGGGATCAAAATTAAAGGGAAGAGCAAAAGTAGAAGTTAGAGCGGATAACATTGACAGTTTTACTGAATTAAAAAATATTCTACGAATAAACTATGGTAGTCATGACGATTTATTGATATATCAGCTCCAAAGAATGAATTGTAAACAAAAAGCAAAAAAATCTATAAATGAATATTCTCAAAGATTTATTAAGATTCATGATCTTGCGATAAAGTCAATTTTAAATAAGACGACAATTCCGCAAACTCACAAAACAATTCTTGTAGATGAAGAAAAGAAAAAGGGTCTTACTGATTTTCTGGAAGGTTTAGAAAAAGAGATTCGTTTGGATGTTTTACTCAAAAATTACTCATTGAGAATACCCGATTAAATCATATTAAAGAAGGAAAAGAAGAAATTTGGAAAATCATTAAAAGATATGACATCTTTGTCCTACCAGGAGATCCACTTCCAATGACACGATTAGTCGAACATTCGATAGATTTAACCGATGAAAAACCAATCCACACTAAATAATACAGATGTCCACCCATTCATCAAGAAGAAATAAAAAGACAAATTAAAGAAATGCTTGAAAAAGGTATCATTCGAGAAAGCGATTCACCATATATTTCACCCTTATGGATCGTACCAAAAAAATCTGATGCATCTGGTAAAAAGAAATGGCGTATAGTAATTAATTATCGAAAAATTAACGAAAATACCAAACAAGATGCTTATTCTTTGCCAAACATTGATGAAATTCTAGATAATTTGGGAAACGCGAAATATTTTTCTGCTTTTGATCTTGCATCTGGTTTACATCAAATCGGAGTAAAAGAAAAAGATAAACCAAAAACTGCTTTTTCAACCAAAAATGGACATTTCAGAGAATGATGAATAAAGGATTGCAAGGACTGATTGGCAATAACTGTTTTGTGTACATGGATGATGTCATTGTATTTGGAAAAACTCTGAAAGAACATAACAAAAACTTAGAAACACTTTTCCGAAGATTCAGAGACGTTGAATTGAAATTACAACCCGATAAATGTGAGTATTTAAAACCAGAATTGGCATATTTGGGTCATGTCATCTCGAAAGAAGGAATTAAACCAAATCCAGAACGAATAGAAAAAATCGTAAATTATCCAAAACCCAAAAATCAAAAAGAAATTAAGCAATCCCTAGGACTTGTGGGCTACTATCGGAAATTTATCAGAGACTTTTCAAAAAAGGCATTACCTTTGACGAATCTGTTAAAAGAAAAGACTATCTGGCAATGGACAACAGAAGAAGAAAAATCATTTACAACATTAAGAAACGCATCATGCACAGAACCTATTCTCACGTATCCAGACTGGAGCAAACCATTCATACTATCAACTGACGCTAGTGGAAAGGCAATAGATGCAATATTGTCCCAAGGAGAATTAGGAAAAAACAGACCTGTATCATACGCTTCGAGAACATTGAATCCAACTGAACGAAATTATTCGACGGCAGAGAAAGAATTATTGGCATTTGTTTGGGCAGTAAAATACTATCGACACTTTCTATATGGCAGAAAATTCAAAGTCATTACAGATCATCAACCATTAACGTGGCTAATGAATTTGAAAGATCCGTCTTCACGATTGATGAGATGGAAATGGAAATTAAAAGAATATGATTTTAAAATCATTCATAGAAAAGGAAAATCTCACGCAAACGCAGATGCCTTATCCCGAATAAATATTTTGGAAAATGAAATCCCTGATACTCTAGATGAATTTTTGAACGAAACATTTCCGAGTTACGACGATTATCAAGAAGAAAAAGACTCATATTAAAAATCTGAAAATATTTTTATCAAAGAAGGTCGAGTTAATAAAAAAAGGTCTTATCATAACAGACGATCAAAATGGAAAAGGAATCATAATCGATCCAACAGACGATGAAATCGTTTGGTGGGCGGAACTAAGAGCACGCATCCCTAATCGCGAATCGCACTGGTACTTGAAATGATCGAATATATTTACACAAAAGTAAATCCAGAAAAAGATTTAATGATTTTCGTGAATCAAGTAAAAAACCCTACCACGCAAGAAGAAAGAGAAAGAATAATTAAAGAATTTTATGAATCGACTATAGGAGTACATAGTGGACCACAAAAGACTATAGAAAAATTGAGACAAAAGTATAATTGGACTGGAATGACGAAAGACGTAGAGAGAATAATTCAACGATGTCAAACATGTCAGAAAGAAAAACTAACTTCTCAGGTAACAAGACCCAATCCAGGAAACCCAGACATTCCGATAAATCCAAATGACAAGGTATCACTAGATGTAATGGGACCACTTCCGCCAAGTCAAGGTCATAAGTATATACTGGTTATACAAGACTACCTAACTCGATATTTGGTATTAATTCCGCTCAAAATGAAAAATTCTCAAGAAATACTTGAAAAATTCTGGGAAAATTATTGCAAGATATACGGAATTCCAAAGGAATTGTTAACTGACAACGGTGTTGAATTTAAAGGAAAATTTCACGAAATAATGTGCGAAAAACTAAAGGTCAAATGGACTACGACTTCGGTATATCACCCGCAATCGAATGGTAAAAATGAACGCGCACATCGGGAAATCCTCAATTACGTATGGAGTTACATGGTGGAAAGTACCGATTGAGTAAATCAATTATCAAGGGCTATGATATCATATAATTCGACAAGGAATGAAAAGACCGGAGTGTCACCTTTCGAATTTTTATTTGGATATGCCCCGAATATCCCTCTAGATACCGAAGATATCGAAATGACAATAAAAGAAAAGTATGATTCACTACGAAGATATCGAGAAAGAATCGGTGAAAAGGCAAGAGAAAAGATCCAAAAATCCCAAGATAAAACCTGTGAGAGACTGAGTTCCCAGAAAATTCCTTTAACCTTACACATAGGTCAACAAGTTTTAGTTAAGAAAAAGCAACCGCGATTATCAAAATTACGTAGTCCGTGGGAAGGACCGTATATAGTTGAACAGATTTTAAACGAGCAAATCGTGTCTATAAGAAGAGGTAATGATCTAGTAACATATAATAAGATAGATGTAAAACCGTATTTTACAGATGAAAATGAATCCGTCGAGAATAGTGACGACACTGATAATGACGATATTAATCTCGATGACCCGCAGCCAGGTCCAAGTCACCGAGATTGGGAACAATAAACCCGTTTATTTAGAAAGTATGGGAAAAACACACGTTTTTCATGAAACATGGAAAATAATTGTTGAAATAGAATTTAGTCATTTATCAAAAGAAATATCATTATTGAAAAATAAAACTAGGGAGTTATATGATACATGCTTACGATACAAACCGGGATTCATTTGTCAAAGTATGAAACAAATCGAAGTGCAAATCAAACGAAATGAAATACTGGAAAATCAATTAAAAACATTATATCATTTAATTGGTCGAAGAAACAAAAGAGGACTCTTCAACATTGTCGGAGAAGGAATAAAATTACTGTTTGGAACATTATCAGCCTTCGACGCGACATATTTCAATAACGAAATCGATAAACTGCGAGAAGATAATTTATTAATAGCACATTTAGATAAAAATCAAACAACATTGGTGATGAATCAGTTAAAGAATAATGACAAAATATTCAAGGACATGATTACGCAACTCAAGTTGTTGAATAATAATATAAAAAATTTGCATGAGGAAACAAAACGAAATACAATCAATATACAAATTAATGAAGTTTTGTCTGGATATACCACGTTATATCAAGATTTGAAAACAAGCGTAACGGATTTGCTAAATGCGATAATTGATGGCAAACACGGAATAGCACATCCTCAAACTCTTCCTCCACAATTGATATTCGAAAACTTGAGGAACCATACGAATTATCCCCATTTTTTCCCAGTTCCATTGAGTGAGGAACATTTCTCCACATTAATCGATATAAGTCATTTGACAATTGCGGTAATAAAAGAAAAATTGATATACGTTCTGGAAGTACGATATCAATTTACGATATCAAGAAGAAATGTATGGAAGTACGATATCAAGAAGAAATGTATGAAATATTATATCCGATCGCGATTCCAACTTATTCGATGATAAAAGGATACATATTATATCATATCGATACAGATTATATTGTAATTAATGAAAATAAAACTCGATTTTTCCCGTTACAAGTAGTAGAATTTGAGAATCTATGAAAAGTGGAAAATATGTATCTAATTCAAAGAAAACATCCAGATTATTCAACAAAATCCTCAACATCGTGTGTAATAACGATGATTCTCGCCAAAAGAAAAAAATAGTTGTGCACCTAAATATGTGGAATTAGAAAGTTCCCTATTTATCCAATTAAAAACAGGTCAAGATTGGTTAGTAATACCAGTAAAAGAAGAATCATTACATATATTATGTCCAGACAATGCTCGAAGAATGATTAAAATTATATCAAATGTAAAAGTTCATCTTGAACAAGGATGCTTAGCAATGGCGACACACACTATTGAAAGCTTCTAATGTTATTAAAACGATTGAGTTCGATACAATGTTAGAAGGAAGCTTCGATGAATCAGAAATAAAGAATCGCCTACACTTTAATAAAACAAAAGAAAAAGAATTGAATATTAGTGTCATTTCTGGAAACTATATTAATTCAAAGAATTTACAAGAACTAGGAACAAATATTGAAGAAATAAATCAACAAATAAACAACTTAGCATTACGAAAAAGATCAAAACGATAAAGGAACATATTCAAGATGGACTTCAGTATTTGGGATACACGGCAATAACAATAATAATCAGTTATATTATGTATAAAATAGGTCTCTTAAGGTGCCTAAGGAAAACAATTTCTTGTTGTATAAGACCATGCGTCATTTTTGATCACTGTAACTTTGGAAATAATGCGCAAACTGTAGATAGACCAGAACATATCCATCTTAAAGAATCTCCAAAAAGAAAATATGATGAACAAGCAAGAATAATAGAAATAGAGGAAACAGAGGAATTACCAAAATTAACTCAAAAACTATTTAAACCAAAACAGCAAACCAGTCAATTACAATGAATTTATGGGGTCGAAAATTCTTTAAAGAGGGAGGAATGTAACGATGAAATTTGACACCTTCCAGAATAAGTCACCTTATGACGCGAGACATTTTTTCCCCACCAGACTACCAATTTATAACGCGTATCCCTAATAAGTATATAAGAGCATCCTGTAGATCGAGAAGCGCGTTCATTCAGATCAATACTAGAGAGTCATACACTATCATTGTACCACGAGCTTAGTAGCCGAGCTAACTGCGATTTGCCCAGCGTAATCCTGCTCCAGAAAATATTCATCGGTCATCATAAAGAACATTCTATAAACTCTGATTAGGCACTTTGATCGACGTCTACAATGCAGCCGTTATCGTCGAAGAAGAGTCTCGAGGCGGCGCATCATATTACAATCGACGGACATCCAGAAGAAGCAAACAAGGCCAGCGGTTCGTCATACCATTGTAATCAATAAAATAAAGAAGAACTCTTCGATAGGCGACACCGACGTCTTTTTTTAAAAACATATATGTTCACCCAACGGTGTAACAATATATATATATATATATTTTGAAATTTTCCACATTATCTTCGGAATTGTGAAGAAGCATGATTTCTGCATACTCCCTAAAAACATACGTAAAAAGCGCCATCATGAGGTTTCAAATTTTTATACCATCAGTGCGGTATTTTGAGAATGATTTATTCCATCAAACTAACGAATCCTCGGACTAGTTAAATATGTCAGTTTGCGATCTTAACATTTCATCGACCACCTGCAAATGAGCAATTTCATTGATCCAGTGATTCTTTTCCCTACGTAGGTGAACATTTTTTAAAAAGTTCACGATCATATGTGCCCGCTCAGAACGTTCGACAAAGTTCAGATTTTTCTGTATATCACTTTTTCTATTTGGCTTTCTTACTGATGCAGAGAAATGTTTATTTTCTCGATAAGGGAACAGGTTCTTGGGCAAAGGGAATAATCGCGAAACAGTCGGTGCGAATGCGTTTATACGTTCGAATACTATTTGTACAGTTTCGTAACAAGTTAATACGTACATTCGAGGACGTAATCACGATGCCACATTGATACAGTTCGCATTAGTAGTACCAGAGCGTGGGTTAATTTCTCCGTGTCTACGGAGGGTGCGAAAGAGAAGAAGGTGCTTACTAAAGGATGAAAATCTAGCGACAGGGGGGGGGGCACGGGTTTGCGAAATGGAAATAGAGAGGGGTTGCTAGGTAGCGCGACAGGAGAGGAACTAAAAGGGAGGAACGGGAAGTCACTCGCATGGAGATAGGCCGAGTGGCGACGCCGCCTCAGTGACCGAGCTTATAGACTCGTACTTTCGCTTCGCAAAAGCACCTTCGTTCAAGAAAGGCAGAGGGGGAGGAGAGGGAGAGAGAGAGAGAGAGAGAGAGAGAGAGAGAGAGAGAGAGAGAGAGAGAGAGAGAGAGAGAGAGAGAGACTGATCCTGGTGTGATTCTCCTCTCTCTCACTCTCACTCGGCGCACCCCCGCGACCCCTTTGCCATCCACCGGGTATTTCCTCTCTCCTTTGCACCCTGATCAACGTGGGGCGAGAAAGAGAGAGAGAGAGAGAGAAAGAGAGAGAGAGAGAGAGAGAGAGAGTGAGAGGGTGGAAGAGGGAGAAAGACGAGAAGACAGAGCGGTAACGCCGACGCCCGCGCCACTGCCGCCGTTCACCGCCGCGGACGACGACGACGCCGCCCTCGTGCGCGCCTCGTGGACTCCACGTCAGCCCCCGCGACGCGGATATATCCCGTTCTCTCGTACGCTTTCCGACTCCACGAGACAGTCTAGTCGCAGTTACGCGCCCGAACCCTCTGCAAGCCGCGCTCTCGCGCGTGTTTCCCTCGTAATCATACACTTCTGTTATTGTCGAAAGTGCGAGTAACTCTTTTTGACGGGAGACGAAAAAAAAAGGTTTTACAAACAAAAAGCACTTCCCCGCGTCATCATAGTTGACTGATTGTTCATCTTTCGCTGGAATACTCGATATCTCGTGCCTGCGTGCGTACATGCGTACGTGTGTGTGTGCGTGGGTGTGTGTATGTGTGGGTGAGTAGGAAAGGCGAGGGGACGAGAGGAGGAGGATCTTATCTGCAGCGCGGGAAAGACCCGTCACGTGGTCCACATTTTTTCTACTACTTTTCGCGTGTCATTCTCTGCCGGCAGTCCTTTTTTCCTTCTGTTCTGAAATGAAGTTTTGACAGGAAACAAAAGAACAGCGAACTTCTTTTGGGTCGTTGAAATTTCGCTTCGGTCCCTTGACAATCGTTGATCCCGTGCGAAGTGAGCTACAAAATTGTGAACGTCCCCCCCCCCCCCCCCCATTCGAATGACGTTCGTTTGACGACGACGATAACGACGAGGCCGCTCGATTATTCTCGGTCGTACGAGTTTCAATTATTCCGGTTTCGCGAACGCGTGGTGCCGGTATCGTTAGCGCATACTGTATGAGCGTCTGCGCAGATCCGAAACCCCTCTTCGTCCCTGCGACCAAGTGAAAAAGTTTTCGAACGCACGTCGAAAAATTGTTAGATTTACCGGCGGGTTAAGTAAAGCGACGGAGAAATCGGCATTGAGCGTCGCGTTGCGTTTTTTTAAAAGGAAAATCCTCCTTGATGCAAGGACGTGAAGAAAAATAAGCGAGACGAGTTCAACGACGAAAAATTAGTGCGCGCTCCACGGTGGTTCTGTGTCTCCGTTGTGCGTGTGGCTTCGTGTTTGACAAGCATTTTTCAGCGTTACTGTCAGACAGGTGTCTTTTCACGAAGAAGCGTCGTGGGTAACTTCGAGACGCAGCCATGGTCGACTTCATCGCCTATCCGGAAATTTCGTACCTCTACGATGACCTTCTGGTAGGAAAATCTTTTTCCTCATTCGACGATTCGCTCTGTTCGGCCCAAACTCAGTGTCTTTATCTATGACGATCGAGGTTGCATCGATGCAGTGATTTTTTTTCCCCTCTTCCATCCGCCCAATTTTGACGATGTTGAAGTTTGCATCGTTGGAAAGCAACGATTTTTTTTGTTTAATTTGACCAAATTCAATCGGCCGATTTTGGGTGTGAAAATCACTCAAACGTTCTTACGTATTTTTATTAAAGATTCATAACCGCAATTTGCAAAAAAAAAGGCACGAATAAGGTTATTCGCGAGCAAAGGAAGAATGGACGAAAAAAATCGTTGCATTCCAACGATGCAAACTTCAACGTCATCGATTTTATTTTCCGATGAGGTTGAAGTCTGCATCGTTGGAATACAACGAAAATTCTTTTTTACAACATTATCCAAAATCATATTTTGGCAGATGTGTTATAGATCGCTAAATAAAAATCCTACAAAAAGTTTGCGTGATTTTCGTAGTTTGAATCTGGAAAGGAAAATCTTCGAAATAAAAATAGAGAATTTTCGTTGCATTTCAATGATGTAAACTTCAACGTCATCAATTTCGTTTTCTGACAGGATTTGGACTGCATGAATCATTAGTGCATGCGTCATCAGTGTTGGCTATGAGAGACCGACAACCTAAACCGAAGAAGAAAAGACATTGGATAATGAGACAAATAAACAATGCTGAAGTGTGCATTGTTGGAGTGCAACGAAAATTCTCTTTTGCTTTTGTATTTTCTCATTTTTACTTTCATCCAGGATGTTTGCCGCAACATTGCTGACGATCTTCAATGAGGATTCTGAAAAACATTTGAGTGATACGAAGGGTTAAATGTGCCAAAAAAATGGGCTACGAAACTTTCGTTGCGTTCCAACGATCCAAATAAAAAATGATGATCGATGTCATCAAAAAAAGGAAATGAGGAGAATTTACGTTTCATTACGACAACGCAAACTTCACTCTAATCCTCATTCGCTTCTCCGCTATTAGGTTATTAATAAAAAAATCGAGATGAACATTGTATATTCTAGTCGCTACCTCCAAAACGACCGATTGATCTGCCGCGATGTTCAACCGTGCTTGACCGATCTGTGATCGATTTTCGGCCCGATGCCAAACGTTTGTAACTCCGTGCAGATATTCTTGTATACACGTGTCCATATGCTGTACTCGATCGTTGATAACCGATGTGCCATGCGAACGAAGCACATAATCGGCCGTGAGCTTCATAAAAGATTTGCGACGTCTCGTCGAGGCTACGTGTCTGGAGCATAAGTGTATATCCGCGTATAGATCCGTAGTCAGCTTTTATCGTGAACGTGGTCCACACGTGGTCGAATGTCTAACCCCGGTTCCATGGAGCTAGAGGGGTAGTACGGCCAGCCGACAAACTCGCTTGTGGGGCTGCTCGCTTAAGCGGGAAGCGGGCAGATGACGTTCTCGTGTAGGTGCCGTATCGGTACGGCATGTCATGCCCATGCCCTTCTCCACTAGCGTAGAAGTACTTTACGAGCGGAATATCACTTTGATCCGGCGACGCTTAATGAACGATGGACCGGGGCTTCGTATAAGAGTACCCAGACTGAATTTAATTAGGGCTCTTAACTTCACAGGGTTGCATCAAGCTCGAAGGTTATGTACCGTGTGTAAGTATACATGTGTATATACGTTAGGTGAGTGGGATGGAAAATGTGGGCTGGAGCTATGTGCTGTGGGATCGGTAAAAGCCTAGATGGAAAGCGTATATGGTGACCTCGCACTCTCGCCTGCTCTTTCCATCTTTCTCGGTAGTTTTCTTCGTCTCCCTCCCTCTCCCCCCCTCTCTCTCTCATTCTTCGTTTTTCTCCTCCCTTTTTTCCTTCTCTCGGTCGTTCTATCTCGCTCGTTTTCTCCTTTGACGAGCATCGGAGAGTTGGGGAATGGGAAACTTTTGCCCACGAAGCCCCACGGTGATGACGCCCGAGCTCCGAGGAAGACGCGACCGAGTACGACGAGTAGGACGACGACGACGACGATCCCCTCAGGGTCCCGAGAGAAGCTCGGAAGACTCGATTGTCATGCAAATCGCGGACCGACGATCAGGCTGATATTAACCCTGCAATGGAGGTTGTCGGGTGGCGAGCGCCGGCGGGTGGGGGCGACGGCACGGATAGAGCGTCTCGGTGGTGAGAGGATACTACTGCGCACCTTCTCTGTCACGTTGATGGAAAAGAAAATCGTCAGGCACGTACCATTTTCCCTTGGACGCGCGCGATGCCTCTTCAACCACACCGATAATTAAATTCTCAATGATATTCGCGAATAACGGAAATAAGTCGGTCCGCGCCCGGGTGACGAGACGTCCGGGTCGAGCCCTCCAATGGCGAACTCCCTGCTGGAATATTTCTTTGTCTTCGGCGAAACGAAGTTATTGCACCGACCTTTTTCCTCTGGCTCGAGCCAATTTTTCTTTGTCGTTGCGGATTACTTTCTCAGTGTTTTTTTTCTCGTTCCCGTTGCCGCCATTTTGTATCGAATTATTCCCGAAGCTTCCGTTCTCGTTGGAAGGCGGTCGACGGGAAAACGGAATCCGTGATATTCCGTTGGATCGTCGCGGTAGTGGACCAGTTGGTGAAATAAATATGGCGGATCATACGGGCCGTGAGGGTTGTGCGAGATCGCACCGGGGGTGAAAGATACATAGTAGCGGTCGTTTCGCGTACCCTCGGGGTACACTCGAGCACCGGAGGGAGTTTCCCACTTTCTTCGTCCCGTCCTTCTTCCCATAGAGGAAATTGAATATGTCCCGAAGGCCGAGAAATAATGTCTCTCACTTTTTTAAAGTTTGATCGGACCAAGTTCTTTTCCACCTTACGTCTGTACGTTGGTACGGTCTCGCGATTCGGCGGGATGCACCGCAGCGCAAATACGCGAGAGGAAGAGGAATGGAGTCTCGCTTGAGCATTCTCTCGGGTCGACTTTTCCGAATACGTGAGGCTCCCTTGGCCTCTGCAGAAAAATCGAGAGAATTTTATTTGTACGAACTCTCGAGAGTCATCGTCGGGGGCATTGCCAACGGCACCGATGCTCCACTTCGCCTCTTCATTCTCTTCCCGTCTGTCAAGTTAAGGCGATGAAAATGGGCATCGCGAAACAAAAGTTGCCTCGTCTCTCCATCTCTGCCTTTCTCATCCCGTTTGGCAGAGAAGTCAGCTTCGATACATATTTGCCGATGCTGTCACATCTCGTAAATTCTCATGTTGTTTGGAAATATTTGACGAAGACAGAGTCACAAGACCGGCGCTGCATGGATCGAGTTAATTCTTCATAAATTGAGCATTTGTTGATCTTCGAGCATAAAACGATGATTTAAGGAGGTTGGAACGATTCAGCTGAGTCAAATGACGGTTTATTCATTTTTTTTTCAATGAACCTCAAAAAATGCATACGAGGTAAAGATTTATTCTGTATATGCTAATTTTTTTAAATATATAATTAAAGGGCAAAATTATGCATTTTAACATTTTTATTACGTAAAGTAGAAAAACTTTTGTGTTACTACCAACTTGAAAAAGCAATAACATTATCGATTATTATTATGAAAAAACTACGACAACGAATTTTTTATACAATTCACAAAGAAATTTTGAGTAATTCATAATTATGCCTATTCATATTTACGTCACGAGATTATTGGCCCATGGTTTACGATGGGCAAGATAAGGATTTTTTTTCTAAATGTCCACAAAGGTTCAGTTTGTGTTAATCCGTTGTTAGAAATGGTTTATCTTGGTGCTAAATAACAATAAAAATTACATAACCTTTAGTGTGGAAGTCTTGCCCATCTAACCACACGTTAAATTACGTACATTAAACTATTTTTTATCTCTGGTGTTTGGTGGTGAAAAAAGTTTTAAAAAATTCGTAAAGACTCAGTATAGTGTAAACAATAACATGTATTTTTTAAAATTAAATTTAACCTTGGATTGTGGCTAATGCTCCAACCTCCTTAACAAGTTTTCTTTACATGTAAGTGGGAATCATATTGGGAGTACAAATAAGTATCCGCCGTTTGACAAAAGATAGCCCCACCAGGAGGTTATGGTTGAAATTTCCAGATCTGAAACGTCATATCGTAAGGTTGGACATCTGGCAAGACATCACATATTTTTTTTTGTGCGAAAATGTCGAGTTTTATGTCGAATAAGCGGCATTTGCGGGAACTCTTGATTTACTTTTTTAATTTGAAGAAATCTGCAGCCGAGGCGCACCGATTGCTTGTTCAAGCATATGGTGAGGCAGCTCTAAGTGCGAGAAGTTGTCGCGAGTGGTTTCAAAAGTTTAAGAACGGTGAGTTTGACACGTCGAAGACAAAGAACGTCGCGGAAGGCCGAAAGTGCACGAAGACGCGGAATTGGAAGCATTATTGGAGGGAGATTCGTGCAAAACGCAAGAAGAACTTGCACTTACATTAGGAGTGACTCAACAAGCAATTTCACATCGTTTAAAATCGTTGGGAATGATTCAAATGCAAGGAAATGGGGTTCCATATGAACTGAAGCCGAGGAACGTTGAACACCGATTTTGCACATGTGAAATGCTACTTGTCAGGCATAAGCGAAAGGGTCACTGATAACACTTAATTGAGAAGTTTTACCCCACTCGCCGTTTTCACCAGACATTGCTTCCTCCGACTATCATTTATTTTGATCGATGACGCACGGCCTGTTTGAGCATCACTTCACATCATATGAAGATACCAAAAATTGGGTCGATTTGTGGATAGCCTCAAAAGATGAAGCGTTTTAAAACATAAAGTACCGTTCTTTCACAATAAATACCCAATTGTTTATTTAAAAAAACGGCGGAGACTTATTTGTACTCCCAATAACAAATGTGTTGCGAAGTAACAATGAAATCCACCGTTGGCTAGAGGAGGAAACATGCCGTGGAGAAATCGCCGTCGGAATTTTGCTGGATTCCCATACTTGTCCTTACTTTCTGATAGAGATCCAATGAGCCATCGCATTGAATCCTTACACTGAAACGTCGCGCTCGTACAGTGGATTCTAATCGGGATTCCTCATTAGAATCCAATGCGATTCTTGATGGATCCCATCGCATTCTGCACGTTACATTTTTTCAATAGATAATGTAGATATACAACATGAGTGGATCTTGGAAAAGTATAGATCTTATCTTGAAAAAGTACAAAGTGCTTAAAAAGTATATCCTAAAAATCGATTTCAATCACATTATTAACAATTCACAATAATTATCGTATTTCATTTATTTTACTGCATTTCGACATATTATCACCACACACGTGGCGTGCAGGTTATGTTTCAAGACGCCGAGTATTTTCTCGTGACCTTTTACATATTTTCGAGTCGAACGTGGTAATAATTATAAAACGGCTTTCATCGAGGAACGGTGCAGAATCCAACTGGATCCCAATGCGGACTCCCCATGTGCGGTCTCTCCAACAAATCCCTATATGTGAGTGCATCTTGGGACTCCCCAACAAATTTGTGTGCGGGATCACAAAAGGATATTTTTGGGGAGATCCAACAAAATCTGGACCAGAATTTGAAATAAATCATTCTTAAACGATGTTCATCAGGAATAGCGCAGAGTTACTAGAACGCCTACGTACGGCATTCCTATTAAATCCCTATACGGATGTGGTAGGATCTGGAGACTCCAACAAATTGCTGCACAGAATTCGACACATAGTTCAAGAAAAAACTGATTAGGGGAAGTAGGAACAAGATGATAAGTTGGGAATTATTGGCATCTTTCGCACATAAATGTGGTTTCATTCTCAATACCAGCAATTTGATAAGCCAATCGTCTAAATTCTGTAGGATTAGTCCGAATACTCTCGCTTCCATATCATTTCAATCATTTGTAAGTTTTTTTTCTTTCCCTGGTAGAAAGACCGGTTGAAGGGGAACCAAATGCTTTACTAGTTTCATTTCACCTTTCCTAACTTAAATAGTGGTACGTTGTAAAATATTGCGGCTTTGCGATAACTTGTATTCATCTTGCCCCATTAGACGGGTACCGAATTAACATCTGCGTGACATCTGATCCGACGACAAAGTATCCGCAACAAAATATCCGATGACAAAATATCCGCGAGACAAAATCCTAAATCTCGTCCACCACATCAACGGCGTCGCGCGCAAATCACCTTTATGGGGTGTGTGAGATAGTGGGGTGAGGGCGCAATACGAATTTCTTCATAGAACCCAAACAAACAAACAAACTCAAACATATCCCTCACATATTAATAATTGCTTCATTGAACCCAAACAAACAAAGCCAAAGTAAACAACAAACCCAAACAAACCCAAACGTATCCGTCACAAATTAATAATTTTCCTCCTTTGTATGATGGAATAAATTTCAATGGCATGACTACACTTTAAACTGTATATAATATCGGCAGATATTTGTCTTGCGGATATTTTGTCCTGCGGATATTGTGTCGTCGGATATTTTGTGGCGGATATTTTGGCGAGGATATTTTGTCGTCAGGTCAAAACGCGTGTTACCGAATTAACAATAAATCACGCAATGACCTTGAACATTTCTGACAAGCGTTTCTTATTATGTTAATAATTACTACTTTCATTGTGCTTACCTACCTGTCTCTAATCTATATCAGCAACTCAAATGAACTGGAACGATTTTAAACTTTATCGAAAATTACATCGTTTTGTCAAAAAATTGATATTGTTTTCTCACTCGAGACGCGTGCTTCCGCCAGAGTTGATACTTTCACACTCGTTTGCCTCACCGCCGCCCCTTCAAACTCTAATGTGTGTCTAAACACACTGTTTAGTAGCTAGGCTTATGATTCATCTTACCACGCGTATTCGCCTTGCCACGAATTCCCCTACATATGCTATAATAACAAAGTGCAATTTGCATACATTTCTTTACGAATGAAACTGCGATGTAACAGTATCGAGCGAATTTACCATTTTTGAGAAAGTAATTCAACCAGGATTTTGAAAGAATTTATTCAACGCATTGAGTTTTCTCACTTTGGACGCTAAAAAGGTGATTTAAAATTTTGATAGTTTTATATTATAGATATTCATATAAAAGTTGTTACACCTAATAAATACAATTTCGAAATACATTTTTTTCAAACATTTATTTTTCCTAGTCACTACTTATAGACGAAAATAATAGTTAAAAAAATTTCCTGAAAAATTGTCGGTTTGCGCTATTGATGAAACGTCGGAGATGCATAATCCGAAACAAAAAAGTTAAACGGTTTTAGATTCAGTATGTTAATGGCTATAGCGCATATCAATAGTATTTTTGCATACTATTATGTATGCAAAAATAACAAAATGGCGGACATTTTACGAAAAAGAAAAAAAAACAAAAGAGAACGTGTTTGCTTTTTTGGCGTTTTTGACAAAAAAAAGAAAAAAGAAAAATTTGGAAAAATCCTTGATATGCCATATAGCTATAGTTGTAAAGAATATGTGGTTGAAATTTCTTATCAACAAGCCGTCGAAAAAACGTTGTTTCGAGAAAAACGCGATTAAAGTTTGTTTGGGTTACATAAATACATAGAATTTTTTTTTTAAATGCATTTCGAAGGTGTATTCATTAAGTGAAAGGAGTTTTATATGAATATCTATTATGTAAAATTTAAAAAAAATCATGATTTCAACCTTTTTTAGCGTCTAAAGTGAGAAGACCTCTTAACAAGATGTGAACGCACTCTTCGCCTCTCTCTCCCTCTTTGGCTCTGTCATCAGCGTCACTATTCCCATCCCTCCTACTCTTATATCTGTCTCGAATTTTACATTATAGCTGAAGAAATATGATTTTGACTGAGTTTTTCCCGAAGTGTCGTTCGGTCCTTCAGCTGAATTTCTAAGCTAGATGTTCAGTGCTTAGAGATTAATGTGCCAGGACGTTAATGTTCTTCATTCTTTTTATTTCAAATATTTCCCTCACGTGGATAAAAAAAACAACTCGATTTCGCTCGTACGCTGAGTCGAACCGCAGGAATTCGTACGAAGCTTTGGTACGTTCGGACGCAAGTGGTGAGTGGCAAAACGTTTCGCCAAGAGATGAGAAAAACCCAGCGCTGCAAGAATCCAAGTATTGCAACGTTCGCGAAATGAGAATCGAATTTCGTGCGTCCGAGCGGCGAGAGGCGTCCACCAACTGGGGCTACCTGCGTTTTAGCGTAGGAACGAGAAACAGAGTTTATCCCAAGGCTACGGCAATTTATCAGTTGAGAAAACATCGCCGAGCGGATTGAATGTTTTTCCTTCCACGCCGGAAATCCGTTCGATGCTCGATTATTTTCGCTAAAACAAAACAGAAAGGATACTTTTTTTTCGTTTTCGTTGGCGTAAAAAATGCTTCCCTGCATGCCGTATACTCGAGGCGAAGTGTGGCTTCCAGCACATTACTAAAAATACGACTATCGGGCAAACACTCGAGGCTACCCATTAGCCATTACCATTTTCAGACGGCTATGTGCTCTGCCCGTGGCCAGCCAATCGCATCAGTCCCGATATTCACTCTATGCCCGGTCACTTTCGTTACTATTCCTGTTCTCCACTCACACACGAGCATTCATTAGCATTACTTTCGGACGCACGTATCGGAAACTGCACACGTTTACCTCTCGATCCAAATATTTATACGTCATACCACACGAGGCGTTATTTCGTGGATATACTTTAACACTGGTGCAACCTCATTTTGTTACGCGTGCGGATAGAGCAGCCAATCTTTCTCGTCTTCGTAAATTCATATTCGTTGTTCGGGGCAATCGTTGCGGCTGATGCTGTTGTTTAGAAATGTGTAAAATGGTTCGTAAAAAAATAAATGCTTTCGAAAAGAGGCCTTTCTGCTGTTCACATCGAAAGATTTCATCTATACGCCAAAAAGAGATTTCTCAGGAGATGACGTTGGCAGATGTGTATGGACAGTGTCGTAATTGATAGGCAACACCCACGGGCTTCAATGTCGATCAAATAATCATCCTACGTTCTTACGTTTCCTCCGTTTCGAAACGTGAAAAAAAAAACAAACAGTAGACCTCCTTTTGGTCCAGACACAACTTTTGTCGCGATACACACATCGATTTCAAAAGTTGATTGGAGAATGTCCACGTCAGGAACATGGCCATTGGTCGCGCTTTCGCAATAATAATTGCTCTGCGCGAGTATTTATCGAACGTCTGGTAAAAATGAAACAAAAAAAACCACCAGCCATAACATTGCGAGCTGCAACTGTCGCGTGGATCTCGTCATGTACAGGTCGGGTAGATTAATAAACCGCGCGAGAGGTCGACGAAATTTGTATGGGCCCTTGATCGTCGTATTTCACAGAATTGCGGAAAGGTCTGGTGGAAACTGGCGGAAGTTGAGAGAGGCTTCGGTTGTGTGCAGTGCAGTACGTATAGGGCGTGTGCGGGAGAGTGTGCCCTCTTCGTCATGCGTTTAAGCATTGTTGGTGGTATCTCAGCCAGCAGGCAGTGGACACGCTTTGTGTTTCTGCCCCAGTTCGTACCAGCTAGAAATACGGGTGTTTGGGACTGTGTACCCGGATATATGTGTGTCTGTGTGTATGTGCATGCGTGTCGTCTATATATGTACAGAAGAATACTTGTATATCGACATTCACATACACATATGCAGGTTTACGTCTCCGACGCCCCGAGGCAAAAGGGCTGCCTCGCGATAAAACATTCACGCGCTTTGTGTACCTTGGGTTAAAAATATCCCGCATACGTAACATGTACACGCCAACTGCCCAACGTGCTGCCATTTCCACTGCTGCCGAAATTTCCGGCATCGCTAATCCCCCCTTTGAGAATTCTATATTGCCCATGCGGATATCGCGCAAAGTGCTTTCGTGCACTTCGCGGCCCGATAATTATGTTATTCGTCGGCGAGATGCAAGCGCACACAGGGAGGGAGAGAGGGAAAGAAACAAGGCAACTTTATTTCATATTGGCATAAGAGGATGGATCGACCGACATGAGGAACGAGACTCGACACTTTTTCATACGCAAATCCGGCTAGTAGTGCAGGGTTCACACAAGGGCGAGGGAAGTGCCAGAGGAAGATACGACGACAGAGAGTTTGCAACTCCATTCGGTGACAGGGTCGTGAGGGCATAATTTTACCGGAGAGGTTGACGAGTCGAGCAGGTCCACTACCTGTGCAAGAATAAAAAGGCAAGAGAAGGCGAGAGAGAGAGGGAGAGACCCTCAAAGACTCTCCCGCTAATTTGATGATCCTCCAAAGACCCTGGCTGCAATCTGCCACTCGGCACTTTTGGATGGACTCTTTCGTCGCTATCCCTCGTCTCTTGCTGCACCCGTTGCTTCTGCTGGAACGTCTCCGAAGAGTTAACCGTCGAGGCTCTTCACCATACGACCCTTGCCTCGTCTTCGAAAAACCAGCCAGGGCACTCGTGCGCTCGCCGGTCTCCCGACGCGACTACCCTTTTATTCTCATTTTCGTATCTTCTTTTTTTCCGTTCTTCTTTTACCTCTCAGCGTTCCGAACGGACGCGATGGAAAAATGGCCATTCAGCGAATGGAAGAACCATTGCGTAAACAGACGGTTCTTATAAATTCATCGAAATAGTCAGATTATGGAGATAAATGGGAAAGTTGTAATTTCCAAACTACCTCCACTGGAAAAACTATTCCGTTTGTGCGCGTGAGTTGATTTCGTAATCACCTCCATGCTTTTTTTTGTGATTCGTTTATAACTCTGGAAGCTATCGTTTTTCTCATTTTCTACAGCATGTAGAAAAGGAAGGTCCATTCCGAACAGCTGGCGCGGCTTGTACGTAGATGAAATTTTCCTTCGGACAGCTGGGCAGAAATATGTCGCATCATCTTGAGGAGATGCACGAAGGCAAAAACGTCGTTCAATTTCGAGGGCAACTCGTTGCGAGGTCTGACGCATACAGAGACTCGGTCTTATACGAGGGTGGGGTGAAAAGTTTCCGGCCTGACCAAGAGATGGTGCCACTAGGTCTAGTTTTAGAGCGGCGTCCTACAGTACCATTCCTATCGAGTTTTTATGTACAGTTTCAGCCCAATCGCTACGTTAGTTTGCGTTTGAGAGCACATTGCGCGAGACGCTTCCGTTGTTTTCGTAAAAATGGAAAAATTGGAAAAACGTGCTATTATCAACTACTTCCATTTGAAAGGTTTCACACCAAAACAAATAAAAGAAGAGATGGATTCAACACTAGGAGACTCCTCCCCATCATATTTAACTATTAAGCAGTGGGTTTCTGAATTTAAAATGGGTCGTGTGAGCACCTCTGACGAGCCTCGCTCAGGACGGCCTGTTGAAGTCACAACTTCAGAGATGATTGAAAAAATCCATAAAATAGTGTTGGAAGACCGCAGGTTGAAAGTGCATGAGATAGCTGAGACCTGTAGGATGTCAGCTGAACATGTGCAAAATGTTTTGCACAACCATTTGAACATGGAAAAGCTGCGTGCAAGGTGGGTGCCGCGTTTGCTAACGCTCGACTAAAAACTGCTTCGAAAAACCATTTCTGCCGACAATTTGGCGCTGTATAGGCGTAATCCAAACGAATTTTTGCGTCGATTCATAACTGTTGATGAGAAATGGGTCCACCACTACACTCCTGAAAAAGATTTAAGAGCAACGAAGAAGTTATCGAAGCTGTAAATCAGTATTTTGAGGAGCTTGACGAATCTACGTTTAAAACTGGTATAACTAAATGAGAACACCGTTATGAGAAATGTATCAGTGTTGATGGAGATTTTGTTGAAAAATAAAGCAAAAAAAATGTTTAAACATCGTTTTTCTTGGTCAGGCCGGAAACTTTTCACCCCACCCTCGTACGTGTAAGCTACGTACGTAAGATACCACCGGGATTATCAGCGGCCTGATAAGTTTCTGGAGAGAACGCACTGTCGGTGATTGAGGCGCCACCGGACAGAGGGTAGAAGGAGTTGCTGAAACGTCGAAAGGCACCAGTGGGACGAAGTACGTATGGCGGATGAGCCGTGGAAAGGGCGACAGAATGAGAACACTGAAACGAGTGAGACCGAGAAAGCGTTCATAATGCAATGGGGTAAAAGAAAGGGGGTTGAAAACGAAGACGGAAAAATAGAGAGACCCGAGCAGTAAGAGAGAAAGAGAGAGGGAGAGAAAGCATAAGAAAATAGTGAAAAGAAAAGGGAGCGGGGAAGGATGGAGGTTCCGGGTGGAGTCGAAGGGACGTGACACACCGCGTATATATAGGGTTGGATCGCCATGCAGTCCAACGACTCCACATGCTAGGACGAAACGGACGAGTTGTAAGAGGAGCTGGGTCAGCGTCACCGAAGTGTATAATTGGCTTGATTGCCGAGTTCTAATCTGCTTCCCTTTCAGCCTGCTAGTGAGAACCAACTCTTCCACTAATAGGGGAACTCGGGGCAAGACGAATACGCGGGGTAAGGTGAATCATAAGCCTAGCCACTAAACAGTGTGTGCGAGCACAGTGCTCCAGTTGGAATTTGGAGGGGTGGCGGTAAGGTGAATGAGTGTGAAAGTAGCAACTGTGGCGGAAGCACGCGTCTCGAGTGAAAAAACAATATTGATTTTTCGACAAAACGATGTAATTTTTGGTAAAGTTTGACATCATTTTAGTTTATTTATGTTGCTGATGGTGATTAGAGACAGGTAGGTAAATACAATGAAAGTACTAATTATTAATATAATAAGAACGGTTTGTCAGAAATTTTCAAGGTCATTGCGTGATTTTTTGTTAATTCGTTAACCGTCTAATGGGGCAAGATATAAATACAAGCTATCGCAAACCCGGATTATTTTACAACGTACCACTATTTACGCTAGAAAGAGTGAAATGGAACAAGTAAAGCATTTGGTTCCTCTTCAACCGATGTTTCTACCAGGGGAAGAAAAAGAACTTACAAATGATCAAGATGATATGCAAGCAACCCGTGAAATATTTGCCGGCGCTTAAGATGCGGCCGACGCTTGGTACGATATTCAGCACCAACCACTAATACCCAGTGTTGGTCCTTCATACGGGCCAATGATTTGGCCATGATTCTGCCCGTGCTCATTTGAAGCATGGCAAACCAACGAACATCCAAACTTGAGCCAAGTATTGATCACCAATTGTCAGCCAACTATCGGGCCCAGTGTTGGCCCCGATCATTGGCCAATCGGTTGATCATGGGTTTTCCAGTCTCGAATTGAAGCTTGGCACAATATCGAAGAACCAACGTTGGGCCAGTACTAATTAATAACCGTCGGCCAATTATCGGGGCGAGCGCAGGCCTGGTATCTGAGCCAATCGTTTGACCGTGGTTTTGCCAATGCTTATTTTTATCATGGCAAACTGACGAATTGCCAATCCTGGCCCAACACTGGCTTTGAACGGTATAGTCCATGCATATATACAAGAATGCTTTTTCACGTATATTATTATTATATATTTTTTTATTATCGCTGCATGCAATTTTCTACGTCCTGTGATAATAAAAACTCATAATTAGTGTTATCTGAAATTCACTTTATTAAAAGTAAAATTGATTTATACTAAAGTTTTGTGGTGTTTAAAAAAAAATGCTCAGTTATTATGATAGTATTACGAAACGTCGAGTGTTAAAACGACGACAAAAATTAGAAGACTCTTTACAGCAGGTTAGGATCAGAGGCAACGAAACAAAAAGACCAGTAGATAGTGAAACAAATTTGGAAACATTACACGAACAAGTGATTGTGCATAACGATGTTAGTGAATCTAATAATTCTTTCGATGCGCAATCATCGAGCACAGAAACTTATGAATCAGATTGATTGTTGGCTAAGCATTGGGTTGTTTTGACAGCGATACACTGGGCCAACACTAGCCCGAATATTGGGCCAACAAAATGAAGCCGACCTTAGCCCTACTATATGCCGGTGATCACGCCAACCGTCAGCCAATGATCACGCCAACCGTCAGCCAATGATCACGCCAACCGTCAGCCAATGATCGTGATCTCTTTACCCCAAGGTTGGGCCAATACCCGGCCAACTGTTAGGATTTCCGATAAGCCTATATTGGCCAACCGTACATGCCAGCGTTGGGCTGAAGAGATCACTGCTACCGTGGTACACCACTAAGCCGGTAGTGCTGCCGTTCATTGGCCAATGGTAGAATGTGATTGGCGCGAGGCTGGCTCGAGGTTGCGTCGGTTGCGTCGTTTTTCACGGGAAGATTATTCGGATTAATCCTACAGAACTTAGACGATTGGCTTATCAAATTGATGGTATTGAGAATGATACCACTTTTATACGCGAAAGATGCCAATAATTCGTGTTCCATCATTATCCCAGCGCTGGTTCACCTTGCCCCGCATACGGAGTAAGATGGGAAAAACTTGAGTTCGGAGACTCGTGATCCCGTGACTTATATCCACTTGGTTATTTATAACCACTCCAAGTGTGGCTCGATGCACGTGATCCTACTTGGTCAGGATCACATAGCGCACACCTAATCTAACCACGTGGAACAGCGAGAAATTCAGCTTTCCGTTTGGAAGAGCTACTGGCCCTTTTTTTCATGGCAACAGTTTTCTTCGCCTAATGTTTCCATTCTGAAGGCACGTGCAATTTCACGCGGACTTGCTTCTACCCTTCCGTCATACAGCGAAGTGGGAGGCGGCTTTGCTCTGTCTTTTCTTGGTGACACTTCAGATCAGCTACCGTAGACCAAAATGTTCGGCAACAGCGGCTATTGTTTATTATAGGAGTTTCGGTGATCCATTCCTATAATCGAAGGAAAGCTTTGGCTGAGGTGTCATCGGCCAGTCCGCTTGGCAGACGGATATAGTGTCCATAAAGCAAGTGCCTCTACGACGAGAGAAAACTCGACAGGGGGATTGGATGGCATTATATAATCCGTGGCCGTTATAAATGTTTCGGTTGCTTAATGGTTGACGTTGCTCGGTAGATAACTGCGGCTTGGCACGGATTCTATACCAGAGATGATCGCCCGCGGTTTCTCCATCGCCGGTAAAACGCTGCTGTTATCTGCTATCTAGGCTCCAGTAAATATCTTGCTCGTGCCGTATCTTTCCCGGGGTCTCGGTCATGTGCTCGGGCTACGATTTGTCACTTTGCTCGAGGAAGAATATCATATCCATAAACGATATTGCGGTAAAATCGTTCGGAATTCCGGTCTTACCATCTGAATCTTCACGACGACTGGAGAATATTTTTCTTCACTTATCTAGATTTGATAGCTTGTTAGCAGAGGCTTGGACGATGATCGGAGATCTTTCTTGGACCTCGTGGATATCCGTTTTTACACCGGGGCTGGAGAAAAAGAGAAACGATTACCAAGTCCTCGGCCCCTGAAGAGCATTAATTGTACACAAAATGGAGAAAATAATTTAATTTGAAAGTAAAAACGCCGATCCGTTTTGCAAGTCTGATGGCGACCCATTGTTACCCCGCGTGGCTTTCTCGTTCCATTCTCGGTGTGCGCAACTAAGAATATCCGATCTTCTCCGTTCTCAGCGCGAAACTCCATCCTCTTTGGAGCCGTAACTCGCTGGTGGGTTACCGTGCTTGCCTTTCCTCTACATACCTCCGTCTCTCCATTACTCTCTCTCTTTCTCTCGTTCACCTTTTGCCCCATGCATCCCCCGCAGCAGCAGCCTTTGTATAATCAAAACTCTCGAACAAATTTTCATATTGTTTGCGATTCAATTGGACGGGCAATTTCCGAGTCCCCTTTGAAAATATCTCTGTTCCGAGTCCCCTGGCTCTCGGCCGCTTCGCTTATACTCCCACGAACTTCCCTCTTCTCTTCGGTAGTCGCAGAAGATACCGAAGAGAGAGAGATAGAGACCGCTCGACTGCCTTAGCCAATTTCAAATCGATTGTTGCGAACGAACGCAATCGTAACTTTGCATCTTTCTCTGCTACGACTACCGGGAGATCTTGAGCACAGTCTCCGTCAACTTGTAACGAGCTATGAAGCTTTATTCCTCCAACGCGCGCACTTACTTCTCATCCTATTATCGAACCAGGCATACTCACTTCGTCACCATCGTGGGGTGGGGAGCGGGAACCAAAGTCCGGGAATGAATTCGTTTCTACAAAATCTAACGAATTCATGAAGTATCGATGGATATCCCGAGTCGAAATTTTCAGCCTATTTTGCCCTTCCAGATCCTCACAGTGGTAGGAGATAAAGGCAGTAAAGTAGCTTCGTATGCAATATAAAATAAGCTCCTACTTAACGCCTAGAACAGGAACAAATTTCGCATACACTCTATTACGCATATAGCGATACATATGCCTGAATACGCGTTCACGTGTGTCTACGCGCATGCGTAGACACACATATATAACCGCACACATACATGCCTAAGCATACACCAACACACGTATACTAGTACCTATACGTATGCATGCGTGCCTGCTATAGGGATCCGCGTATACATGCATACGTGAGGGTAATTCCTATCAAAAATATTGTAACTGTTTGCCTAAGATCCATTTCTTCCATTTTGGAGAGTTGCTGGAGCTGCAGGGGCAAGTTTGAAGCGAATGCGAAAGGTTCGCTGGGTGGAGATAATGGAACGGCCATTAGAAAAGTAGGCCTCTACGGCGAACGCGCGGTCCTACCTTGTCCAACGCATGACGGCTACTGAAAACTATCAGACCCGCTCTTTCGAATGCGACCATCCCCACCCTTGTTTCGTTAAAACAGCCCAATGTGCGATAGGTCCAAACGAAATCAAAAGAGAAGCTGCAACGACGTCAGCTAGGTTAGGTAGGAGTATAAGGGCCTATGCAGGAGGTAAGCAGCAAAAACAGAGCATGTTAGGAGCCCATAGTAGGACTTCTAGCAGTAAATAGACTCAAGTGAGGCTGACATAGGATCAAAGGCCTTTAAAATAGGCTGAAAATTTCGACTCAGGGTATAGCTTGGATTAAAAAAGGCTGGCGACGAAGTTATTGTATTCTTCTCATCTCCACTTCAGCCCTCTCCTTCCTTTTTGTTTCACATATTGGTTTAAGTGATGGATATAAACTTTTTTCTCAAAACGTCACCAGGCGTTATTGCCTCCCTCGGCACTTTTAATTATTTCCGAATTCAAGTACTAGAAAGTAATTCCAAGAAAATAGTGCATAGTAGTAGACTTTGAATTATTCAGTACACCCCATGGCTAATGGACCTAACGTCTACCGCTAAAAAGCCTAAAAAAGAAAGATTAATGCATAAGCCTACGTGTCAAATCGCTGATTCGATACTTAGGACAACCTCACTGAAAAATTGCTGCCAAATCGATCATTTTCCTAAATGTTATCGATACACCAATATCGTATTGATCGTCGTGAATAGCGTACCTCCGTGTACCGCAATAGATATAGAGCGTACGTTTTCTATACAATTTAATATAACTCCAATCGTATGCATTTTTATTTTAAGCTCTTAAATGTTAAGGGATCATGACAGTGTGATCGCCCGAAAAATAGCCGATTTTCGCGACTTTTTTAGGTGGATAGGATAAGGTAATCGACCTAATTTTTTTTTACAAATTCAAGCACCGTTAAAGAATACAAAATAATTTTTTTTTAATTTCTTAATTTATTGTTTAATATTGTTTTCATTTGCGGAAAATTGCGTTGAAAAAATGGTGTCCCACGGTGGCTAGGATTGCGGCCGCAAATTTTATCTAAAACAAAAATTTGAAAATGATTATTCATCTGTATGAAGGCCGCTGGGTTCCTATAGAGGTTTTTGTTCTAGTGAAATTTGAAAAAAATGGCAGCGGTTTGAACAAAAAGTATTAAATTCAGCCTTTTTTCGACAGTTTGTTATAAAAAAAATAGGAAGAGTAAAAAAAAATAAAAAATAAAGCTTCCATAGCAACATAAGGAATCGCGTGAAGAATGTTCTGTTAACATTTCAAAAGGATAGCTTGACAAGTCTTTCTTTGAGAGTGGCTACCGTTTTCAAAAACACAATTCCGAGAGAAACGCGTTTTCGTGCAGGACTCGGGGTCCAATCACTTTTTCTAAGAAAGGCTATAGCTACCAAAATAACTCGAATTTCGATCTAAAAATTGAACAGAACGTTTATAACCGTGTATACTATCAGATAATGCAAAAATCCGATAACAAAAAAATGTACCACTCTCATGATTCCTTAAGATGTGCTTGATCGCCGAATCTCCGGGTAGATCATAACGCGCCTCCCATGTCAGTATACCAGGTGGGGCATCAATTATTAGCAGTAGACATTTTTCTAACCGATCAGACTTTGGAGAAAACTTTCCTTATGAAAGTTGCATCGTTCGAAGGGAGTGACAGAGTGGTGGCCACAACGTTTATTCAGGCGGAGGCAGGCCGGAAATTTCAAGCTCACTATTTATTTTTAAATGCGACTACTTTCTTCCGGAACTTCATCAAAGAGCTAAAAACAAGTTAGCACACCACATTTCCAAATTATCGATTAAGATTCAGCATAAAAAATCGATAAAAAATAATTTTTAATGTCTTTAGCCTAGAATGAATAAAAACAAAACGGTGCAAACACTTACTTCTATAGAAGGTGGTGAAAGTGATGGCTACCACTTTCTTTGCACGCGCTTGCAATCTGATTTGCATTGATTGTATTATCTTATTAAGATCTTAGGCCACCCTAGGATTTCCCAAAAATCGATTTTTTTTAGTTAAAAAGGTACCTTAGTACCTATGAATCTATATTCCACAAGATTACAGGTGTGAAAAAACTCTAAGTACTCGATTTTCGAAGATTGTTGGAGATTAGAGGTATTAAAACATTATTCATGTCGTGACTTTTTATTAACTTCAAACGCGTTTATCTCAAAACTACATTTTTGAAGACGGCCGGGCTCATAACTGAAACTAATTTCAACCGATTCGCTTGAAATTTGAACTGTATATTTAGAATTATATTTTCTAAGGCACCATGTAGGATTTTTACAATTATATTGCATAGCTTCTTTTTTTATAAACAACTTTCTGACGATTTTTTCATAGCGTTTCATACTTTTTGTTTTAGAAATGCGCTATTTTAACAACAACAATATATCAAAAAAATCCTACGTACTTCTACAGCTATTCTTATATATAATCGAAGAAAAACTTTAATGTTTCATCATAACTTAAAAATTTTAGAAGCTGTTGGTCGGGCCGTTGACGTTCCAGAAATAAAGGCCTCATCGGAAAAATGCTGCACAGTTGCTATTTTGACATGTATCGCTGTGAAAAAATAATTATGCATAGTCAATTACGTGTATAATAAAACCACTACTTTGTAATTTCGCTTTATTTTATGGTTTCGCTCGAAAAAAAACCACAAAATATGTCCTTTTTGGCATCTAGAGTGGCCTAAGGCCTTAATCACATCAGTCTATATCAACGAACACACTTTCAGTAGTTTAATACTAAGCAAAATCCAGGTAAGTCGTGCTTTCTTTACATTTTCCGCAGCTAAGAATCTTATTAATTTATATTGGAAAGCCGTGAGAAGTAAGTGTTTGCACCGTTTTTTCAATCGATTCTAGGCTAAAAACATCGACATTCTTTAAAAATCGATTATTTATAATAAATCTTGATCGATCCTTTTAAAATTTACTGTGTGAACTTATATTCAGTTCCTTGATAAAATTCTGAAAAGCAAATTGTGTTTCCATGAAAAACAAATCGTAGATACCTAGAAATCTCTAAAGCGCCTCTGTAGCTCTAAAAGATGTAGCAATCTCTAAAAGATGTCGCTTTTGTAGGAAACGTTTTCTCCCAAGTCCGGTAGGTAAGAAAATATTTCTACTGGCGAACATTGGGCCCTCACCCGGTATACATTGCTAAATGTTCGGATTAGAAGGGCGAAGGGCAATGTGAAGCGTACTTAGTATGGTACTTCCGCGTTAGTACAGTGGAATCTGTATCTTCCCCTTTCCTGCTTCCCTACAACTACAACTACTTGAACCGACTTGTACACGGGGTAAAGGCATTCGCGGTGAAGGTAACAGCGAGCGGAAGTGGATTGTATGCTTGCCTAGGACAAAGATACATACAACGACAAGTCGTTTCTTCGTGATCACGGTGATTTGTATGCCTCATGTGTCACATCAGGCATCAACATTTTCTAGCAATACCCTCTCGCTTGAAGTCCTCGAAATTCGCGAATCGGTCGCTCCACCCGTTACTTACCTCACTAACATTCGCTGGTCATTTGCCCATTTTCCATTCACCCCGTGCGCCCACAAGAAACGTCGAGAGTCGAATATTCCCCATCTGCCATACCCCCGCTCACTTGTTTCGGGTAATTAAATCCGAGCGACCCGACGTGATGTCGGAGCCTGATAAATGAACGGAGTATTTCTCTCTGTTTCTCCGGTTTTCCCTCGCCGTTGGGACTCGTAGGCCGGTGAGACGCGACGACTTGCCTCGAGCGCGATAGCGCAGCAGCTTCGTTGGCCTCGGACATCATTGCCGTCGCGACGGCGGCTGGACAGAAGGAGAGAGAGAAAGGAAAAGAGGGAGAGAGCGAGAGAGAGAGAGAGAGAGAGAGAGAGAGAGAGAGAGAGAGAGAGAGAGAGAGAGAGAGAGAGAGAGAGCTCTGAACCACCCAACGACGAAACATCCACAGTGGTTCGCACAGTAGATGCCTGTAGTTTTCACGACGATTCACCCTCTCACCAACGTGTCACGACCCCACTGTTCGTTCCGGCGCTAAATTAATTTCGAACAGTCTACGTACGTGTGTGCATATACCTTTTGCGCCAAATATACGAGAAGTCGAGGGAAAGAGGAAGAGGCCGAATGAAAGATGAAGGGGAAAGAGCAGACCAACAGAGAGAGAGAGACAGAGAGAAAAAGAGAGAGGGGGGGAGTCTGACAAACTCAAATTCCAGGAGATTGCTTAACTTACGGAGAGCAGTAAAAGTTACCGAATTGGGTGTTTGTACCCAGGTTGTCTTTCAACACGAATATACTCCTGTATGAATGTCATTCCAAATTTGTAGCAAAGGGCTCTTGGTCCAAGGCTTTCTTTTCCTTTAAACTTGAGTCACGTATTCCCGCATAACCATTCTGGAAGAAATCGCCCCGTACTAGATGAGCCTACGTGGAAACTTCGACGATCAGGGCTTCACCCGAGATGCTAGACATTTTTGTGTCGTTGCTTGACGCGGAATATCAGCACTTCTACCATGATGCATCTAATCATACCTGACTTCTTGGAAATGGAGGTGGGGGTGTCTTTATTGTAGCATCATCCTGACTAAGACTAGGCGTAAGTATTTATTCGTAACGGCGATGGACGTAATAATGCTGCTTGTTGCACAAATCCTATACCTGTATCATTGGAAAGCGAAAGTATGTTTGTGAATTTTATCTTGAAATCGAGCTATAGAGCTGTGGCTTTTAATGAAATGGGGCGGTTAAGCGTTTTTGCGTTTGAATACTCAAAGACTCATTAGGGAGGTTAAATAATCAAATAGGTTTCGACGAACTGATAATCAACTAAGAAAAAAATGAATTCGTTTCGGATTCGTCTTATATTATATTATGAGCAACATCCACATTCGATTATATATTCGATTAGTCTATAAAAATTACCTCCCACTCATGCAGAACATCACTTTGGTGCCCACTTTCGATTTTCCTGAAACTCATGTACGCGGTAGAGTATCAAAAACGATTAGTTAAATTTTTTTAATCTACGGAAATACGGTTTTAAGGGGTGCAGTCACCTCTTTGACTAAATCATGTTAAGGGTTAATTTTGCAGTTGCACCCTTAACCAGTCCAGGGATTCCTGTGAAACAGAAAGGAAAATTTTTCTAATTCAAAATGATCAGAATTCCACTATGGGTACATTGAAAAAAAAAAAAATAAAGGGATGAACCACCCCTTATTTTTCTTTCTCTCATCCCATATTTGAAGAAGATGCGATCAATTGAACGTAACGTGTAATACTTTGAAAGAAGCACAAAGTTGAACTTCATACAATTTTTGCTTTTTCGGCGGATAGCGGGATTACGGAGGTAAACGACATTCCTTACATTTTCGACTATTGTTATTGAAAATTAAGGGTTCTGGGGGAAATTAATGGTCAATTCGTATTTAGGAGGTAAAAATACGTCGATGTGGACATGTAAAAAATATTTAAAATTCAAAAATTCTTTTCGCATCTCGGTCAAAAAGAAGTGGTTTGACTGAATCGTCAAAGATTTATTTTCTCCTTAGATTAATAACTTCATTCCGCGTTCATTCTCTTTGGTATCGTTTGCTCGTTGAAATGCCGTTTGATTTGTGAGCCGCGACCATTTTCCGATTTTTTACGGAATTTCAAAGTCGGACCATCGTTTTTTGCGCGTTTTCCTATATATACCTCCTTTGCCTCTTTTTCGACTATTTTTCAAGTGCCGTTTCCGCTGAAATTATTCGAGATATCGGGATAAATGGAGCGGCATTCTCTGTCTGCGTAAATCCTTTTCAAGACCCCCCAGCTTCGAAATTTCCAATTTTCGCTAACTTTTTTTTTACTCATCTCGCTCATAAATTTGACGCTTTGTACAATTTTCAAAACAATCAAGCCTTTTTTTTCTTTCGAAACAGATTTTTGAAATTTTCCTCACACTTCTAGCCCGATAAACCGACCTATAATTTTGTTTACGGACAACAGTTTCAAAGAATTACTTTATGAGAACAAAGATGATATCTCTTGGGCTAGAAGTTTGAGGTAAATTTGAAAAATCTTTGCCCAAAGCAAAAGGGATTAATTATTTTGAAAATTTCACCAAGCATCAAATTTATCAGCGAGAAGAGTAAAAAAAAATTGCGAACATTGGAAATTTGGAAGCTCTTGAGCGACAGCTAAATATTCATTGACCGGTAGAGCTTTCGCGGGGTTAATTTAAAAATAATAAAGCGTAAAATTCATGGGTGAGACGTGGACGGAAAAAAACCAATGAAAAATCGATTTTTTAAATAAAAGTTTGAATTTTTAACCGCTCGCAGCTTCTGCGACCATTTTTTTCTCTAAACAAACTAATTGGATGGTGAAAAAAAGGGAAATAAAGTAGAGCTCAAATTGTGCCCCCCTACGGTTTACCCATACAAATATTCGCGTTCGCAGTAGTATGACGGAGTAAACTTGTCCGGAATCGCGTAAACGAGACGCGGCTCCGGTTGATTCAACCCTTTTTTTCGAGCGAGTAAAAAGTGTCTTCCACGTTTTGCCAGTTCTTTGACGTATTTTTCCGGTATTGCTACGGCTTCAACAACAATACCAGCATCGAGGAAATCGATGCTCACTGCGGGTCTCCGGTGGCGCGCGGAGATTTCGTATATCGGTACTGCGTACAGCCGGGCTTCGATTACTACGGCGAATGCGCTCGTAACTCAAAGGTTTGATATCTCCTGGCCGCGGACATATTTCAACGTGATCGGTCTGCACGCCCGACGAGCGCGCGGGTTTCGACGTTACGTGAGGGTATCGCGGCGTTTTGGGGAGCCCACGCGCGGCGACGGCGGCTGCGGCGCGCTGCTACCTATAATCCCCGAGGATTTGTCGTACACATGTCCGCTGTGCGCAAACTGTTCTCGAACCGTTCGATATAATTCCTCTCCCCGCTCCCGCCCCTCCTCGGTGCACCGCTCGCGCGTTTTCCCGTCTCTCTCTCTCTCCCTCTCCCCGGCCACCTATTTCTCTCCTCCTCGAATCCGCGCGGCGAGAAGATGAATGTCGCTCGCGGCAACTCGCACTCGACATGTACCTACCGAGCAGACGAATGAATTCCGTTATATGCTCGCACATATTCGCATTCACGAAAGCAAAGCGTGTGTACGCGAACGCGGTTGCCACCGATGTACTCCAATATTCAGCCGGCCCGAAATAAATGAAAACATCCACAAAGCAAAAAAAAGAAGAGCGTCATCTCGAGCTATTGGAACGAACTATGTGTTCTTTTTGTGTTCTCAGGCCCATGTCTGTGTGTGTGTGTGTGTGTGTGTGTGTGTGTGTGTGTGTGTGTGTGTGTGTGTGTGTGTGTGTGTGTGTGTGTGTGTGTGCGTGTGTGTTTATCGATATGGAAACATCATTGAAAAACGTGCGGTCAGACGGTATTCCATCGTAATCATTGTTTTTCCACGATGCTTTTACTAGCGGATAAACGAGGATTCTCTCGATCGTCGGGAAAGTTGGGTTAATAAAGCCGTACGCCGCGGTTGGTTGAAGTGAAAATAGTATTGTGACGTCAGAGTAGTCGGCCATAGCTCTCCAAAGCCGAGATGAGTCCGTTGCTTGCTCGGAGGGACGGGGAACCGGGAATTGAAAGAGAGAAAGAGCGAGAGAGAGAGAGAGAGAGAGAACGGTGGACCCGCCTGTGAAAGCTTCGATAACCGCTACTCGGTTTTTCACCAGCGTTTGCTCATCTCCCCTGCTTCCCTTCCCGTTTTGGTCTTACATCACCGCACGGTGTCTATAATTTCTTCTTTTCGATCGAGCAAAGCGAGAGCGTCACTGTGTGCGCACGTCTATTTTGTGATTTTCTCTTCGATGCTCTTCGTTCAATGGCTCGCGGATAGCACCAGCTCGGGCAAAAATCTCACATAGCTATCGCGATACAGCAGTACACAAGATGCAATCTTTCCACACTAGGTTCTGCAGCTACCAATCTTTCGGGAAGCAATAATAACGCAACGTCCGTCCAACTGTCCAATTCGTACTATTCCGCAACCCTTGCTCCCCCCTGCCCTTCCTGGCCGATTCCCCGCCGCGAAAACCCTTTTCCGTGTGGCCGCGAGCCCAGAAAAACCGCTTCCTCCGCGCGGCACATTCTTGCCGTCCCGGCCTCTGCGATTGCTTTTCCACCGGGCGGATCGGTCCACGCGTTTCACCGCTGTTTTGCTTTTACCATCCCCACATACACAACACATTGACGCAGAAGCACATTTTTTATACGCCCGACGTTTTCACCCTCGATTATCTCGCTCTTCGTTTTTGTTCGTTCTGTTTCGCAGCTTTTCTTTTTTACCTTTTTAGCGTTCTCGTTTTACCACGGTATCTTTGCCTCGTGTCTCGTTTTCTCACCTTCAGTAACGAGTTCCGTGTCAGAGGAAAGCCCAGGCTAGCGAACATTGCGACAGACCATGAGATACTCGGCTGTTTCACTGGGCCTTTCTCTCAGCGCACATGACTGTCATTCCCTCGTTCTATTATTATTGTCCTTCCTGTCACATCTTTCCTGTCACATCTTTCCTGTCACCATCTTTTATTTCGCCGTTGTTAAAAAACGAAGCTGATGACAATGGCCAAATAATCGAGAACAATCTGTATCCTCTTTCAGCCTTCTTCACCATGAATTATCTCGCGTCCGTCTGCGCTCCCTTTCTCCCAGCCTCCCGAACTCATCCCCTTCAACCATATCTGATCCTTGCTTCTATTTCTGTAGGTAGCGCCGATATTTGCCTTGACAAAACGGAATCGCCTCGGTATATCCGAACGACGATTCGTGGGTGCTGTACCGGGGTGGATGGTGGTGGCGTTACTACCACTGCCTGGGTGTACGGTGATGGTGGAGTAGCCGGGACACAGCACACTCCGTGTTTGAACTATAGTAATTTGAGGCAGGCTAATGAAAGTGCTGCGCAAACAGCGTCGCGACGCCAGGACGTCAAAGCCAAAACCTCTCGTTCTCCCGTCTTTCTACGTATGTATGTATGTACATGTGTGTGCGGGTGTACATGTACATCAGCCTCCCTGTCTTTTGGAAGCCCTTGTCGTCGTTGGTGCCGCTTCGCAATCCCCTGCCTTGACTCAACTCCTCTCTAACCAAGCTTTGCCTCCTTCGATACTTCTCTCATTCATTTTGCTCTCTCCCGTGCTCCATCCCATTCTGTCCTGCCGCTGGTGCTGTATACTCGCTTCTCCTTCATCGATTCCTCCATCTCATGCAGTACAGAGCTCTCACTGCCCTCTCTCTCCCTCCCTCTCTCTCTCTCTCTTTCTCTCTCTCTCCCCCTCCCAATGCTACATATATACGCATTGGTCTTGCGCATCTTTACCAGGGCGCGACCAGCCGACAACTCTTTCGTGGTATTGGATATTTGGAGATCGAATCGACGGACACGCCGGGAGGTCGCGCTCGAGAGAGCTGCTCTTTCTTGGTCGGTGAAGACTCCTCCGACCGTGTATATAACCGGCGATTCGGCGACTTGAGTCGAACCGAATGTCGGAAAATGACCTGCCTCATTTGTGCCTCTGAGCCAATACTCCCGTACGGTTTTTATTTTCTTCTTCCGGCTGTGTCATACATGCGTATATACGACGGTGCACGAGTACGTATGTATAAATATACATCCGCAGGTTCCTCCGTCGTTCTTTTCAGACTGTTTGTATCTACTTGTGTGCGTGTACGTCCGTCCGTGAGTATAAGACTTTTTGAAGCTCTTGCGTATATTTGTTCACCGTCAGAGTCTCGAGATTGTAGCACACGTGCGGTCGAGCTGGCATCCCGAGAGAGTCCCGTGCGTGAGTCTATTTCTTATTCGAACTATAGCGATTGGACAATTATTACTTTCTTCTTCACGAGATCGATTGGTATTTTATTTTCTCAATGCGCCGACTTATACGACAAGCCATTCGGATCGATGTCTAATGACAATACCCAATGGTATTGATTGAAGATACCAAATGGAACATCCTTTAGCGATGAACTAGTTTCGCGTTGGATTTCTGAGGCAGCTTTCAACTTCTATCGTCGTGTATGTGCATCACTGGACGCCTTTGACGAGGTTGGCTGGAAGGAAAGATCGCCAATCATCAAATACTCGTTCGGTTGATTCACCTACATTGCGACGCGTAAATATCGTATAGCTATGATACGACTAGCCGACGTCTCAGATCTCTCAAGTGCGGCATATAGCCTCTCTTCGTTTGTCCTCGAATCGCTATAGAGGTGAGCGCGATCGAGGGCAAAGTTATATTTCTCAAAGCAAGCCGCGGGGGCCTGACTGGTTCTCGAGGCCGCGTCAGTCTGAGGAGCTCTCCCTTGGTTATCCCTTCGGCAGTGGATGCTTCTTCTGCGTTTCCCTCGCCTGCCGCTCTGCTTCTGATGTACGGAGAGCCGGATAATCCTCGGATAGTGTGCTAATGCAAGTTTTGGCATCAACGCAAACGCTTCTTCTTCATTCTTGCCAGAGGCGGCGTCGAGGGGGAGAGAGAAAAGCGGAGGCGGTGTCGGCGTCGGCGGCAGAACTAGCAGCAACCATGCAGCAACTCTCTCTCTCTCTCTCTCTCTTTCTCCCTTTCCCCGCTGCATCCTTGCTCACGCCTCTCTTCTGTCTTTTTTTCTCATGGAGCATATAGCACAGCTACTGTGAAGCTCGACTTCTCACGGGCGTATATACCGGATTATCGTTGGGATCTTCGAAAGCACGGTGAGAAAGGGCGTTAATCTCGAAGAATATTTTGTCACCCCTTCGCGTCGCCCATTCCCGGATAACTGTAACCTAATAAGGCGCAGTTCGTAACCATCTCTTCTTCTTCCCGACGAACCACCCCCGCACACGTATACACACACCCAGTCCTTTAGACTTTTCGGTATGCATCTCTAGGCTGCTCCTCGGGCACGGTCACGCACAGCCAAGCGGTAATTTTCACTAATGTCGGCCACCTACTCCCTCGGACTCCCGTGCATCCGCGCGTTCGCCCCGTCCCGAGAGCTGTTGTGTTTCTTTTCAATTCGAGACGCAGATTTATCGCCTCGCTTGAAGATTAAATTGCAGAGCCCCCTTCCTTCATCGCATTTTCCACCCGCGAGAGCGCAAAGATATACAGAGTCGCGCCGCGGCAAAATGTATTAGCACCGAATGGGATTAAGAATATGATATTTCTTTTGGGATTTTCTTTTTTTTCCTCTCTACGTTTTAGTGCCAATATGAGAGTGGCATATCCGCGCTCGCGAATCATCTTCTTTATTTCTCGGGTTTCCCTTTCCTTCCGCACTGGTGCGATACGCTTGGCTTACTCGAGATTTTGGATTATCTTACGGACTCTCGGGCCGCACACCGAGGTTAAATATAGTTTTACATCTCGGTGCTCAAGCGAGGCGTATTCGACGAAGCAGGCGATCAAAGAGCGAAAGATCGAGGAATAGCAGCCGGATGGTATGCAGAAGATGGTGAACAGCTCGGCCGTCCGGAGTTGGAGCCATGTGGCGGTTCGGGAGATTCGATGCTTACCTATATAAGTCGAGTGAGAGCTGCGCACCAGAGTCTCGCGGTTTATCCAGTCGATATAACGCCTTCGATATGAGGTGGCTCTGGCTGCCACATATCTTTTCATACCGGGAGAACTGCCGGGCCAGAAGTCAAGTTTCTCTCTCTCTCGATCTCTTTCGCCTTTCCATGTAAACTCTTGCATTATACCCTTCCTGATATACGTATTAGGTGACTGTGTATATCATATATATGTATACAGCCACATACTTCGCTTCCTTTGGGCTTTTCCTCGGCCCTCGGTTCTCTTTCAAGCGCCAGGAGGCGACTTTCGAAATTCATGCCCTTGGCTCAGGCTCAAGAGTTGGAATAAAAATGAACTGCGCGCGAAAGCCAGAGTCAACCCTCTTGCCTACTTCACTTCAACTCACTCCCTCCCTCCCTCTCTCTCTCTCTCTCTCTCTCTCTCTCTCGCTCTCTCCGTGCTTTTTTTTCAGCAGCTTCGCGGTCGCTTCCTAGTCGACGTCACAGTTGAATCTCTCACGTCATCGCATTGTCATCTTATCGCGCCCTCGCAGTTAATTCTCTTAATACGCGTCACGCAGATAAAAACACAGCCGACAGTGGGATTAATTTTGCAGCATCCACCTCGAAACCATTGCTCTGTAATTCTCCACAGACACTCCTGGACACATATTCCTGAAGATGCGAAGACCTACGTTGGTTATTAAAAAAAGAAAATCAAGATTATCGGCCGGTGTATTAAGCAGGGTTGGGGTTTGGTCGGGCCTTGATATCGCAATTGGCGTAGCATGTGCAGGGCGCGACTGCTGTTCCGTTGCGGGTGTAGCTTGTCGCGTGAGCAAGAGTGACGAAGTGGCTAGGCGCAAAGATTCCATATTGCATGCAGGCCTGTGTACTAAACAGCATTCTTAAATGTCGTTAAACGTCGCTATAGCTGGGGCAATTATCGTGTGAGCCTCACCGAATCGCGTAAAAAAACGGCGAGACAAACCGAAAGGGGTAATAGGCAATGAAATGTGTAATAGAGTCTCGGTATAGGTATATGGGGAAAGAATATGCATGTGTTCAACCAGTTTGGAAAAAAATGATGACTGGGCAAGCTTTAGGGACCGATATACGAAATAAGGGAAGGAGGGTGAGCAAGGGAGTGGAAAACTTTTAGTTTTCTAGTGGTTTATGGCTCTGGATCCCATAAAGATCTTCCTGGCCGATAATTATGCACGGCGAAATTGTACACCTTTATCGCTGCTCCCGACGTGCGCAACTATAGCCCTCGTTCACTCTCCCTCTTGTACTCGTGTTTTAAGACGAACTTTTAATCACCGTGACGGGCTGCACACAACAAGGTCCTGCACACGGCACGTACGGGCCAGACGACGTCAGACGGTGGCTCACTAATTCTTGAAGCGATATGCATGCTTATGCGCTGCTGATCGAGCATGAACGATCTTCAAGTTCTTTCACTTCTCAACCCCCCCCCCCCCCCCCTCCAATATAATGTATATATTTTTCTTCTGGTTATTTTATCCAACAGTATTTTGATTCCTCGTAGCGAGAAATCAATATTGGCGAATAACGCGACATGGAGGCATGGAGGCTTTGCGATATAAGTCAGCAGGTGTAATTTGAACAATTGGGGGTAATGGTGATTTAAACAGGATAGCGCGTAAGTTGGTTTTTTTACGGCCTTGAATCAGGGTGGAGGGAGTTTGACTGCACATTTTGGGATTGAGCCACGTTCTCTACTGGTGCTGCCGCAGCAGCAGCAGAGGTGTACGTACAAATACATACGTAAAGGGCGGAAGGGCAGGGTAGGCGCGGCAGGCTCGCGGGTTAACTGAAAACGGGTGAACGGAGCGCTACGCCGGAAGAAGAATGGCGGGTGGAGCTGCCAGTCGGACGGGAATCGGACTACCCGTAGTGTGTTTGCCCTCCAAATTACATCTGCATAATAGCTGCGGTAGGTTATCGACCCGTGAACGGGCGTCCCTTCGTCATGGGCTCTTCGGAATCCCTGCGTGTATCTCTGCGCCCACCGTTGATACGGTCCTTGAAATGTTGCCGGGATACCCCGCAGCCGCCGCGAAAATTGAATCTTCCCCCAGCGCAGGCGAATGCTTGTTCTTCGTCCGTTCAAAAGTTACACGATCTAGATGTGCGTGCGATATTGTCCCTACTGTTAATGATTAATGGACTCTGGTTGCTTCGAAACGCACAGAATTCGTTAATTTTTATGTTATTTATTTGATGATCGGACAAGTTGTATTGTAATTGCCGGGGATGTACATGGAGATAAGTAGATCATGATGACGTTGAAGATTTCATCGTTGGCATGCACCGAAAACGATTTTTTTAAAATTTCATCAACTGCATTTAGCAGAACTAGCTATGAAAATTTCGAAAACTTTGTTAGGATTCTCATTTAGCGATCTGCAACAAAACGGCAAAAAGTTATTTTGGATAGTGATGAAAATGAGAAATTAGAAACAATTTTCGTTGCATTCCAACGATGCGAACTTCAACCTCATAGATCATGTTCTTGACAACCTTTATTGGTACGTGAACACTATTTAGGTCTGAGATCATTGCGAAAGTGTACGGTGTATGCTTAACGGCTTATGCCTAGTTGTAACAGTCGAAAACAGCTCATGTTGGGATTTAAAAAAGTCGTGATAAAATTTTACAAAAATTAGGTACTTGAATAAGTATGATCTGAAGAACAGTCTGTAATTTTTTTTGTGTAACAATATTGAATCATAATCGATTTACAAGCGATTTCCGGGAAGCACATCGCAAAAACGATGTTGTTGAAGTTTGCATCGTTGGAGCGCAGCGAAAGTTCTTTTTCACGTTTTATTTCCCATGTTTTTATTACTAAAGAAAATATTTTTTTATAGATTTATATTGTAGATTGCTAAGTAAATATCTTAAAAAATGGTTGCCGGATTTTTGTAGCCAAAATGTACCAAAAGAAATAAACGGAAGTTAAAAATATTAGTTTTCGTTGCGTTCCAACGATGCAAACTTCAATCTCATTCGAAAACGTATTTTGCGGTGAGCAATGCCGTTCTGAAACAGGTTATCTAAAATTGAAAAAAAATCAAACAGATTCCGTTATATTATACATAGGGGAAAAATCTTCCGATCAAATACGATATTTTTACATCGAGAAAAAGATATAAACATTTCAAAAAAATCGATGCAGTAATTTCTTTTTAGATGTTCGCTCACTGACTTCGAAAACGTACTTTTGAGAAAAAGACGTTTAATGTTTCGAAAGACACTCCGAGCTTTCCGACGGACATCATATAACAGCCCACAAATCTGTGAGTTTTTTAATCCGATCACTTTAACATTTTACGGGAACATTTATAAGATGATATACTGTCCAAAAATATTGGTTTTGAAAAAAGTTATTTTTCTACTTTTACAACTAGGTATAAAATGAATGGATTCGCAGTGTAAATTTTCTCATATAATGTCATAAGAAGGAAGTTTCCGTGCTCATTGATGATCGAAGATATTGACCTCATCAACTCTGCACATAGCGAATTTAAGGGGTTACGTGGTATTCGAAGCCAAAAAAGTATATTTTCTCAATTAAAAAAAATATAATATATAAATTGTTCTATTCAAAATGTTAAGCACATAAAAGAGCAACATTTAAACAATAAAAAAAAAATTCACCCAAAAATTTGGGAAATTCAGCCAGTGGGACCTGGTTTCCGGAGACCCCTAAAAAGTGTCCTCGTGGTGGTCAGGATAACTCATGATAGCTTTATCTGAAATTAAAGTACCCATTTTTTCTGTTAGGCGATAAGTATAGCTCGTGATTGAACGAAGGATTAAAAAAAAAAGAAATTTGGTTTTTTGGCAGAATTGTATGCAAAATAGTACAATTTTTAGTACAATTTGGTTACGTATAGCCTTCTAAAATTAGTTGTAATCGAAAATAAAACGTTCATTCAATCACTAGTCAATGCTATTTTGGAGAAGTGTGCAAAATTTCAATAAGATCGGATTCATTAAGAATTTGAATAAGATTAGTTTTTGCGAAATTGTGTACACCGACTTCAAAAATAGTGTTTTTAGAAAAATGCGATATACCTGCGTCGCTCCCGGCCGGTCTTTCCCAATGGGGGGAATTCCCAAAGGCTCTCTCTCCTAAACTTGTGACACCCAGCTGACTTAAAACTTTGGGAGAATATTCTAGACATATTGTATTATTAAGTAATACAATTTAAAAAAATGTATTTTTTGAAATTTTCAAACCCATGTAACCCCTTAATATTGTATCAACTGGAAGGGCCCCCATCTACAATAGCTTATAAACCATTGCCCACATTATTGACAGTTCGTTGCGCGTTAATTAGTGAGGTACCAGGGTAAAAACAACCTTACACGTTGTACGAGGCGCCATCAAGCAATTGATATTCAAAAATAATTAAATCGGCGCATATGTAATGGAACGATGAAAGAATTAAATTCGAAATATCGTTGTAGCGACATAAAATAGGGACTCTTCGACACGAAGCCTCAGAAGCTACATCCACCATAATTTCTTTCAGTCTGGATGACTGATAAAGGAAAAAATAGCGAATTTGCACCAATGTTGGCACATGTTTTCAGTATCCGCTGTTAATTCGTTTGGGTAATGTATTCTCGAACCTTGAACCACGTTTAGGTATGCATATCCACAGAGCAACACATACATCGCAGTACTTCACGAATCGGGCCTCCGTAGGTTATATAATTACATGGTTGAAGGTAATGAAGGATAGCTGGTGGGCGTGTTTGATGCTACACAGATGGCATTACCTTCGCTCACACACCCAGATCATTTATCATCCAGGGCAAGTTGGATTTTCCGGTGAACCATGAGCCCTGTATGTACTATATACGTAATATGAAAATAGACCAACGAACATTCAAGCTGCAGCGTTTCTTCGTGGTACAACGTATCTAGTATGTATATTCATGAGAAAATACTGTTTGCTTATCTGAACCACACGTCAAAAGAAGAAACCATCCACAATCAGTAATTATAGTAGTTGCTCCAAAGACATACTCAATATCCCTCTTCACCCTAATATCAAGTAAGAAATATTAGATTGATACACGTTTCAAGATTATTTCCCGAAACATCAGTCCGAATTTTTCGGAAGTGCCTTCATGATAAGCGTATCGTACATTCTTTTGATCCCATTGTCTCAATTCAATTTTCAGTTTAGTAATAACATCCGACCCTTTTCTTTTGTCCACCCAGTTCGATATCTATGTATTGCGTTGTGGATGTCTTCTTTGCAGTTCGCCCGAGAATTTGGGGTGTCGAGTGGGAAAAACAGTTGAAGCCGTCGCGATGCGTCACTAGCTGCATGATGAAGATGCTCGTGCATCGATACATCTCTTTCGTATAGCCTCGATTCGATGTTTTATTTGTTTTCGCCTCTGCGTTACTGACCCGCCGTGGCGACTCTTTCGGTCGCTTCGCGCGAAAAATCGGCTATTTTCACGTCCGGATACGAGAGACTGCGTACGAAAGTTGTCGGCGAGTGTACGTGGCGCGAGGTTCGCGAGAACGTGAAACTCCTCTCTCAAACCCTCAACTCTCACCGCCAGCCCACCCTCCCCGAGTATTTTGCATCGGGAGAAAAATGACGTCGCTGCTGTAACCCGACAAATGGTAAACAAAGCGCGAAACACGCCTCGACGGCGCTGCTGGGAGTACATCCGATTTGTCACTGTCCCGTACCAGAAGCCGCGGTGTAGGACGCGAGATATTCACGTATGCAGCGTTAGCGTACACACGAGCGACAGTACAGCTCTCGGGAGAGGGCTTCCAGACGAAGTGTCCGGATATACAGTCATATATCCAATCCCTTTTCGCTGCCAAGCAAAAAAAAAACAGTTCCTCTCCCCTGTACCGTACACGCGATCGACGGGCACGCACTACCATAAGGCGCATCCTCCCTCGACGAGCCCTGTTATCCCTCTGATACGTGAACGAGAAACGAGTGTGTTCGCAATTACGTACAGCCGCATCAAAATATACATGCAGTATATAATAGAGCACGCGGTTGGACACGCACGCTGTGGGATAACGTTGAATAATACATGCTCCATTACTCGGACATATATGTCTGCTTAACGGACGTTCGATCGTCAGAGAGCAGAGCACATTGCGCGAGAGTACTGTGTGGGAGGAGTGGTATCTCGGTATCCCTTGGACTACGGTAGAAGAGCATAAACCATACATGGCACTCGGGAGTTAGCTGCCTATACATATACATCTGGACATTGGTGTGTAGTCGATATAAGTTTCGCAAGTTACAGACCGCGCTCTAATATCCGATGTCTTTGAGCAATGTAGGACCCCTGACTCCAAATATTCCCAACTACCTATGAAATCGGTCTTTTCCAATAAAGTCACGCCGGAGACTTGCTATTCCATTGGTGTGTACGCGTAAGTGCACGTAGACCGAAGCTCGAGTAGAGCAATCGAAGAGGTTTAATCTCCGATGGATGCGATTAATTTCATCCGTACAATAATAGCCGGGTCCCTTCTCTCTCATTTCACCCTCTGGTTGCTATCTCGGCCGGTGCAGACGATGGCCATTCATGCTAATCTTCGTTCTGGACCGGGCTGCTGCAACCTGGTTATGCGGAGATGGCAAGAGAGCGTGGCGGCGGAAGGAGGGTGGGTGGAATCTTGCTGCAATGTATGTGTATAGCGGGGAACTTGCCCGATGTGGAGCATCGTAGCTCTCAGTTGCCTTGTTTCCTATGTACTATGGCGACATCGGAGCCTAGCGAGAGGTATAACTTGCAAGCACCGAACCGTCCAATCATGCCGGTCTATCGATCCTAGCCAGAGACTCTGACGGAATTTGCGCTACATCAGCCCCCTGTGCGAAGACTCTCGGAGACCGGAGGGCGCGACTGAGAGATGAGGTTAAAGAGGCTCGGCAGCGCGCGTGGCGTTGAGGATTGGGCAATCACGGAGAACTTCCAGGTGCGCGATAACTCAGGCCATGCCCGGCTAGAGGGTTAACCTTACTTTCTCTTATCCTCTTTCTCTCTTGCCCTTTATCAACATTTCCTTGGGCTTGCCTTGTCACTTGGCGCTTCTCTTCGTTTATACGCTTCCGGATTGCCTCCGTCGAGCGACTCGAGATGCACGACGGAAAGATACGATACTGACGGGAGATATATGCAGGCAGTATTGTTGGCAAGTCAATGGAGGAGTGAGCATAATGTACTGGCGACCTCGGATCCTTAATGAACCTGGCGGTTCTCTAGGCTAATCACTCTTTGGATGGCCAATTGCTTAGACGGTGACTGAAATATCTAACTGGCACCAACGCTGCAGCTTTCATCTTTCGTTACTTACCCCTAATCGGCTCTATTCTATTTCAAAGTAGTCTTGCGACAGTCACATGCCTAAGAGGCATAGCCTCTTATTGTCCAAGTTCTAATGAAGACGCGGAGAGAAAGGCATCGCGACGTTGAAGCTTCGCATGGGTTTCTCGCGAAATATAGATCTGGATCATTCTGTTGCAACTCGTTTGCAGCTTTCAAACCAAACGCCTTCAGAAGCTGTTTTTCAACGTGTGGGCTGCATAATTACAGACGGTACTTTCTCGCTCTGTTTCTTTCTCCCTATTGTCCCTCCCCGAGTCGAAGTTTTCAGCCTATTTTAAAAGCCTTTGATCCTATGTCAGCCTCATTTGAGTCTGTTTACTGCTAGAAGTCCCACTATGGGCTCCTAACATGTTCTTTCTTTGCTGCTTACCTCCTGCATAGGCCCTTATACTCCTACCTAACCTAGCTGAAGTCTTTGCAGCTCCTCTTTTGCTGCTGGAAGTCCTACTATGGGTCATAACATGCTCTTTCTTTGCTGCTTACCTCCTGCATAGGCCTTTATACTCCTACCTAACCTAGCTGGAGTCGTTGCAGCTCCTCTTTTGATTGCGTTTGGACCTATCGCGCATTTGGCTATTTCGACGAAACGAGGGTGGGGATGGTTGCATTCGAAAGAGGGGGTCTGATAGTTTTCAGTAACCATCATGCGTTGGACTAGGTAGGACCTCGCGTTCGACGTAGAGGCGTACTTTGCGAATGGCCTTTCCATTACCTCCACCCAGCGAACCTTTCGCATTCGCTTCAAACTTGCCCCTGCAGCTCCAGCAACTTTCCAAAGTCGAAGAAATGGATCTTGGGCAAACAGTTACACTATTTTTGATAGGAATTGCCTTCACGTATGCATGTATACGCGGATTCCTATAGCAGGCACGCATGCATACGTTTAGGTACTAGTATATGTGTGTTGGTTTATGCTTAGGTGTGAATGTGTGCTGGTATATACGTGTGTCTACGCATGTGCGTATTCAGGCATATGTACCTCTATATGCGTAATAGAGTGTGTGCGTGTATACATGTGCCAATCCACGTCCTCCTTAGCGCCTGCAAGTGGAGAAAAGGGAAATTTGTTCCCGTTGTAGGCCCTAAGTAGGAGCTCATTTTATATTGAATACGAAGCTACTTTTACTGCCTTTATCTCCTACCACTATGAGGATCTGGAGGGGCAAAATAGGCTGAAAATTTCGACTCGGGTCCCTTCTTTTTATTTATGTCTAGGGGAACTCGGGGCAAAACGAATATACGGGGTAAGATGAAATTAGACGATTGGCTTATCACATTGATGGTATTCAGAATGAAATCACTTTTATATGCGAAATATATCAATAATTCGTGTCCCATTATTATCCTAACGTTGTTTCATCTTGCCCCGCATACGGGGTAAGATGGGAAAAATACAAGTTTAATTAAAAATATACATTGTATGGTACAAATCAGAAAGAATAGCTTTTTTGCTTCAAAAATTAAAAGATTAATAAATGTTGATTAGTTTAAAAAATAATAAAAGTTGTCTGACTCATATATGTATTGGTTCATTTGAACATGACCTTATCGTTATCATTTTGCCCCGACTTCCCTTATCCCACTGCCACACCGAGGTCGAGAAAACGATTTCCTGGTGAATTTTCACCGATCAGTGAAGGTAGACTCTGAACTCGACTCGTCTCATTCGCGCACAGTTTTGTACCCAAAGAATCACAACTTGCGAACAGAGAAAGTATCGGGCAGGGAACGAGAGCGGCAAGGGGCAGACAGAAAGAGCTCCGCTTGGCTTTTGCTTCCGTCCCTGCACGTCTTATGAGTGAGCAGAGAGTCGTGCACACACGAGCGGGCGTGGGCGTTCGCGCGTTATGAATATCCTCATTGCTGGGCATGCGCTTGAGGTATGCATTCGCGAGACGAGCGATCACGCGTGCATTTCTTCGAGGTGCTTACGTGCTCGTTCGTTTCCGGTTCGCGAGCTTTCTCACTCTTTGCTTTTCTTTGGCGTTTCCTCTCACACTTTTTCGTATTGCTGGGGCCATGCTGAACCGTTTAAACATTGAGAATACGCTCGACTGCGAAAAAGTAGGGAGGCAATGTTTGTCGCTGAAAATTAAAAGATTTATCTTGTTTTATAATTACGGATAACAGTTCAATAAGTTTCTCGGTTTTACGCGTGAAGTGTAAACCATTTTTTCTTCTGTACTGTATCTAAATAACGGCAAAAGAATGTCACAATTTTATATCCACTGGTAACAAAGTACCTTGGAGGAAGGGACACGCTGGTATACGCAACTAAAACGGGAAGTAACGCCAACTCAAAACGAACCGGCCTCGTCAAAATTTTCGACATGGATTATAAAAACCCCGTGTGCTTAAGTTCTTCCACTCGCTATATGTTCAAACTCGAGCATCGCGCGTTCATTTCAGAGAGGTTAAAATCCCTCGCATTTTCTCACTGCACCACGACCGCACCAACCGTAATTGAAAAGCTTCGGTATCGCGAGGTACACGGCCGAGGGTGCACCAACTTTCCAAGCGATTTTTCCGCGGTTTCATCGTGTGTTGCGTATTGTATTATGTGGCGAAAAGATTGTATGATGGGTGTGTCACTGCGGATCCATATTTTATTCTGTCACTATATAATGCGGAGGCATACGTTAATTAAGGGGTATTAAAAATATTAACGTTTGGTTTTCAGCGGATTCTCAAAATATGACATTTCGAAAATATTCTCTGGAAATTTCGAGTAAATCCGTTCATAATTAAGGAAGTATGAGCGTTTATCAATATCAAATTTTACAAGCTTCTTTTACATTTTAAAAAAGCAGTGCTTAAACAAAAGATTTTTTTTCGGATGCATAGTTTCCATATTAACAAAAAGAGATTGTTTTTAAACCGAAAATCGATACTTTCAATTTGGACTGAGGCAATTAAAAAAAAATCGTTATTTAATCAAATCCTTCGTCCAAGCACTAGAAATTTTCATGCTAAAACTAAATGCGTTAAATGGACTAAAAACCATACTCTTTAATGTTAACAAAAATTGACTACCTACCCTCGTTTTCCCAGAAAAAGATCATGCAAATTCCTTTTTGTTCGGCCACGAGCTAGGTGTACCCCGTTAAGAAATGTCATACGATTTTTCTACCGACTATATATTGATGGAAGATTCAGATCGTCTAGTGCTTGGCGAAATTACTTGAAGGTTTTCAAAGACCACCAGTTTGATTATACAGATTCCGTGATTAACGAGTACAGAAAACCCGTGCTAGTTAGATAGCATAGTTTTAGCTCTATCGTCGATGTCTGTGTAGCTTGGGTGTCGGATCTCATTGGGAGGTGCGGGTGTATCCGGAAGGTCGGTGGTAGAACGAAAGAGCTGAGATCAGAATCACCGTGGTGTGGTGCCAGGCGCGGATGCTGTCGGCCGAACGCTGGAGTGAGAAGAACAAGGGACGCGAAAAAAAGGATGGTGAAGGAGAGAGGGGTGGGCTCGAGCGGCAGGTTCTTGGCACGGCCTTTCTTTTGGAACAAGGGTAAGGGTACAGCCGCCATCCATTACGAGCCGCGCATGACACCTCAGGAGATATATCGACTCACCGCATCCGCGAATTGAATCGAATGCCGCCCTGCAAAAACACCAATGAGCAAAATAGAACATTGTGATCGATGCTGGACCCAGTGAAATTTATAGGCGAATGAGTTACGATGGGGATGGCGTTTTAGCGGGCCTGCTATGCTCGCGCAAAGAGTAGATTTGACTTGTCTTTTGTAGACTGTCCAGCAGATACATACAAAGAAAGGATTCACGTTGTGAGTAGTGATTATGCTGTACCTACTCGTAGAGCCATGAGTTGGCTATGGAACTCGGAGCACATTGAACATGTGTCACAGCTTATTATGCAATGAGGAATTTCCAAGTTTGAAATGATCAGCCGATCGATATTCGCGTGAGTGCACCATTGTGAAGCTAACGCGGTATGCGATAAGAACACCCATATAAAGATGACACTCACTCGTACTTCCAAAGCTCTCTTGAACGCCCATTTAACGGTGGCTGCTGTAATATTTGGGATTATCCGTACACGGGCTCCGGCGTACAAACAAAAGTTTCGCTTTCGAACGTGGGGGTATATCCGGGTTCTCTGGGCTCTCGGGAGCTCGAAGCGGCAGTACCGAGGAGGAAATTCTCGGGTGGTGCTTGCTTGGTTGTGTGAGCAAGCATGTCCCGGAAAGCCGTATTAGTAGCGCAGCATTGCGCCAGTGTAAACATCGCATAAATCCGGCCTATAGATCTTCGCACTCCACTATCCTAAGCCTTTTCTATCGTCGGCTGTGCGCGACGATCGTGAATACAACTGTACTCTTCTATTAAACGCCACCATTACCGTGAGCACTCAATCGTTATTGTATCACTTCCAAACGGTGACTTTGTCCGAGCGTCGTTCTACTTTACCTTTCCAAGAGAAGTTTAGGAAGAGAAAAAGCTCCCACCTCGGTCATCGTAGAAAAGATAACGACAAGTGGAGGAAAAGATTCGCCTGCAATTCCAAAGATTTCTGGCTGCTCGAATTGCCCGGTGCTCAAATCCATCCACCGGAACTACTGCACCGTAGCATCGGATCGGCCCTTCATATCTTCCTTGTTTCTCTCGCACCTCGTCGTTTGGCTAGACCTCATTTACATCTTCCATTCCGAGCCTCGGAATAACCATTTCTACCGAGTGAATCGTTAATTTCCTAAAGTTTCAGCTTGGCGAGCTAAATGCCACATTGATTGGTACTCCAATCAATTGCAGGGATGAGCAAGGGTGCGCCGTCCTTATTGGGCGTCGTTAACGATAGGTCGCTAGAGCAGAGAATAACTGGACCAGTGATGAGATGAGATGTCGCCGGGATACGAGAGGCCACGCCAATACCAGTGGAACTGTAGTGGCGATTGGTGAACGACGAGTTAATAGTTGAACGGAAATGGTCGGTGGGTTGCGGAGGCCTTGATGGCATTCGACCTAAGAGCACAGAGATTTACCTGGGGAGTTACGGTGATTCATGGGTTGAGTAGAAATTGGGTCTCCGGGAGGTGATTATCATTCGAAGTGGATCGGCGATGCCTCATCGATGCTCCCAGCTCTGTTCATTTAGGTTCTACGATGATGGAAATGGATTTTTTTGCTTCTCTGTTAGTGCTATTGCCACAACGCCCTTATCTCCTGCTTTCTTTTTGTATACTTTAATAATAGACATCACTATTGCATCTCTTGTCGAAGTCCGTTCTACAAAGCCATTTGCAGTGAAGCTGCAGTGAAACTACGTATAGTGGATTGTCATATTTTTTTTATTTTGAAGTTGCCTTGTCACTTGGGACTAAACGATGATTTACCACCAACCTTTAAGGCGTACTTGAATATGTTACAATGAGTCGGTGTCACGACGAACTAATAGTATTTGCATGATGTTCGCCGGGCTTCGGTAGGCTTTGCTGGTTCAAAGATACCAGTACATTTTCGAGCAATAACTCTCGTCTTGGAAAGATTCCGCGTCGATCCGTCAGCTCAACCCCTTGGAAATTTCCGATGTGCATAGTGTCCTCTTGAGCCTCGACCAAGAGGATGGTAGCTTCAAGAGGGAAATCCATCCAAGGCTCTCCAAGAATGTTGGAGCGATAAACTTCTGTTTGAGCCTCGCGGTTTCCTATCTTTTTCCACCAGTATAGGAAGAGTGAGAGAAAGATCATGAGGGGCGAGAGAAGAGTTTCGATGGAGGCGTAGGGCAACGCGCCAAACCAGTTTTAAATGCGCTCTTAAATTTCACCAAGTTGCGACGAGCCGTAAACCATCTCGACGACTTGGGGCGCTCGACGGAAACTCTCCGCCGCGTTAGGCTGCTGCTAGCCCATCGTCCTTTCTCGCCCTGTTCGAGACGCGAGTTCTCTCTGGTCTTTCTAGGAGGATTGGGATTCACCGGTAAAATCCTACTTCAGAACCAACAAGTTTGTGAGATTAGATTCCGTTCTTCCGGATGTATTCAGTTTAACACGGTCGAGATCTATATACCCGGCTCAGCAACAGTTTCGCTCGATATTATAAGGAAATTGGAAAGATATGAAGAATGTACAGAACGAGGTGACGATCGGTATACTCGCATGAGAAGCTATTCTAGCTGTGCAAATACAACACAATATTGTTGTCCTCTTGTTTTCATATTCCGTTACAATAAGCACTACACGTTCCCGAAAATGACTTCCCGAGTCGACATTTTCAGCCTATTTTAAAGGCCTTTGATCCTATGTCAGCCTTACTTGAGTCTGCTTACTGCTAGAAGTCCTACTATGGGCCGCCACATGCTCTTCCTTTGCTGCTTACCTCCTGCATAGGCCCTAATACTCCTACCTAACCTAGCTGAAGTCGTTGCAGCTACTCTTTTGATTGCGTTTGGACCTATCGTCTATTTGGCTGTTTCGACGAAACGAGGGTGGGGATGGTCGCATTCGAAAGAGCGGGTCTGATAGTTTTCAGTAACCGTCGTGCGTTGGACTAGGTAGGACCGCACGTTCGCCGTAGAGGCCTACTTTTCCAATGGCCTTTCCATCATCTCCACCCAGCGAACCTTTCGCATTCGCTTCAAACTTGCCCCTGCAGCTCCAGCAACTCTCCAAAGTAGAAGAAATGGATCTTCGGCAAACAGAATATTTTTTTTTTAGGAATTGCCCTCACATATGCATGTATACGCGGATCCCTATAGCAGGACGCATGCATACGTATAGGTACTAGTATACGTGTGTTGGTGTATGCTTAGGTATGTATGTGTGCGGGTATATACGTGTGTCTACGCATGTGCGTATTCAGGCATATGTATCTCTATATGCGTAATAGAGTGTATGCGTGTGCGTGTATACGTGTGCCAATCGACGTCCTCCTTAGCGCCTGCAAGTGGATAAAAGAGAATTTTTTTCCCATTCTAGGCGTTAAGTAGGAGCTCATTTTATATTGAATACGAAGCTACTTTATTGCCTTTATCTCCTACCACTGTGAGAATCTGGAGGGGCAAAATAGGCTGAAAATTTCGACTCGGGTTGTCTGCTGCATTTATAAACTTCGATTTTTGGTCCGATGCGTTGAGCAAAATTCCTGGTCTTTGATCGGATTCCACGGTTCGGGAACTTGGAAAATTCAATTACGATTGCAACGAGCTTCCTTTGTATACGGTGATGTGGTGACAAGAGGTAGACATTTGAAAAAGAAGAAAGATAGGGAGATACGCAAGGAAAGCCGACTTAATAAGGAGAATCCCGATTTATCGCAGAGCCCTTGAAGTCGCCTGGTTATGAAGCGACGTAATGAAATCCTCCAGCCACGACAGAAAGTGTACAACGTTGGAATATAGTAGAGATACCGCGCTCACCCCCGATCTTAGGTTCACAATAGCTGCAGAACGGTAGCATAGAACCGGTGGGAAGATCGTGGTGTACATCTTAATGCCGCAAACCCATAACGATAACCACCACGAAACGGGAGCGGCGAGCGCGCGGCCACCTTGGCAATAACGCCGTCTGGAGATACTAGCGGCGGCATGGTTTGAAACAGCCTAGCGGAACACACTCACACATACACACACTTGCCATATTCCACGCTTACCACCCATAAAACCTCCCGACTTGCTCCTGGATATCTCGAAGCAATTACCGACTAAGAGACCGGGAAGGGTGGAGGCCCTCGTTAAGGTAATAGTGTCCATTATCTCGGCGCATAAGTGAAGAAATAAACCAGAGCTGTAACGCACCGAGGTCTAATAATCAACGACCTAGCTCACGAATGACCGCCTTATACTTCTTGGCCAATCCTCTAATTCTACGTGTTTAGATACACGTGCTTGACCTCCTTCTCTCTCTTTGGCTTCCGACACATCATGTCTCGTAAGATATTGACACCTAAAATACATCGATACTGGTTTTCAGTTAGGGCTCTTTTTAATATTACCACGTCTCGGCGCTGGATACGTCAACTTCAAAACATTCACCTTGTTAGATTGTCATTGATATATGAGAAAACTCGGAGGTATTACAGTTTTTGGGAGGCGATAACTTCCCGTCGACGACAAGCTTTTTTTACCCAGTTCTTACTTTGAAAGATTTTATTAACTTAGTATTGTACAAGTGCACCTATATTCTTCAACATCCAGTATAGATTGCTTTTAAAAATCGTTAGCCGATAATGTATGTGTTTTATCGTGCTATGTCCATTTATCTGCCCTGCATAAGTAAGTGCTGAAATAGCTCGCCACATAGTGCGTGTTCCTGCTGAAAACTGAATGTGGTGAACCCACCCCGACCGAAAGTTTCCAAGAAATGTATTGGAAAAACTTCCCATTGATTGTTTTAAAAGTATTCTTTCAATAGATTCTGGTAAATGTCGGTTTACCGATTGCAGTATGCATGCCAATATATAGATTTAGGCAATATGAAAGAAAGCACATGGATGCGAAGTTGAATTTCTTGTACATTTAGAAAGTCTTATTTTCCGTTCCGTCTTTCCCGTAAAATTCAATCATTGTTCAAATTGAGCACTGTGTAAAATGACATTACAAAAGGGCGCAAGTTTGACTCGTAAGGATCTGGTCTGGGTCTCACACTTGGAGGACTAAGTAACCTCTTGTGTAGCTATGAAAATGGGCCTATCATTTTGACCTTGTCATTATTGCATTAATTTGGTCCCTTAAAGACACACCACAATAATCAAGCACGCTACTAACAATGATAATGAAAAAAATAGAAATCAATTCGTCCGTTGATAGCTATTTAATCAAACCGGTGACGTAAATCTCATCCGCAACAATTTCCTGGCTGATTGAACATTGTAATGTCGTAGTTCTATTGCGATAGCAGACGATGCAGCTCCCCGCCTGGTCTACAGTAAAAGGCAGAAGAGAATGACGATGAGGACGAAGGTGGATTCCATTAACGGCTGTCGTTTAGTCAGCCGATAGTAATGGCTCGCATTGCGGGCTTCGAGCATTTTACGAGGCAATCAAGCGTCTGATGTCGAATAGATTACGTGAGAGATCTGAAAGTGCGGAGTAGTACAATAGCGTCGGTTGTGGTAGTACCATGAACCTACGAATGGGGTGTAGGGGGTCGGCAGTAGAGGGAGTTCGTGAGCGAGTTGTTTCGTTGAGAGTTTGCAGCAGATCCGGGAGCCAGTGTTTTCGCCTTGAATGCCTTTTATGCGCGATCCGAAATGACGGAACGAAGTAAAGTACTGCGGGACGCTGAAGATGCACACCCTTGAGTACTTGACTGCTATAGCTGTGTTGATCCGCTAAAGGCCTTGGTAATTAAATAGAAGCCACTTTCCTACATGGCAAGAAGGGAAACTACCTGCATTTTGGGCGGGAAAACATACAGGGCCCCGTAGCAGTTGTATGAGGCACACTGAAGGTAGTTACAGCTGTAAAGACGCGCGGGGCCTCTGCATTTCGGCATTAATGTTCATAATAAAAACCACTTATGTCACAAGAGATAACCCAACGTCTCTGTTAAATGAAACTCATCATTCAACGACAAAACTAGCCATAAAAGATATAAACTCGAAATTCTGCACAACTTCAGGAGTCATTCCTCGAGGGTTCCCTTCGGATTGGCGTTACAAGCGTAAAGAGAATAAACAAACCAAAAACGTCATAAGTTTGCGATACGTGATCGACGGCAAGTAACTAAAACAGTGAGAATTGGCCTGCATTTTTTCTTCTCTTCTCATTGCAATAATCGACACGAGCGCAAGGTTGGTACGGCGCTAGGCTAGGTCGAAGATTGAACAGATGTAGCGAGTAGAAAAAGCAAGTTTCACCCAGAGAAGTAATGAAGAGAGGCGGTTGAGAGTTGGCGAAGGAAGACGGGACTAGGATGGCGATAGAGAGGCCACCGTTCGACGATGGCAGTCTTACACCACGAGATCCTGCCCTGTATTTGACGCAGTTGTTAGCGACTGTTCGTGATGTGAAGCACAGAGAGAAGAAAAAGATTGCGACCAGCCACTCGTTCGTTGCTTCGAAAGATGAAAAAGAGACGGAGGCGAGAACGAGCAAAAAGGAGAGGGAGAGAGAGAGAGAAAATTACGGCAACGGAGGGAGATGGAAAGTATTTCGTTTGCGAAAGTATACGGGAAAAGGGAGGTCTCGACGTAGAGGAGGGATTCGCGGTGGCTGTTGCTGTTGCGGCCACGGCATTACCTCCGCACCATTAACTCGCAAAACTTTCCGCTTGAATCTTGTTCTCGAGTCGGGGTGGTTCTGTCACGAGCGTACGACCAAAAAGATCTTCCTCACCGTACCCCTCCATCCTGGGACCAGCCTTCTCTACTAGTCCTCCATCTTCTTTTTCCCTCTTTCGCTTGCTTCAACGATTTCTCTCCCTCTCGCCCCTCCTCCACCGTCCGTATATTCCTCTCCGCTGTGCCACTATGTATACTTTGCGAGTGGGTATAAGTAACTGGGTAGCGGAGAGCATGTGAACCGGACACAGGATGGGCCCACGAGAGCCCGCATGCAGGAATAGTGTGTCTGACTCCATTTGGAAGTCATAAACACAAATGGTGATTCCGTAAACGAGTCACTGACCGTGACCAAGGAGACGGCTTGCGCCATTAACCATTGCCATTAAAATACCAAACGCACACCACGCATCTTTCTCGCCGAACCAGTAAGTTGACTTTGACGTCATCCCCCAACTCCCCAATAGATGAAATTTCAACGAGCGCCTCATTTCTCTCAAGATATCGCAACACGTAGTTCTCCAATAAATGGTTCCTGAATGGGGGAGGGGTGAGGGACTAGGGCGAAAAGAAAAGAAATCGAATGAACAATGATGGGCGCGCGCGTTCGAGTGAAGTGAAGGAGGATGCAAAGAGGCTCGTACGCCGAAGTAAATTGATGATCCTTCTTCATCTCTGTCCGTCTTTGGAAAGGAGAGCAAAGCCGGTAATCGATACTTCGAGAGAAGGAGAAACGGCCAGTTTCGAGATAGACACACACGCGCGCAGACACACGTGGCCATTCCACGGTGGACTTCGGGCGTTTTCGTCTTTCGTGCCCGGAATAATTTATCACCCCGAGTCTCGCTATGCGAACGCCGTGTTTCTGCGTTCGCTCACGTTCGCCCTATCTCTATCTTCACCCTCGTCCATACCTGGTGTAGTAAGTTTGGATCCTTGTCCCTTCATCCCTTTTCTCGTCCCGTTGTTGCGTCCCGTTACTCCCAAATTTTGGGCTCGAAATATGCGCGCGAGCGCCCATTCTTGTTTCCACCAAATGGAGCATCGATTGACTTTTTTCTCAGCTGCTGATACGCCTATACTCGTAAATACGTTTCTTGTAGAAAACGGCACGTATCTCCCGTGAGAATTGTACCGGCGGAGGAAATTCGAGAGTAATCAATCGTGTGGAGTCTGATCACATTAGCGGGATTTTATCGGGTTTTCACGTAACGGAATTATCGTCGCCCCGAGAGATTTGACACGAGGAGGAAACTCGCTTCGGTCGTGCCTCGTGATGAATACATGTATGCATATGCGTGCCTTACGTATATGTGAACTTACACATGTACATAAACGGCATACGGATAGTTCAGTTCTTATCATACCCTCCGTTGAAGGTGGCATGCCGTTACGTTGGCAGACGCGGAAGGCTTGCAGCACACGGGAATCTGGTTATTTCGGGAATGCCTCGAGGATTTGAGAAGCGCACAGACGAATCCTCGATTACGATATTACCTCTGCGATCTCTCACGCCATGCCGCGAACTTACCGCATGTCAGTCTTTTTCGTTCCGTCTCTTCTCCTCTCTCTCTCTCTCTCTCTCTCTCTCTCTCTCTCTCTCTCTCTCTCTCTCTCCATCGTCTCACTCTCACTTGTCTACCGTACACAGAGCACACCTCCACGTGACCCCGCCAACCTGTTATTGCATATTTCGTTTTACGATGCATAACGTGTACTCCTTTTCCGCGCGTGGTTCACTACCCAAAATCTCTTGGGGACGTACGGCAAATATGTGTATGTGTACATGGACGTATTGCACATGGGGGTGCGCGCGTGTGCATTATGTACTGCACGTTACGTTCGGCTATGCCTACAGCGCTCTATATTTCGAATACTCGTGCATCCGCCATCGTCTCGTATTCTCCAAGGAGAATCGATTTTTGGTAGTGTGCCGTGCAAAGACTAACGTCACCGAAGCATTTCTCCGAGCTGATATCGCGCAGAAATAAAATGCGCGCAAAAAAAACGATTACCAAAACATTTTACACAAAGCTTGTAAACGTCAGATTTTGTTGGCCGAAATATCACGAAACATGGATGAGGCGAGATCGCGTGTATGGCGTAAAAGACGGACAAGGGCAAAGAGTATCCGTGGACGGATTTTCCCGTCTGGGGGTGGCACAGTTCTGGCCTGGCGATGCTCGCACAGACACTTTTCTTCGGCCCTCGGGCATACGGTAAAGCTTCGCAGCTCCTGCAGGCGAGATATCTCGTGATGCACCTACGAATGGTCTGAGAGGCACTCGAGTCTCTCCTGCGATCCTCGAGGACCGTATGCGCACAGGCAGCCGCGCGCGTATGCACATACTCATGGACACGCTCCCGTACATGTACGGGCGTGCATATCGGAAGCTGCCGTCGACCGTCGAGCTACGGAGTTTACTCGTACAGTCGTTAATACCTTCGGGGTTGGCAAACAACTCGGGTCAGCTCCCCGTGCACGGGTCCGGCAGTTCTGCTCCTGGTATAGATACCCGGCTAGATTTCCATGTTGTTGAAGGCATCTCTATACAAGCACACCTAATACACGTTGTTTCCGGCGTGACCGTGAGGGCTACACTCCTCGACCGTGCACGCTGCCTCGGACGGAAAAGGACCACCAAGGGTGAAAGAGCAAGGAAGAGGGCCAGAGGGTACCTAGCAGAATTCCTAGAAGCGAACGGTACGTTGGTAGGGATGGAACATTCTCTCGTGGCGCTGCCTTTTAGCCTCTCTGTACAAGCGTGTACTCTAGGCCGAGAACGAGCGCCGTTCGCACCGACCTCGCAACCGCCCAACCTATTATGCTATTTCTAATTAATTTACGGACTGAAAATACCTCGGCAACCGAGAGAGTAGTGGAGAGCACCACGAGCGTCGCTCTCTCTCTCTCTCTCTCTCTCTCTCTCTCTCTCTCTCTCTCTCCTCTCTCTCTTGCTTTTCGTATATGCACCATCCCCCGCGGGTACACAGACTTGCAGCAAAACGAGAACACTGGCCAATTAACAATGCGAACATGACACTAGGCACGGAACCGGATCCCTTCCTTTCTCCCTTGCTTCGCTCTTTCTCTCTCTCCCTCTCCCTCTCTCTCTCCCTCTCCCTCTCTCTCTCTCTCTCTCTCTCTCTCTCTCTGTCCCTCTCTCTCTCCCTCTCTCTCTCTTCATCTCTGTTCAACTCTATCTGTCCCTTGTGCTCTCACTCTTTTGCCTGTCGTCGTTGCCGCATATTCACCGTCGACTGAATCCAGCACCCTCTGGTCCGCGCACTCGCGGGTATGGCTGGTTATTTAAATTCTATTATTCATAATGCATGAGGAAGCTTTTTATTCCCAAAAGTTACCCTGCCGAATTAAACAGTTCCGTAGCCGCGAGGATCCCCCCCCCCCCCTCCGCGGTACGTCTATGTATTTCTCACTCGTTGCAGCATCCTTCGGTATCTGACGCGTACGCCTGCAGGGCCGAAAGTGCCCCGTTGTCTGCAGTGAGATGTCTGCTGCAATTTGAAGGATATGTATTTGCTTCCTGTGCCAAATATCCGGCCGCTCGTGCCACGAAAAATCTTGTTACCAACTGAGCAAGTGAAAGACTCATTTTCATCATTCCTCGAGATTGTAGGTCAAAGATCAGAGACTCGTGCTTCGTAATCCGAGGGAGCTTTCGAGCCGTCAATACACGTAATAATAGTAAGTGGCGCCGGTACCGGTGAGTGAGAAACACGAAATATCGTTACATCGAGGACATTGATTGTCTGTGTGCGGGTGTGTGTGCGTGTGTAATGAGAAGGTGATATGATCGGATAGAGGACGCGGGAACGAGCATCAGCGCCACGGGTGTTTCTTCATCCCCTCGGTTTGTAGTCACGATGCCTTTGTATAGCTGTGCGATCTTCTCGTAAATCCGCGAGACCGGAAACAACGTGGAAGGGCCTTCGCTCTCGGCGATCTTATCCGTATTCCGTATCGTTCACGGCACGTCTGACTTCGCACGGACCTTATCTACTTGGAACACACTCGTTTCACTCGTATGGCTTACGAACAAGATTAAAACCCGCTATACTCTCACTTTGTTACGCTAAATATATATATTTTAACGTGGGTTTTGTGGTGCGGGTATTGTGCAAATAAGTGTGTAAATAAAAACCACAATGGCGATATTTCGCGATGAAAATGACGTATGTGAATTCCAATTGTACAGCGGGATAGAATGTATACGGTCGATTGAAACGCCAGCCATCTACAGGGCATTTGGTAACTGGAGGAGCAAGAATCATATTGGCAACATTATATATATATGTATAAATATACAGGGTGTCCCTCTTATCTCTGCCACCCGAAATAACTCGGTAATTATCGACGTCACAAAAAAATGTTCCAGACAAAAGTTGTACGGTGTGAAGGGGGCCATCAAATGCGACCATTTTTTTAATGCACTGGTCGCATTCAAATGCGACCAGTTTCGGTGGAGGCGGTGACGCACAGTGAAGATCACCTCCACTTTTTTAAATGGAATGGTACATTTTTTTCAATCATCTTGTGGAACATCTCAAACCGCATAAAAACCAATAGGGGGTCAAAGTCGTTCAAGGTCATTTCGAAAACCTATTACAATGAAATACAAATCTAAATATCGCGGATCACTACCAAATATTTGGTTATGATCCGAGATATTTAAATTTGAATAATCCATTCTGACCTTGAATGACCTTGAACGACTTTGACCCCCTATTGGTTTTTACGCGGCTTGAGTTGCTCCACAAGATGGTTGAAAAAAAACGTACCATTCCATTAAAAAAAGTGGAGGTGACCTTCACTGTGCGGCAGCGCCGCCACCGAAATGAAAAAAATTAGTAGCATTCGGTGGCTGCCTTCACACCGTACAACTTGTGTTTGGAAATTTTTTTTGTGACGTCGATAATTACCGATTTACTTCGGGTGGCAGCGATAAGAGGGACACCCTGTATATACACCCTGTATATATGTGCGTGCGTGTGTGCGTGCGTGCGTGCGTGCGTGCGTGCGTGCGTGCGTGCGTGCGTGCGTGCGTGCGTGCGTGCGTGCGTGCGTGCGTGCGTGCGTGCGTGCGTGCGTGCGTGCGTGCGTGCGTGCGTGCGTGCGTGCGTGCGTGCGTGCGTGCGTGCGTGCGTGCGTGCGTGCGTGCGTGCGTGCGTGCGTGCGTGCGTGCGTGCGTGCGTGCGTGCGTGCGTGCGTGCGTGCGTGCGTGCGTGCGTGCGTGCGTGCGTGCGTGCGTGCGTGCGTGCGTGCGTGCGTGCGTGCGTGCGTGCGTGCGTGCGTGCGTGCGTGCGTGCGTGCGTGCGTGCGTGCGTGCGTGCGTGCGTGCGTGCGTGCGTGCGTGCGTGCGTGCGTGCGTGCGTGCGTGCGTGCGTGCGTGCGTGCGTGCGTGCGTGCGTGCGTGCGTGCGTGCGTGCGTGCGTGCGTGCGTGCGTGCGTGCGTGCGTGCGTGCGTGCGTGCGTGCGTGCGTGCGTGCGTGCGTGCGTGCGTGCGTGCGTGCGTGCGTGCGTGCGTGCGTGCGTGCGTGCGTGCGTGCGTGCGTGCGTGCGTGCGTGCGTGCGTGCGTGCGTGCGTGCGTGCGTGCGTGCGTGCGTGCGTGCGTGCGTGCGTGCGTGCGTGCGTGCGTGCGTGCGTGCGTGCGTGCGTGCGTGCGTGCGTGCGTGCGTGCGTGCGTGCGTGCGTGCGTGCGTGCGTGCGTGCGTGCGTGCGTGCGTGCGTGCGTGCGTGCGTGCGTGCGTGCGTGCGTGCGTGCGTGCGTGCGTGCGTGCGTGCGTGCGTGCGTGCGTGCGTGCGTGCGTGCGTGCGTGCGTGCGTGCGTGCGTGCGTGCGTGCGTGCGTGCGTGCGTGCGTGCGTGCGTGCGTGCGTGCGTGCGTGCGTGTGTGTGTGTGTGTGTGTGTGTGTGTGTGTGTGTGTGTAGGGTGGACCATGTAACGTGACCCCCCAATTATCTCCGTTGCTTTTAGAGTGACGAAAAAAATGTCACGAGGTAATTTGATTGATTTCAAAGGGCTGATACAGTAGTGAAAAATTCATTTTTGTCAAGGTCATAGTTTTTGCGTTCACAAGGTCATCAATGGTTTTTCTAATGGGAACATGTTTTTTTTTATTAAGACGTTATAGCTGATATTCAGACGAAGCCAACGATCTATGATATCATAACCCTGAAATGATTTTTCATCAAAATATTTTGGGTTTGTTTGCATTTGTTTTCGTCACTTTAAAGGCAACGGAGATATTTGGGGTGGTCACGTTAAAAGGTCCACCCTATACCTATATATATATATACATACCTATGTAGCGATGGTTACATTGGTACATTTTGTGCGTCGGAATTCAGAGAGTATTGCGACGAATTAACTGACCTCTCCCAAGACGCAAGGCCGAATTCCGTTAGTATTGCGACGAGCGCTACAGATATAAAGGCACACGGGGGTGTATGATGTACAGATATGCATAGTCAATGCAGCGAGGCGAGTACGAGGCCCGCCGGGAAATGAGCCTCGACGCCTCCCACTACTTCCAATTAAAAGTTACGCGGCTTGTGCTCTCTCGCACTTGTGTGCGCCGTTGAAGCAGAGTTAATGAAGGAAATAGAGAAACTGTGGGGTGGCACAGGAGACGCACGCGCGCGCGCCTCTTTTCCCTCCAACTGAAATTTTCCATCTCCTACTCCCCAACTGTGGCGTCCTCTCTTCAGCTTTCCTCTCGCGTCCTCTTTCTCTCTACTTCACTCCTCTTCGTGTTCCCTCCGACTCGGCTCGCTCGTCTCGCGTTTCCGTTCATTGATTCTTTTTGCGCTTTTCGAACGCCCCGAACGCAGATTGCACACTCGACGAGTAACTCACGAATGCCACTGCTGCTGCTGCTGCTGCGACGTGCCCCCGAGCGAGGGACTCTGGGAGGAGGGTCGATGACCCGAATGAAAAATGAATTAAAAACACAGACGCGCCCTTCCGTCATACAAACACGACGAACTATAAATTCGAATCCGTCTAGGTGCAGGTGCACCGAACAGTTACGAATTCTCGTCGGTTCAGTCGTACTAGATCATCATCTCGAAGTCTTTTTGCAAATTCGATCAGCATCTCTACGATCGATCGGTGCTTGAATATTCTGCATCGGCCACAACGATGTACTGCTGAGGTACGGCTCGATCTTAAGGGTCTATACCAGTGTGATCGCTGGACATTTGGGTGATTTACGGGATTTTTTTGGAAGAAAATTACTTAATTAAATGTTTCGGAAAATTGAGAATATATTTGGCTATATTTGACCTATATTGCATAATTTTCTCATAGAAAAATATTGAGATCCAAGCGACTCATGCGCTGCCTTCGGAGGCGTCAAAAAAAAGTTTCTCCACTGCTGACATGATTCCGGCCGATTGAGTAGCTGAAACCGAAAAAGGAAAAAATGTCTTTAAACTGGAAGGTATTTCCTGTACGATGACTTAGGATTTCCGAAAAATATCGAAATCTAACAAAATGGCGTAGTTATGAAAAAAGTCTGTTTTCTTGCCTATAAAATGGTCGTTTTTTTCAATGCCAAATCGTCAATTTTCATCCAATCAAAATATCCTACGTCATTGTAGAGTAAATATATTCAAGAGTACTCAGTACTCAAACGTCAGCAAATTTGAAAAATCTCATTTCGAGAAAAACGCGTTTAAAGATTTAACCATTGATTTTTGCTAGGTAAAATGATATTTACTATAAAAATTGCTAATCAGCTATACCTGGCCCATACAATGGACCGTCCTCTTCCTCGAATAATGCCTGCTGAGAGGCTGAAGCCTTTAACACTGGTAAGTGATAAAGGCCCCTTAAGTCAAGAATAAATCCAACGAGAATGATTTATCGGATTTTGTCCATGTGTACCAGCAACGAGGATTTCTCCCGCTTACATCGACGGCAGCTTTGAATCCGTTTAGCACACGCTTTCAAAATCTTTAATTGTAATTTAGCCGCTCACTCGACGACGTCTGAGACTTACACTTACAAGGAACATCACTTAAGGGGGAAAACCACATTAGGAGGCTGTTTGACACTGATTTTTTGAGATTTTTTTGGGTGGAAAGAATTAATTAGAATTTAATCAAATTTTGACATCATTTCATTCATATTTCGAACAGTTTTTGGAAATTTTTTTGAATAATTTCAGCCAAAAATAACAAAGTTACGCTGTGATGTCCGCTGAAGGTTATGAGTATAGTTCTCCAATTGCGTGCAGTGTAGCCATTCCGATTTTCATCTGCAATTAAAAAGGTTTTGATTTTACATTAATAACTCATTTTCTAAGAATATGAACCTCAATGCAGGTGAATATAATGAAAATTAAAAATTTTGCAGGCGTTGGAACAATTAACCTCGGTGTTCACCATTTTTTCTCTAATTATGCAATGAAAAATGCCCTTAAAATCATGATATCATCTCACAAGTTGGTTCATATAATTCGTAATTTTATAAAGAATCATACTATCGATTTTCATAATGATTGGTTCTATACTTTTTTAGCTAGACTGCACGCAAATGTGAAAAGTGATTTCGAAATAAACGCGTTTGAAAAATAAATTCTAGTAAACTAAAAATTCGAGGAAGCTAACAATAATGTAAAATGCTTACCGATTGATCTGCGATTCCAGCACATTCCGATTTATGCAATTTAAAAAAATCGGATTTTTTGAACCTCCTAATGTGGTTTCCCCCCTTAAGGGCTTACACACACCTGTGGTAGGTGAAAAAGAGGGATTTTTCAAAAAGATGCTCCTTCCAAAGCAATATCCTTAGAGTGAATTTTCTACCCTGAAAATTTCATAAGGAAATTCGCAGTAATGACGAAGTTTTTGTAACTGACCGGGTGAACAACGACTAACGGCCCGAGCAAACTTTAAACGCATTTTATTCAAAACAGCGTTTTCAAAACCGGTACTAGAAATATTTACGCTACTACTGGACCGATCGGAGTCAAGTTTTGCACAGTTATGCTTCACACAATAATCTAGTACTTATCAAGCCGTTTTTTCGATCCCTGGCATAGTTTTTTTTTCATCATAAGTACTGAACAATTTTGAGGCGAAAAATTGCCTGTTTTATTCCAGTGACTGCCATGACCCGAAAAAATTAAATTTTTAAATTCCGGCTCGATACGTACTGGTACTCGATACGGAAAACGTACTGATTTTATTCATCTACTTTAAGGAACACATTTTTTTTTGTTGATAAAATATCGCAGAGGCACGTCTGGTACCGCAAACGCTGTCAACAAAAACACGTCCCAGGAAAACGATTGTGACTTTTTTAGCGCTTGAAATTTTTCAACCAAATTTTCACACCATGTAGTTAAAATGTCATACTTTAAAATGTATGTCATGTTTGTTCAATAATTCAGTTTTATACACATAGATAGACAATTCAGTTTTATACACATAGAACATTCTTAAACATAACCTTTTAGCCGTTTCAGGTGTATGTAAGCTCTCAACTGTCCCGCTTCGAGTTTGTTGAAACCTCAATATGTGATAAAGCATTGAAAACTATTAAACACGGATTCTTGTTTTATTGGTGGAAAACCGGCTTTAAGGGGGAAATCTCCCCTCAAAAAAGGCGTGTCGAGGAGTAATTTTTCAGTATTAACCCACAAGCAGTCCACCAATCTTAAGGGGTTACGTGGGTTTTGAAGCAAAAAATCACATTTTCTCTGTAAAAAAAATATATAATATATAAATTATTTTATCCAAAATGTTAAGCACATAGAAGAGCAACATTTCAACAATGTTTAAAAAAAATTGCATCCAAAAATTTGGGAAATTAAGTCGGTGGCACCTGTTTTCCCAAAACCCCTAAAAAAAGTATCCTCGTGGTGGTCAGGATAACTGATAATAGCTTTATCTGAAATTGAAAAACCAATTTTTTTTGTTGATAGATAAGTATAGCTCGTGATTGAACGAAGGATTTTCAAAAAAATTGAAATTTGAATTTTTGGCAAAATTGTATGCCAAATAGTTCAATTTTTGGTACAATTTACACTACGTATAGCCATGTAAAATTAGTTGTAATCGAAAAAAAAACCTTCGTTCAATCACTAGTCAATGCTATTTTGAATAAGTGTGAAAAATTTCAATAAGATCGGTGCATTAGTTTTTTAGAAATCGTGTCCGACTTCAAAAATAGTGTTTTGAAAAAAATGCGATTTACCTGCGTCGCTCCTGCCCGGTCTATCCCAACGGGGGGAATTCCCAAAGGCTCTCTCGCCTAGACTTCTACTCCGATTGACTTAAAACTTTGGGGGAATATTCCAGACATATTGTACTATCAGATGGAAAACTTAAAAAAATGGATTTTTTGACATTTTCTAACCTTCTACCCCTTAATGAAACAAAAACCAAAATTTGTCTGATGTAAAACGATGACACTTAAGTGATGTTCTTTGTCAGCATAACGGTCTTACCGGCAAACCCTAGTACACGTTACCAGCTTTCACAATCCTCGTTCTCGCGTGCTACTTTTCGCGAATTTTACTTCGGCTTTAATAGTCCAACGATAAAACTATTAGTCTCTATTAGTTCATAATTAGAGAACGAAAGTTTAACACTCCGGGGACGCACACGAGGCGCCAAGTTTTTTTTTTCCCGCGCGAGTTCGTAAAACTCCGGTACGACCAGAGAATGGGAAAAGTTTCTATTAAATATGAACTACAAGTGCGGGGTAATTGCGATAACCGATTACAGTAAAAGCTTTTTCACGGGTTGAATCAATCGTTGAACCAATCAGCGTTTATCGCTTATCGTTTTTGTTCGACGAAGAAAAAGGTCTCCGAGGAAAATTGCGAGATTGCCAATCGGTGAAACGAGACGTTATTCCAAATTAGTTTTTTTCCTCTTTCCTTGAATTTTGCGATTTTCTCCTTTTTTCCCCAACCATGAAAAACCACACCGATCTTCCAAGGTCCCTGTTTATTTAACCCAAGGTCGAACGGTCGGATTCGCGTGTTCTATCCGACTCCACGTTTTTTACCACCCTCCCGGGAGGACTTCGCTTCTATGTTACTGTGCAATTCCGAGGAACGATACGGCGTATAAGAGCAGACGTTGCCCGAGGCGGAGCGCTCTCGTCTCGTGCAATACGGCAACGAAAACGTTACAGCGAGTTCGTGGGCCTGTATAGGTTACGGTCTTATATCGTGACAGTGTCTTATTTACCCGTAGCCAATTGTACGTATCGCGACGTATCGCCTATCGAGATTATTACGTAGCCCGGAGGTTCTTTCGTATAGGAGGAAGAAAAAAAACCTCTCGAGCCATGTCGTATGTACACTTGTACATAAGCGATTTCATCAATTCCCGGCAAACATCGAAATCTCGATATTGCCAAGTTGGGTAAATCTCTGTTGGTAAAATGGTACATATACATTTGTAGATAGTGTCGACTTTTTCATTTATTCTTCACTTGTTCATATTTAGCACTCGTTTTTGAAGCGTGTATGTCAAAATTTTGGCTCGCAAGTTGAAAATGGATTTTACGGTGATAGCGAATTACGGGCGTTGTCCCATGTGGCAGCTATTTTTTCGCTTCTTTAGGATTTTTTAAAAGATGAACCATTAAAATCAACTATTTTTGAATTTTTCCCACATATTTATTAACATTTTCACAGTCCCTCAGAATTTTAGCAAACAAAAGTAACGAGTTGAATTGACTTTACACCGATCGAAAGACACTCACGTGTAAAAAAAAGTTTGATGACATGATTCGGGCGGTTTTGCTAATCTAAAATAAAAAAATCGACCATTTTATTTTGTAGACCATGAGGCTATCGCCGAAACTAGAGTAAAGTCAAAATGTCGAAAATTAAACTTTTGGCACGGTTTTAAAAGTTAAGTTCCAAGTTTTGTAATTTGTAATTGTAATTTTTTTTTCGACCTTTTCTTAAAAAAACTATGGCAGATATCAGAAATATTCTAGGTTGGAGGAGAACTATAGATGTGCTGACTATACCATAAAAATTTGAGCGAAATCCGCTCAACAGTTATAGAGATATCATGGAAGCTAATTTGAAAAATATTGTTAGGAGAAAAACGCGTTTAAAAGTTCACGTATGATTTACACAAAGAAAATGTTGACTCACCATTAGTCTGCTATACCGGGTCCATATAACACGCAAACATTTTTTGCAACTTGTGTAAAAAAACTTTTTTCAATTTTTTGCACCTGTAACACGGGATGACTGCCTTAAAAGCAGTCTAACAAAACGTGGCTAGAAAAAATAAATTAAAAATTAATTCTGAGGATTATTAAAACTGATGAAATTATTTTACATTGACTGTTTACTAAAGGGCTTCCTTATTTAAAAAGAAAATATCATTTTATCCGGTTCAAGTTGACAGATCCAAATAAAACAAAGTGCAGAGAAATTTCGGAGCCGTTTATTTACTCATCACAAATGTTCAGCCGTTTCCATGCAATTTTGCTGAAGCTTATTGGGCTAAAAAGCAAACCAAAATATATTTGTTTTTTTATATTTTTATTGAAAATCGCTAAAAATGTATACATACGGGATTTTCGCATTAACCCGAGGTAATGTTGAGCTTTGAACGAAAACTCGATGATATTCGTAATCGGCAGAAAATTTTCCATCGGATAGGCTTTCAGGATACAGTAAAAGTGGAAAAAGAAATGCCTTTTCCTTTGGCCACTTCCAAAATCACCAAACCCCCGAAATTTCAAACGTGTTGGCCCTGTTTAAGTTACATAAACTCATTGGGTGGGGTTTAAAAAGGTTTTGAACGACTTAAAGAATGCCGCTAGATTTATCATGATATTTCAATTGACTCTCCCGGATCTTGAACTTGAAAATTGACCGAATGAGAGGCATAGGGGTACTGAAAAAATCGAAAAATCATTGCAGCTCGATGAAACCAACGGCATTTTTAAAAGGAATCAGTTACGAAAAGAATGACCGCAGAGCGAAGGTTCAAATTAAAAAAAAAAATCTGGACGATGACAAAGCCACCAATTTTTATCTGGAATGCAAAAAAATGGATTTAAAATATTTTTTAACCTCCATATCGATGTACCCCCCCCCCCCCCCGAATACCAATTCACCATTCATTTTCGCAAGCCCTCAATTTTCGACAAAAAATCGTCGAAAATGTACGGAATGTAGTTCACCCCTTTAAGCTTGCTATTCAGCAAAAGTGCATGAATACGTAAATTTTAATTTTATCCCTCCTTCGAAGTGTTGCCCGTTTCATTCAATTCAATGTACCTCTTTCAGGTGGTGGGGTAAGAGAACGAAAAAAGGGGTGGTTTCACCCCCCGAAAGCATTTGTCCGCCTATAAAAAAAGCATATTCAATAGTTTGTAATGCTCTTTCACGTACATGAGTTTCAATCAAAGGCACTAAAGTGATGACCCTTGTCAGCTTATTTTACTCTTCCTATGAGTGCCAACTTCGGGGCCCCCATAGTCCTAGTATTTCGGTCCTTGAATAAACCGGGCGAAAAGTTCTTCGCCTATATACGTTACTTAACCGTTTTTTTTGTTGTAATATATACACACTCACGCGCCCGTACACCCACCCACATACACCCATATATATGTATATAGCACATTGCAATATAGTTGGATGTTGAAGATAAGCCAGTGAGAATTCCTCCTGCTCAGTGATGGGGTCGACGTTGAAATGCTCGGCGCTCTTCGAACGTCTGAGCGGAGAGATCGACTCACATTTCTGTAAGGTTCGCGCTGGCGGAATGTCGAGTACCGGCACTTTTTGCGCCTTCCTGCCTATGCCTCCCGCGATTCCTTTCGCGTGACTGACGTAAAAAGCTCCCGCGCGCTCCACGAACAAAGAATGCGCTCGCTGCATCTCGTGTAGCTCGAAACGCGAGTACCAAGGGTGGAATACTTCTCCGGAGACAATAAAACCGGTTGAGTGTGTCGTCCGGTGGATTTGTGCAGAGGGATAAGGAAAATCCGCTGAAGAGCTCAAACGCGATGCAGTCTCGGCTGGAGTGCCTCGTACTCGTTATGAAAAAAAAATGAACAAAAAACAACGAAAGATATTATACGAGAGTTACGTGGTAAAACGGAGAAACATAGATGAGGTATGGGAGGGTTGGATGAATATCGTGTTTTTAAAAAGACATAAATTCCAGTGGAGAGCCCTCGATGAACGAGCATAAAATGCTGATCCCGGGTGGCAGGGACTTGGAGCGAATGGCGAAGGGGTTGGAAAGGATATATTGAAGTTGGCCGGTGGCAAAACGGAGAAAGAGTTCGCAGGGCCCGGTTGCTGCGAAAAAGATTCCTGCTACGGGATATCGAAAGACCGACTGAAGGGGAAAAAGGGCGAGAGAAAGAGTAAGAGGATATTGGTAAACACCAGAAGCTCGCCTTTTGCAGCACCCTTCCTTCTCGGGTCCCGCTCGGTTGGATTATTCCATAATCCGAATACTATAAATACCTCTGTACTCGCTGCTCTCCAGGAAGGGCTCATCCTCTTTTGCGCGAATAAGAGCCTTAAATAAATAGGGATGGTGGCTGAGAGTTTAAATCGCACTGGAAAGTTTATGTTTATTTATCGCGCAGTGTGCTCGGGCAAGCGCGAATTTGCGCTTGCGAAAGGAGCGATCCCCAGCTGATCGTCCTCGGCTAAGTCAGAGGCAGCGAAAGGGAAATGAGAAAAAGTGTATGAAATCGCAGCGAATCGATTCACTTGATAGCCGGCTTTGCCGAATTGAGCATTTTACTCGAAAGTTATACATACATGTACACACTTGTATATGCACGTGCTCGAATATAGAAGCAATTTTTTGCAGAGGTGAGATCGTCCGTGCGGATGCACACTCTCGCCTGAATCGATCACTCCGGGAAACTTTCTTGAGGATCTAGACCTCGCAGTAGCCTGTCATGTCACAAGAGTATTGCTGAATAGAAGATCGAGTTACCGTGTGCACCTCGTATGGCATGTACCCATGGTCACCCAATTCTCGAGTCGTCCACTCGGAGAAGTTTCTTCTGAAGACTTGTACGGCCGATCCAAGAGAAAGAGAGAAAGAGAGAGAGAGGGGAGGGCTCAGCCTGATCTTTGTCCGAGTACGTATAGCGCGTAAGAAGGACCCGAGCGAACGATACAAGATTAATGGCGGGGTAAGGTTAGTTCGGTAAAAGAAGGCATGTTTTCAAGATTTTTTTTTTGGCGATACATATAGTATTAGTTTATTCAGTCAATTTCCATATAATAATGCAACATTTCAACAATACTTTCCTCCATTTTCATTGCAAAATATTGAAAAATGAACTAGTGACAGTGAATCTCCAGAGGCACTTCGAAAACAGGTGTTTTGCGGTGTACATCATAACTCGCAACAGAATCACCTGAAAAAAAAAAAAATCAAAATGCATTTGTTATAGGAGATGTTTCTCGAGGTAACCACTGATGTAGAGGTTGCCATGAGTTGCCCAATGTTACGATCAGACCAATATTGGGACCATCGTATAAGCCAACAAAAGAGAAATAATATTGACCCATTACTGTTCCGCTCTAAATTGAAAACTGGCACAATATCGGCCCATCCCTAAAGCCTGTCCTGTCCCATCTTTAAAAACTAATAAACAGCCATGATAGTTAAACTAAATGTGCCAATTTAAAAACTGGGGATACTAAAATACTGACAATTCCATTGGCCCAATATTGTTCCGTTATAATTTGAAAACCGGCATAATATCGGCCCATCGTTTAAAACAAATAAATAGCCGTGATGGTTGAACTATATTTGCCAGATTGAAAACTGGTAATGCTAAAATACAAGCAATTACATTGGTCCATTGTTGTCCCATTACAAATTGAGAACCGGCACAATATCGGCCCATTACTAAAGATTATCCTGGCCCATCTTTCAAAACCAATAAACAGCCGTGATAGTCGAACTAAATTTGCCAATCCTAAAGCTGGCAATTCTAAAATACTGGCTATTACATTGGCTCATTATTGTCTCGTTCTAAATTGAAAACCGACACAATATCGGCCCATAGTTAAAACCTATGATGGTCCATCTTTTAAATTCATTAAACAGTCATGATAGATAAACAATATTTACCAATTTTTAAACTGGTGATGCTGAAGTACCGCCAATTACATTGGCCCATTACTGTTCCGTTATAAATTGAGAACTGGCACAATATCAGCCCATTACTAAAACCTATCCGGGCCCATCTGTTAAAACCAATAAACAGCCGTGATAGTTCATCGAAATTTGCCAATTTTAAAACTGGCAGAGCTAAAATACTGGAAATTACATTTAATTAATCTATGCCCTTTATTGGCTACGTGGGTCAGACCATACCTGCTTTTATTTTATTCAAGCCTTGGGTTATTCATTATCTGTATATTGTGCCAGAATAGGCAAATAACTGGCACATCATATATGAATCGTCTATATTTTGGAGTTCAGTTTTTGTAATCAAGTCTTGGCCTATTCTTGGCATTTGTAAATAACGAACATAAGTAAGTAAAATATGCCAATTTTGAAACCTGCCGTATACGCAAATCACAATTTATTTCAAGGTTATTTCATGAAATATGTATCCATAAGGACCAATCTCGGGCCAATCTCGGCCCGATATAGGTTGAATATTTATCACGCACCCAAACAAACTCACGGCCCAATATTCTAGATAGACTAACTTCTAGATAGACCAACTGTGAAGGCCCATCATAGAGCCAGTGGTCAATTTCTACATAGGCCCTTTAAGGGGGCCTACATAGGGTTAAGTGCAATCACCAACATTGGCGCTACAATGAGTTAAATCATTGGCCTAATAATTGTTGGCTCTGTTGGCCGATATCGGGCCGTTCTTATCATTTCTACAAAGGCACCTCATTGGTAAATACTCACGGCCCAATATTCTAGCAAGTCTAACTATGAAGGCTCGTCCCAGGCCCAACGGTCAATCTCTACATGGGCACGGGAGGATTTATTTTTCTTTCGATTTAAACATTTTTCGTAGCACTTGGGAGCCAAAAAACCGATTTTCGCTAAAAAATCGGCTGATTTGTTGTTGTAAAATTAATAATTATTAAAAAAATATATATATATAAAGCTCCCGACAATACCTGGTAAATTATGTGAAGTACTTTGCAAAATTTCAAAACGATTGGTCCAGTAGATTTTGAGTTAAGGCGTACACGGACTTCAAACATGACAAGTTTCAGAAAAACACATTAAAGTTTTGCACACTGAAAAATTCAAAATAAAACTCGATCATTTTCTTATACTCACACAGAGTCGTCGATGCCAGGTCCGTAGAGCAAAAAGCTTCGATCAACATGATTTAGAGCATCTCTTTGCATTTGACTATGCAAAACTATTCCTTCTTTACTGTCGTGCGCCGCTTGCTGCTCTGCTGTACTAATTCGCAACTCATCAACTTGTCGCGCCCGGCCTGCAGCAACAGACGCGCAAATACTCATAACTTCGTGAATTTTGCTCCGATAGACTTGAAATTTTAACACAATATTCTTGAGATATTATGCATTTATTTTAAAAATAAAAAATGCAAAAAACTATTTTAATACCTTACCTCCCCCCCTTAAGGCGGGATATACATTTAGACAGGAAAAAATAAGCAATATTGAGGGATTTCTGTAACTAAGAATTAATTATTCAACCATTATCAAACTTTAGGTATACTTTAATAGTATATTTAAGTATAAATAACGATTTATTTTTATTAATTCATCATCAAAATGGCGGAGCTGTGGCAGAGTGTTACAGCAAGGTCGCCGCCGGAGTTGCGAATCAGCGTGCAGTCTAGCTTCCCGTAGACTTCGATTGGCAAAAAAGTTCAAAATTTTTTTCGGTTGGAACATGTATAGTTTCTATGTGATGGCAATTAAAATGAAGAAAATGCAAATTTAAGAAAATGGCACGCATTTACAAACAAAAAATCAACATTTCACGCAACATTTCTGTAAAATGTGGATGAAAAAAGGAGTTTTTTTTCTTCATTTTTTCAAAAACCATTTTCGTTAAGTAGAAGGTACCAATATTATCAATATTTCTACCAAGTTTCAACTCAATCGGCTGAATAGTTTTTGAGTAATCCTGCACGCCAATTTCGATGATGCAGTTTTGAGAAAAACGCGTTTGAAGTTCACGCCCGCTCCGAATCTGAGCGTTGACAGGCTGTAACGTTTGAAGTTTTTCGAATTTCGCTTTGAAACTTTGGGAAAATATTCTACATATATAGTTCTATCGTTTACAAAAAGAAAGAAATCGATTTTTCAATCGTTGTAAATGTATATCCCGCCTTAAACTTTGAACAAGATCAATACCATATTTTCAACACGGTAGCTCATTTCTATACTTGCAGGCTGAATTTTTATAGATAACAGTCATCTCGTGTCTACCCCATTACTCACTCCCGTTGTCCAACTAGCGTTTTTCTTTTTTGATCGTGGAAATCGTGTGGCATTAGCGACCAAAAGTAAAGTAAGCCTCTTATTCCAGTCAGGTGTTGCAATAATGTTTATGGGTCAGAAAACTAGGTCCGCGACGTCTTGTGTATAACCATCCACTGGGGGGGAAAAAAGTTGAAGTTACGCGGAGACGTGAGACGGGACGAGAGGGTAAAAAATATTTCCAAGCTGTAAATAACCGTAAAGGATGACCTCATATTTTGAAAGACGGAAAAAGCCTCCAGTCTCATGCGGCAGAGCACACGCCCGCTGTTCCAGTCCTCTCTCCCTCCCTCTTTTCTCTCTCTCTCTCTCTCTCTTTCTTTTTCATTCGTATCCTTGCGACTAGCAGTAGACGCAAAAGCGGAGCATTCTCTACAACGTTGCTGCCGCGCTACGAGAAAGTGGCCTTTAGCTCTGAACTAGATAATGTAGGTCCGCCCCGTTTCGGTATAATATACTCGGGCTTTCGGCGCAGGGGGATCCGGGTCCACACGAAGGCTCGAACTGTTGGCTCGAGCCCTACAAAAGGCATCGCATTATTTAAAGCTCTTACCTTCCATTCTTTGTGCCTGACATTTTCCAAGCGCTCTCTCTCTCTCTCTCTCTCTCTCTCTCTCTCTCTCTCTCTCTCTCTCTCTCTCTCTGTCTTTCTGAGCTTCTCTTTCTCTCTCCCTTGGCTTTTGCTCGCCACCAGCTTATCGCTAATAATTCATTGCCTCGCGGCCTAAACAAAGGCCATCAGTGTGCCACTCACAGGACAGGAGCTCCACAGCTACCGACGAAAGAAAATCCTGTACACATTGTGTTTATATACACACACACCTGCATAGGCATTTGACCAAATTCGCGTAGGGGAACTCATAGAGAAAACTATATCGATGTTTTGACAAACCGATGTAATTTTTGATGAAGTTTAACATCATTTCAGTTTATTTGAGTTGCTGATATTGATTGGAGACAGTTAGGTAAACAAAATGAAAGTACTAATTATTAATATAATAAAAACCGTTTTGACAAAAATTTTCAAGGATATTGCGTGATTTTTTGTTAATTCGTTAACCGTCTATTGGGGCAAGATGAATACAAGCTATCGCAAACCCGGAATATTTTACAACGTGCCACTATACACGTTAGAAAGGGTGAAATGGAACTAGTAAAGCATTTTGTTTCTCTTCAACCGGTGTTTCTACCAGGGGAAGAAAAAGAACTCCCAAATCATCAAAATGATATGGAAGCAAGATTATTGGGGCAAATCCTACAGAACCAAGACGATTGGCTTATCAAATTGATGGTATTGAGAACGAAACCACTTTTATATGCGAAAGATGCCAATAATTCGTGTCCCATCATTATCCCAGCGCTGTTTCATCATGCTCCGCATACGGAGTAAGATGGGAAAAATAAAGGTTTAATTAAAAATATATATAGTATTGTACAAATCAGAAAGACTCATTTTTTCGCTTCCAAAATAAAAAGATTAATAAATGTTGATTAGTTTAAAAAATCATTAAAGTTGACTGACTTATATGTGTATTGTTTTATTTGAACGTGACCTTAGCGTTATCATCTTGCCCCGACTTTCCCTACCCCCTTCTCGTCTCTGTTCCACCCGGTACTTGCAGCTCATAATACATTCGTATGGTGCCACGATTGGTACGAGAAGGTATCCGCACGATCCTCGAGCCCGTTCCCGCCTCTGCTGCATTTCTATTCTCGTGCCTATGAGCCCTCGAGGATGGTGTGCATGGTTGGGTAGACGATCGCTTAGGAGCAAGATACGTGCTCCCTTACTGCCTGCCCAACGATATCGACTCGGCGGGTCGTTCTCTACGAGGAATCGCAGCCCTCGCACTAGGCCAGTGCACGGTATATCTATTTATCCTACACATAGGACACACACACATACACACATATATATATACACATAGGTGTATGTATACAGGTGTACGAACGTACGTATCGCGTGCTGTAATTTACCGTAGTCGGCGAGTACTCTCGATAATTCTGGAACGTGCGATGCATCGAACACGTTGGCTGTGCGTATATACGTTTATACAGTTGCGAGCAGACTTACAACACACAGTACGTGTGCATATATATGCACAAATATATATATATATATATATATATATATATATATATATATATATATATATATATATGCTTGCGCAACCTGTATCCCGCTCTCGTACGCGACTAGATAAACCTAGTTGCACGATCGGTATGCCGACTATTCGTGATTACGCGCTGTGTGTGCCAGGGGTTTGCGGCAAAGGGCGTCGTTGCCCACTCTCCTTCGTTCCTAGTCCGTGCGATGCGGGACCGCATCGAGTTACTCCACAATATACGCGCGGGTGTTTGCAAACCCACCCGGTTTGAATCCAGTATTTTATCCAGTGGGATCGGGTGCACCGAGGTGCACCGGGTACCGACTAGGACTACTCGCGCCACCGACAACCAACGAGGTCGTCCCAATTATTCTCGATACCGACGATGAAACTCATGTGCGTGAAACTATCCTGCGCTTTCTATACCTACGTACGCGGCATTACGTGAAGTATCGCGGTGCTGCATGCACTTCACGGGACAGAGAAGGCTCGATGGAAACGCAGTCAGCTAGCGAGCAATCTACGAAATTGCTGAATTCCGTTTAGCAAGATTCTTTGGTATCAGGGGAATGGTATGTCGTTGAGTACGGGGTGGGCGAGTTGAGGCGATTGATGGAAAAATTTGACGGCTAACGGTGATTGTGAATGGTTCCCATAGCGGTTTGGAATGTCATCGCAAGTTGGAATATTTGCTTGGCACTTTTTGTTGATTTTTTTGTCTCACCATCCGGCTTTGCATTTTATCTCTGTCTGTTTTTTTCGCTTTACTACCCTTGGCCACCTAACCGTTTTAAGGCCTCATAAACACTTGTAGCGGACGAAGGGACGTGGTTTTCTTGATTTTTTTTTCGACGGGACAATAAATTGAATTAAAAAGCTGTGAACAACATCGATTAGTACATATTTCATGTAAATTTTTTTTATTAAAAAAATATCGAAAAATGGCGGAAAACCAGCTGTCTTTCAGGAGCGGTGGACATGATAACTCGAGAACGGTTCTTCTGAAATCAGAATTTGTAAAAGATTTAATTTGTATATTGCATTGGCTTGGGCCCGGACGAAGGATTTGTAAAAATGTAGATTTAAAAAAAATGATAATTTTAACAAAAAAAAAAAAACATTTTTTGAAGTGCTACATTTTCGGTTTTTCTGTTACAAAAAAATGTCAAGAAAATTCGAAATCCTTCGTCCAGACCCTAGCTATTATCATAATAAATGAGTGGTATAAATTTGGCATGGGTCGGATTAATAGTTTTTCAGTAATCGTGTCCACCGCAAAGGTCTTTCTAAAAAAAGACGATTCTGAGATAATTGCGTTTAAGATTCAAGTATGTTTCTTTTACATTTAAAGTTAGTGTATTCATACTAACATGGAGTCGTCGATTCCAAGGCCATACAGTAATCCTTTTGCATTCTCTGCAGCCTCTAAAACATTGATTTGATACTGCCTACGAGCCATTCTTCCTTCTCTTGCGGCTGCTTGCGCTTGCTGCTCGGCAAGCGTAAGACGCTTCGTGCGGTTGAAATACCTATAGCTGCGAATCTGATGCTCCGATCTTCATGAAATTTGGTGAGAATATTCTTGAGATATTGTACCTACAGAATATGCAATCAAAATTTTTGCCATTTTTCCGACCATGACAAGTGTAGGCCCTAATCCAATCGCTTTACCCATTCCGGTGATAGCGTTTGGTGTTTGCTTGTAATCATTTTTCTCCAGCTTGCCCTCTAACGACAGCAAAAATCGCGATTCTCATTTTCAAAGACCAATGGTTCATATACGCTCGTTCCGTTCGTGCGCATGATTGCGCTGTGCAGCGCGGCGCTAGTAAAGATTCTTGGATGGAAATTAGGTTGCGGAGTACAAGCGGCGGTGCTGCGAAAATTGTTCAATTTTGGAGACTGCCTTCACCGTGTGTGTGAGCGTGTGCGCGCGAAATAGGGTTACCCGAAGGGTAGCGAGAATAGTTTACGATATCGAGTTTTTCTCCTGGCACCATACGAAATTTTCCTTCGGGTCCGATTCGATATCGAGATTGAGAAACGAATCTAGATGAGATCCTCTCCTCGTATACTTTCTCGCATACACGCTCACCGTCTTATCTACTTTACACCCGTATCTCTACGAAATGCAACCACTAGACAGTTGCAGTAATCAAGCCAGAGAATTCTTCCAGAAACTCGAACTTTTCCGCTTTATCGTTTCTTTTTTAGACCCTGTGTATAATATCTCGTTGAATACCAGTGCCAGAATGTACTGGCTGGCCGCATGATGGAAAAGTCACCGCGTTACGAATTTTGAATTCTTCACGGTCGATAGTATTACAAAATCGCTTCGATGCCATGCCGAGAGGATCCGAGCCTACGATATCCGTCGGGTGAACTATAGCAGTTGCTCTCAGTCTCCCAAGGAACACGAGAAGCCTCTCGCTTCTGCACCATCTAATAGTACAGGGCACGAGTCGGAACCCCTGTCGAGTAAAGCGAGTAAAGCGAGGAAGAACGAGAGAGAGAGAGAGAGAGAGAGAGAGAGAGAGAGAGAGAGAGAGAGAGAGAGAGAGAGAGAGAAGAGAGAGAGAGAGAGAGGGCGAGTGGGAGGAAGAGAGATACAGGAGATGAAGGAGAACAGAGCAAGTAGGATAGGTATAGGGCAGAGAAAATCCAATTGGCAAATTCCTGGGCGTCACTGGACCGCGAAATGGGGCGGCAAGCCTGGCCGCAGCTACCTCCGTCCCACACCGTAGTGGGCTGCTGGTGCACTCTGGTGTTGTGTGCGACATCAGCCCAGCGTTAGCGATGATACCTTATATGTATCTGTATGTGTGTGTAGGTGAGTCTATGTGTTCATGTATAGAGAAAACGTGAGATGCTGCTAGGGCTTATAAATTGCATACGATAGCGTTAACCTCCCTCTGCTCTTCACCGACCCGCAGAAGGGATGATCATCCACAAGCAAATTCTTCCCCGCTAATAGACAATAGCGTGCATCCAATACCTTAAACTAACTTATTTAATAATACAAGTATAGCGAGAAAAACCTAACGGAACAAACAAAAAAACACGCTGCAGTTCGATCAACGTCAATCGCGTTCGGTTCCCATCAATCTAGTGTCGAGAGCAAGCATGTGTGTATGTTCATTGTAACTGGCGTAGAAAAGCTTTGCAGAGTGTCTGCTTTTGGCAGTTTCGTCAGAACGATCGGTCTGGAAAACGCACTGCGGTGATTCGAAGCCGGGGGAGGCAAGCGGAAGAAAGAAAGGGTTCTACCATCAAGAGGTGCCTGGACTCTGTGAAGGAGGAAAAGAGGCCGATAGAGGGAGAGCCGGAGAGAAAGAGTTGTGTGCACGGTAGCGTCCCTGGATTGGTCGAGGAGTTGGGCTCGGTCCATCTGGAACGAGCTTAAGGAGTAACTTGCTGGGCAGATTGGGGTTTCTTGGCCCTTTACCAAAGAGGGAAAACGGAGAAGCGGTATAGGCTGCGCTAACTCGGTATAGGGACTCTGTCCACGATCTAAAGGAAACCAGCAGACCGGGGGAACGCTCGGCCCAAGCATCAAGGATAACCGTACAGGATGAAAAGGACAGAAAGAGAGCGCATTGCTGCTGCGGGGTACGTTCTGTGAAACCTGTCGAGTTTCCGTTATAGTAGTGAGAGTACGACAGGAAATGGGTGTACTATCCCGGTCGTGGTGTCTCTACAAGTTTCGGGCGGTGTCGTTTGGGCCTTGCGGCGCTGCGACCCTCTATTTACCTACATTGAACCTCTGCCAACCTACAATTACCGGTTACCTATTCTTCTCTGTGACTCAACCGACGTCTCGAACCTTTCCCTCCTACCCATATTATCGTTTTTCTTATCTCCTATGCCAACATTTTTCGCGATCGCGGAATCACCATAGCCGGATGCAGCTCCGTAACATCTGCGATCTGCATAAAGCCCGCTCTCTACCAGGTTACCACTACTGAATTGTCAGTAAAGGTAAGACCGGCGAGGGAAAGTAGACACCCAGAGACATTGTATGCATGTGAAATCTGTGATCATCGGATAATGGATTGGGAAAGGTACTAAGGATGTTCAGAATTCATGCGCAACCATGCATGATAGGTCCTCAAAGATTAAACACTGTCGTGATGTCATACACCTGATCTTAATAACTCGATACCATTGTCTTGTTACTGGCTTTAAGTCATGGACAAAATCTTATTTTCCTGGACATTGTTGCACCGGTATACCAAGTGCCTCGCAAACGTAAGGCCAAAATAAGGGAGAGGGGAGAAACGAGTACATTTCTGGTAGTCGAGACACGGAGCACGTGACCATGATATACGGTTGAAACCTGAAACATCACTAGTCCAGTAAAAAACACGAAATCCCAGCACTTTTTAGCGTAGAAAATGAATTTTTGACTGAAAGTAGATGGTTGCATACTGAAAGTAATCCCAATGAAATTTTGCCCCTCAACTCGCCCCAACCTGAAGAAATAGGGGTTGAAAACATAAACATCGCTGTATCTCGATAATTAATAGCCTGATCAAATAAGGTTTCAAACAAAAGTTGTTTGGAATAATAAAAATCTTATGAAGTTATATGATGTCCAACCCCCTATCTTTGAAAATAGCGACACAAAAAAGGTTCGAAAATTCGGGGTTGGATAGGGGACGTCAGATAGGGACGTCAGATAACTTTATACGTATTTTATTACTCCAAACAACTTTTGTTTGAAACCTTTTTTCATCGGGCTATTAATTATCGAGATACGGCGATTTTTAAGTTTTCAACCCCCTATTTCTTAGGGTTGGGGCGAGTTTTATTGGGGTTACTCTCAGTATGCAATCATCTACATTCAGTCAAAAATTCATATTCTACGCTAAAAAATGCTGGGTTTTCGTCTCTTTTACTGGACTACACCTCCGTTTCGGCGGCAAGGCATTCTTTTTCCGAACGTTTTTCTCTTTTTTTCTCTCATTAATCTGATGTTCCTGTATTATCTCTCGTCAGTGTTCCATTTGGATGGAAATTCGGTTCATCTCACCTACTTAAAACCTTCTTAGTGAGTTGACCGATTTGAGGATGTTCGTAGGCAGAAATGAATATTTTACGACGAGCCAGATTTATCAAACGAACCATTAATTCGTTGCATTATTTCTACCCCTTTCCTCGTCACGGTATTGATTATGATTCCATCATGATTTTACGTGCTTTGAGCTCCGAATTATACAGGATCAGGGACATAAAGTGTTACAGAGCAATAGCGCTCAAACTATTGATCATATCCAAAAGTGTTTCAGCCAAAAGTTTCAGTGTTCGAGAAGGCCGTCATACTGGACCACTGTATTTTTTAATCGTTGGAAACGCTGAAGCTACGTCAAGGTCAACTCCACTTTTTTAAAATGGAATGTTACTTTTTTTTCAACCATCTTGTGGAGCACCTCAAGCCGCATAAAAAACATTCGGCGGTCAAAGTCGTTCAAGGTCATTCAAGGTCACCTATTGAAATAAAATACAAATCTAAATATCTCGGATCACTACCAAATATTTGGTAGTGAGCCGAGATATTTAGATTTGTATCATCGATTCTGACCTTGAATGATCTTGAACGACTTTGACCTCCTGATGTTTTTTTTGCGGCTTGAGGTGCTCCATAAGATAGTTGAAAAAAATGTACTATTCCATTTAAAAAAGTGGACACCGATAAAAAAATAGGTTGGTCCAGTATGACGGCCTTCTCGAACACTGAAACTTTTGTCTGAAACATTTTTGGATATGATCAATAGTTTGAGTGATATTGCTCTGTAACACTTAATGTGCCTCACCCTGTATATCAAGCAAGATCGTAGCGTTTTGAAGCCTTAGGAAGAATACTTGACGGATTACAATTTAGCCTCGCCGAACATCGACGATTCTCGATCTGTTTTTTCGTGAATCAATTTTTGAATTCCGGAAAAATGTCCATCGCATATTATTTATTGATATTTTGACTACATGATTTTTTTTTCTCATGTTTTTAAAGATAAATTATTTATATCCTCATACGTTCTCCAGGCCTGTTTGAAAAACATGTGCCTGTGGTCTGCATGGTAACTGCTCCATCAAATGATAGGTCGGGGAAATGCAGGAAGATTCTTGTGACGTTATAGTTATGGTCTATACAGTCAAGTATTTTAATTTCCAGAAAAAAAATCATTCCTAACAATCATTTTTACGTGTCAATTTTTATAAGCATGCGTCAAAATCCACGGTATTTTCAATTAACTCCGCGCTGTCGCACTGTGATATCGCTATTTTCGTGGTCGCAGTGGGACGAAAACGTCCACATATAGTTTTCAACGTTTTAAATCGCTTTAAAAAATCTCAAAAATTTCACGAATACTCTTAAATCCGTCGCAATATGAATCCACGATTGTTTAAGTACAAAAGTTATTATATTGGCCGCTATAAATAGCTAATCATTGCCGTAAGCTTCGGAGTGAAATTTCGCTTCGGACGACATTATCCCAGTGCGGCTGCGCAGGGTTAACAAAAAAAAAATGAATTTTTCAAAATACTTGATTCATGTGGGCCTTTTGTAGACAACGTTTTACCTTTTCCATACGCTGCCACGACAACGAGGAGCAATGTCCGTAGATAAAAAGCGTTATTCCGTAAGTTCACGGATGTCAGCAACGTTTTCCTTCCCCACTCGACTCCCGGAATTGATCGAACACCATAAACCCACAACGGCCGGCAACTCAAATCAAATTACGAGCAAGATCCGCTTCACTTCGCGAGACAGCTATATATGGGAAAACGATAGGAGTAACACGAACGAAAGTAGAAAAAATGGAGGGCCAACCGATAATTCTTTCTTCCAACGCTCAGTTGAAGTTTTCCAGACATTCCACAAATAGTTGCATGTTTTCCGAAATAGGTAAGATGTACATCGATACTGGCCGTGAAATATATGGCTTCAAAGCTATTCTGCATACATTTAGCGATACCGATACCAGTTTCGCAAGGCAGCATCTCATTCCTGAGAATATATCTTCTTCGTGTGGTCATCTTTTTGCTTCCTCGTTCCGAGGTTTCTCCAGCGAGGTTCTATCTCGTTGACGGGTTTCACTTATCGGAGGATCATTTTCTCCAACCAATGGGGGGATCAAGCGAGACTCGCGGCTTAAAGAAGAGAACGAATTGCTGTTGATACAGGCGAGCTTGCGCCATGATTTCCCTGGAACGAGTCGATCCCGCTGGCTCAACGTACACGTTTGGCGTTACACTGCAAATATATCTATAACTTTCGTTGAATGGTGGACAGTCTTGATCAAAATAGCAGTTTTCCCAGTCCCTGTTTTTGGTATTACAAGCGGAAATGACAAAAAAAAAACGCCTGCGTCGTAGTCATTTAAAAAAATATCAGTAACATAAGTGTCATCTAGCAGCGACAGTTCAACTGTACGATAGAAAAAGAGCTATACGCCAGCGAGTGACCAAAGAATGAGGTCTATTGAGGATCTTTTGGACCAAAGAGTAAGGAAACTATTGGCCGTTGAAATGGAACGGAATTCAGCCTTCAAAACATCAGCCATCCAGTGAGGAAGAGAAAGAGTCGGGTTGGCAGTCTTCCATGTCGGTACCGCAAAACTCCTTCATCCGGGATGGTGGAAAGCGAAAGAGAGCGGACATCGTCCTCCGTATCACCACCGTCCGGGCCTCCCCTTGTGCTCCAGTGATTTCATGAAAACTGCGCCATTTCGTATGCATAATACATTCTAATAGCAGCGAAAAGCCACACTCGTTCTCGCCTACAGACACACACGTGAAAACGTCACTTCGCGATTCAAGCTTACCACGAGCCAACGTTGAGAAAACGGAATAAAAAGGTCCAGTGTCGAAACCTCCGGCATCGAATTGAATGGATAATTTTTCTTTTGTTCAGCGAGTTTCCGAGAAGAGTTTCGTAGGGGAGGCCTATGAAGGCTGAAACAATTCTAAGATTTCACCCCATAGCTCGCAATCGAAACGAGAGATTCGGTTAAATATAAAGTTGTTTTGTAGCTTTTCTAATCGACTAATCGATTTTCGACTGGAAATGACTCCAGGAATTAAGTAACCTGTAAAAAAAATCATTTAAGTACAATAAGTCGTTTTGTTTCCACTCTCTTCATATCGTGGTAAGTTGAAACAGCTATCGAGGTGAGTCGAAAACGCCTGGGAATTGGTACAAAATATAGATATAAATGATATCAAAATATATTGTACTTAAAAAACTTGATTAAAAATTTAAAAACTTAACCTTGACATTAATCTAACAATAAGTCTCACTCTTTTATTTAGTCTGACAAATTCTTATAAGTTCTAACTGAAACGAATATAAACTCACGAATCTCACGAAATTAGATAGTAAAATATGGCAAAACAAAAAATAAATTGAAGGAGCAACTTTATGGCAAGAAAGCAAATCAATCTTTATTCTGACAAACAATTGTGACACACATATGAAAGTTGTCCACCAGTGCAGGCTTTGTGCGACCATCATTGTACTCCAGCCATTGCACCCACTTTTCATTTGGCCTACTGTTTTAATACGGTTCCATACAACGCACGCAAAAATACTCTTCCTCGTCTTCACTTTCCACGTTCTATTTGTGCTTGATCTTACGTCTCGTAGAGTAACCTCTTCACCGGCGAGCTCATATATTTCTCAGCTCGCCATGCCTGTATCCGTTTTCCTAATATATTCATTCGGCATCTGAAATAAAACAAATGCAAGCCTTGCAAACCACACCACAAAATATAAACGTATAAAAACATTACTGCAACTGAGGTAAGTTGAAACACCTTGTTTCAACCCTCCTACGTGTCAAAAGTGCGATGCCACTTGATTCGGAACTCACTATTGATGAAGAGTATTGCAAAACAATAAATTCAATATGACAAATTGAATGCTAGTAAGCTTTCAAACAATGCATATCACATAGCATCAAATATATCAACAAGGTTACTAAAGCTCAATGGAAAATACTTACTTTACAAATACTTACTTTTGCCAATTTTTTGGCACAGATATTGATGTCACGCAACTGAACTCGCAAGATCATCGAACTGACAAGTGGCGCGTATCGTAGCAATGGAAGAATGGCATTGTTGCCAGCTCGCTAATAATCACATCTACCGAGACATTGACACTGTTTCAACTCACCTCTGTGTCAACCCTTCTAGGTCTCCCCTAATGTTTTAATTCTCATCATGCATATACCCACTAAATGATAAATTCGTCCATCGCAACACGCAGGAGCAATTTACTCGTGAACATAATTTGGGGATTTTCCGAGGGGTTTCTTACTAACCGGAACCTTCTGCTGGGAACGTGGCTCACCAAGAGGCTCTTTTTTACGCTTATATATATCCATTACCGTAAGTTCTTCAATTATATACATATCTGTATGCGACGATTCCACAAATATACTGGGCCGCGCGAGGTAAAAGGTGACGCAGCAACACGAACACGACGAAGCTTCTCGTTAAGGCTCGCAAATGAACCGCGCAAGTACGTACGACGAGATGAAGGCCGAAGCCATGGGAATATAGTGAACTATTCACGATGAAGTATAGTTATACATCCATGTAGACACACGTGCACGCACATGCACATGGAACGAAACCCTTTTCATCGGAGCCCAGCAGGATTTCGACGCCTCCCTGGAAGTTTTTAATTACTAGAAATACTTGATGCGCGCCAGGCCACTCGTCTTGAGTCGCGGGATAACGAGGAAAAGTTTCCGCAGGCCGAGCGCGCTCGCGCGAGTCCTCGAAGTTTTCCGCGATCACTTTTTTTTCTCTCCCCACTTTCTTTTCAGGCCCTCTTCGACTTTTCTTTTCGCTTCCATCAGCAGTGCGCTCCTTATTTCTACGGAGTCTACCTTACGTATTCTCGTTTCTGTATGTATGTGTGTGTGTCTATGAATAGCTTCGTCGAGAAAGCTCCGACAGAAAACAAGACGGATAGTCGCGACCGAGATGATAGCTTCGATCGTGATTGATTGGAAACTCACCGGCTACAATGATTTATTTGCTAGATCTTGCAAAACTTTTGACTGTTTCTCAGCCTAACGCCTGGCAGCCCAATTTGGATGTGTTCTCCAGAGCTTTGTGGAGACGTTTTGTTCATGGATGCAATCTAGATGGTAACGGTGCGTCTCTGATGGACGAATGATCTGATTTGACCTTCGGTTACCGGGCTGTATGAAGGGGCGAGACTCGAGGGTGATATATGGTAGTGCGTGTACCTGAGTGCAAGAGGATAGAGATACGATGAAGGGGGATGGAGCAGAAAGACGCGTCGGGGTTCAGTGGTAGTCTACGTGAGGTGTGCTCAACACGTCGCACCATTTCTCCAGGGTATCCTCTCTCTTCCTTGACTTCTTCCGGTGCCTCCTCGCTCCGCAAGTCGAAGATGAAGAAGAAGCGTGATCGCGAAGGAAAAGTGCTAGTGCCGCGAAGCGGTTACAGTGTTCTATATATGTACACGTAGATAGGTAGAGGTTGAGGATAGCGGTGGCGGGGTTGTAGGACGGGGGTGTATGTGTGACGCGAAGAGCTACCGGGCTGCCGCCACTCCCCCGGGAAACCTCTAAATTTAATATAAAGTCAATTGGAGAAGCTAATAAAATTGCTACCGTTCCCTGGAGCCATCGGTTTCCCGGAGGCTCACAAGCGACATCACACGCGATTCCACCGTCACCGAAGCAAAAACCCCGTGGTATGCCTGCCCTCCGCTACCCTCTATTCGCTTGAAAAATCGACCGAGATGCAACGTTAAACACCCTCGATTCGTCGTTCGAATAGCACTACCCGGCGGCGGTTTCCTGGTGATGGCGTTGGGACCCCTCTGTGCCAGAAGTGCTTAAAAGACCGGGAGCGAGAAGGAGAGAGCGAGGAAGGGAATGGGAGAGAGAAAGGGGAAAATGAGAGAGGGAGCTCGAGTCGTATTTACTCACCACTTTTCGCCGAAGCTCTAGTGGGGTTTTGGTTCCATCGCTTAAGCATATATTCCATGGTAACATCGAATGTCGCAGAGGCGGTGCATCGTATATTTATATACACGTAACGAACTATCTCTGCAGAGTACGTAAATTGTTTTTCGCTTTTTCCCTTCGTCCATCCCTTCATTCCCGTTCAATTTCCGTATCTCGGGAAAATCGTATCGAATTTCTCGGTTATATACCATGCCGACGCTATGCAGGGTGTGAGAATATCGCGAGGACTTTACTGAAGAGGGTTGATGTGCATTGAGTGGAGAAAAGGGATGAGAAGGATTTTTCCACCGTTGGGTTTGAGTGTCCCCCACAGAGCTTTGATGGGAGCTGGCTCTTCGTACTCTGTGAAAGAACAGCAACTCTCTCTCTCTCTCTCCGTCCCTTTCTCTTTTTTTTCTCTTTATCTCTCTCTGTCTCTCTTTCCCTCAATCTCCTCTTTCTCTCTCCCGGTTAAATTTCGGCCTGGTACATATCCCGGTCGGCCGAATATTTTCCTCGGTTCGTAGGAGAACCAACCCCGCCCAACAGTGGGAGAGCTCATTTACATTCTGTCCACAGCGGATAATGAAACCGGGAGAAAAACCGGCGGCGCGGCGGTCTAATGGGAATCAGCCGGCGAATAATGAAACTGCTTAGCATTCTTTACCGCGAGCGCCCTCGGGAACCAAGAGAGAAAGAGAGAGACGGACAGACAGACGAAATAATTAAGAGAGCGGGGTGGCACGGATAGAAACGAAATTGCAGGATGTCTTCCGTGTGTATACGTGTGTGGACGCGGACGCGTATGCGTGTGAGCGTGTTATATGAAAGAAAAAACGAATATGGCTTAGTCGAAAATGGAATTAACCGCGGAGCGTTGAGCAACGCTTTAACGACGAATATTAACGCAAAAATGTCGAAAAAAAAAACGTTCGGCGAAATGAATTTCATCCTTTTCGCACGTGTAAAATGAGAATCTGATCGAAAATCACTAACGGGAGGTAGTTTCGTAGTCCGTTGGTCAAAAGCCTCACTTTGATTACCAAAAAAATGCTTCACACAATTAAATGGACGGCGCCGAAGTACTTTCAAATACCGTGAAGCATTGAGGTTGTTACGGGGTTTAGCCGTCGGGGGTGAAATACGAGGGTTAGCTTTCAAATAATCATCATATTTATCGTACGTTTTCGAACTATTTTTCTACAGCTATTTGTAAAAATATGCATTTTTGAACATTCGGTGATTACACCAAGTGTTTTCATTACTTTGTATAATTATTTTCTATAACTTTTTCTCGCTCAATTAACGGGAAACGAATTGGCAACGTCGTAAATCGTGGTATATCATAATGCCGAGGGTGGCAGAAGTGTCGCAAAGTTAGAGACATATGCACCCCGGTCGTGACCTCAATATCGGCCCAAGGCGCTATCAAAAATTAATATCGGTCCGAGTAAAAAAAAAACGCTGGAAAGAACAAGTGTGTACTAAAGCTGTCTATAGTCTCGAAGAAATAAAAAAATTCAATAATTTTTCGATATTTTACCAAAAAAAATTATGTATGAAAAAAAATCCGCGTTGTTTTGTCTTTGCCTAGAAATGTCTAGAAATGTATGATTTCTGAACATAGTTATCAAATTAATATTAAGTAATTCTTACTAATTAAGAAAATAAGTAGCAACAATATTCGTTGTTAATTATCCTGACCGAGTAGTTTGAGGTGCCCAGGCATAATTACCGAATACCGATAAGATAGGTAGCATTTGTGCCGTTTACGACGTTGTCATGATTGCACAATCCAATATTGTTTGTGCTTGATTTTCGCACAAATTCGCTATCAAAAACAATAATAATTTTATACCGGTACAGGGAATCCTCATTTTCACGGTACCAAGGGTTAATCCGATAATTAGTCGAACCGTACCTATTTTTTCAGCTCCGTGGTAACATTCACTTAGCAGGTATTAATAATGTACTGAAAAACGATCGGTAGCTTTCCACAAGCGTAATGTAATTAGCTCACGAAAAACGTCGAGTTGCCGATTTTTTCTCTCTAAAAAACGGTACTGTGGATCGTATTCAAACTGCACAGGACGATCAACAAAGAGGTTGTAAAGGCCCAGTAAAAGTTTCAGCTCGGTGGTAACCTGTTGGCTTAACCCCATAACAACCTTAATTTAGTACGTTGTCCAATTGCTATCGCTGTCCAGTGCAGCGCAATGAACACCCTCCGTCTTATATTTCATCCCATGGGCGTATCATCGCTTCGAACTGTATATCCGTTTTCCTCGACGCTTCCACATCATAATTAATCATGCGTTTTCGAGCCGGATTGACATAGAGTAATTGGGCAATCCAATCCAAAGTTCGCGTGCTGTTTTCAGCGGCCGAAGCGGCGTACAGATGGTTGCGATGATCAGGATAATTTAGAATCAAGCAAGAGTAGTTCGGACTAGTTCTGTAGTCCGTTAGGCAGAAGCCTCACATTGCTCAATGAAAAAAAAATACTTCGTACAATTAAATGGATAAACAGCTCCGAAGTACTTTCAAATACCGTGAAGCGTTAACCCAGTACGTTGGCCAAGTGCTATCGCGGTTCAGTGCAGCTGAGCGAAGTCTCGTCATGCGATATTCATTCCCATGGGCGTATCACCGCTTCGAAGTGAATATCCGTTTTCCTTAACGCTTCAACATCATAATTAATCATGCGTTTTCGAGCCAGATTGGCATCGAGTGATTGGGCAATCCAACACGAAGTTCGCGTGCCGTTTTCAGCGTTCGAATCGGTCTACAGATGGTTGTGATGTTCAGGATCATTAAGCTCGTGTATTATGCACGCATGTATAGTTGTAACCGCTTTGTAATCGTAGAGCCATTACCTGGTAATCGTGGATATTCCAGAGGGATAATGATCCCAAACGGACTGCAACCATTTGTGTATCGCTTGAGGGATCGGAATTGGCATTCACACTTTGGTTTCTGTTGTACACTCGGCTGGTGTGAATTCGCTCGAAATGTAATGTAGATTATGGGGCGAACAGATGGAACAAAAAATAGACAATTTCTATTCGAGTGTTTGTGAGCATCAGTTTATTTTACAAAGTCTCGAATACTATAATACTTGTGACGAGCATAGCATGTTGCTAGTGGATCGATATAAAAAATTAGCAAACCCTCGTACAATGGTATTTTATAGTAATAGTAAATTATGTAAAGTCATAGTAAACCTGTATAGTATTTTTTAAATAGTAATGGTAAAGTATTTTTTAAATAGTAATAGTAAAGTATTTATAGTAATAGTAAACGTATATAGTATTTTTTAAATAAATGCGCACGCCACCACAAGATTGCTTGTCTGCTTTGGGAAAAAGGGCCATTTTGTTCTGTTTCCCTCTTTTAATCGGCGGGTCTCACGGCTCGATCGCTTCAAACGTATACGTGTCTGAGCCTGCCGAAGTGTACATATACGTCAAATTATCACGACCCCCAAATTGGACCGCAAGAGTTGGAAAATATACGAAAAATTCGGCTTAATTATCGGGGTGGAGCAAAGCGGAAGTAGGGAAGGAAAAAAAGAATCATGTGCACCCTTCGACATGGATATACGTCGCGTTTTACACTCGCCCGGGAATAATTACGACAAGCCTAACGTGCAAACCGACAGTTTCTCGCTTTCATTAGCGCACCTGAATTATGAATTTAGGGCGTTGACCCGCGTGAGATTCTCATCACCAATGTATTCAATCCGATTTCTTGAGGGCATCGCGTGCCAATTTCCGCTTTTCTGCGCTTTTTCCGACCTCCGGTTTCACGAACAGTGTGTAAAACAACAACAGCAAAAACTAGGATGAAAAACTGGACACGTTAATCGAAGAACGAGACACGTGAATTTGGGTTCAACCCCGCGTGGGCACATCATGGATATTCCATTTTTTTCTTCGTACACGCCAATAAAAGCTCCGACGAAATTTCTTGCGCCAATTATGTTGACGTACAAAATGGTCGGCGATGTGGGTACGTATATGCATATATGAATCGGTGGAAGCGCCGACCGGACGTGGCACGACAGCCGGCTGAAATTTACCGCGAGCTGACGCGTCTCACGTGCACTTTTTTTGGCGGTCGTCGTTGAAATCGAGTGCTGAAATTCACATTTGTTGTTGCACTGTCAAGCGGGCAGGATGACCGAACGTTTGACAACACGGTAGCGTGTAGCAGTGTGTGTTTGCCGAACAAGCGGGGGGAAAGCTGAAGGGCTGTTTTCGACTCGGCCATTCGCTTGTATCGGTGCTGCACATTCGTACAGCTGCTGGTAAAAACGAGGGCGCATTAAAAAACATCGTAAATTCATATTAAGTCACAGACTCCCTCTATTTTCACGTGAACCTGTTACATAGCTTTTTATTAAAGCTCAACACGTTCGCCCATACACAAACACACACGTATACACACAAACGAGGACAACTTTTTTTCGTTCACAGAACGGATACTCGGTTTAATTGCACATTATGGGCGAATACCTTGATGCTACAAAAGTTAACACGTATTTAGAACATCGATGCGTGTGGGTGTATGTGCAAATGCATTTATACAGATAGTCCGGTAAAAGAGACGAAAACCCAGCCCTTTTTAGCGTAGAATATGAATTTATGACTGAAGGTTTATGACTGAAGATGGTTGCATACTGGAAGTAACCCCACTAAAATGTTGTCCCTCAACTCGCCCCAACCCTAAGAAATAGGGGTTGAAAACTTAAAAATCGTCGTATCTCGATAATTAATAGCCCGATGGAAAAATGTTTCAAATAAAAGTTGTTTAGAATAATAAAATACGTATAAAGTTATTTGACGTCCAATCCCCTATCTTTGAAAATAGCGGCACATATGCTCCGTAACGAGTTTCCCGCGAGAGAGTTAAATATTCATAAATAGTTGCGACTGGACTATTGAAAAAGTAGAGTTGTTGCTGTTGAGAGGTTACGCAATCCTAATTGTGTGGGTTTACCTGAGTTACCGTGGGATGGAAATCGTACATTGTCGTGTTACTGTTTACCCTCTCATTGAGAAAACAATGCTAATGTGTGCCGAAAAGAGATAAAAAAAAAATACATCGAGAATCTGGGTAGTTGTACGCATTGCAGAAAATTGTACACCGAGTTTTATTTGCCGACTGCTTTGAGTCATACCTGTTGGTAATATTTTCCAACACTGTCATTTCGCGTGATGGTGAACTTTGCATTGTTGGGAAACAACGGCAATAGGTAGCCAAATTTTTTAGGCCCATTTAGTCCTTCAAAATCACTTGGCCATTTTTCACGATCTTCATGCGAGATCTTCAGCATAAATGTGTTGGAAAATATACTGGATAATTATGGAAATGAGGAAAAAAAAAAAATTTAAGAATTTTTGTTGCATTCCAAACGAACCCGAACTTCAACATCGTTATTCCGTTCCTGCAATGGGTAGGGTGAGAAGAAAGGTCGAAAAGCCGAGGCTGAGGGTAAAACGCTCTGCAAAGATTTCCGAGTAGAGTTTGAAGGATATTTTTTCAACCATTTGCAAGTAAGCGGCATAGCGCAGTGGTCAAGCGCATTGCTTGTCATTCCGATGGCTTGGGTTCGGCTCTTGCTGCTACCATTTAAAATGTTTTTTTTTCTCGCATTATTCAACTATTTATTATAGAATTTAAATATATTCAAGCAGTTTATTTATGTAATTGCTCCAACAACAGCGAGGACCATGATCAAGAGAAGATGCAATTAAAATACATTTGAACGTGCAGCATTCATTCAGTGCTTCGGTTTTCACCCCTATGATCCAGCACGCTTGGTTTGAACCCAAATTGACACAGGAAAAACCTTCGTTTCAAAACTTGAATGAAGTATGCTCTCTAATAAAGCATGTTTCGGAGAAATGTAACTGCTTAAACAATGCTTTTATAAAATGTGCCTGCTGTCAAAAATATGTATGTTTCAAATGTTTCTACGATGAATGTCACCCTGAAAATTGTAAAATTATTTCTGATAATGAGTAGAAAGCAGAGTACATAATTGCAAGAATTTTCGGAATTTCAATGTTCCTGAAAAACTTCACTTAATTATATAAATTAACTGCTTCAATATATTTGAATTCTACAATAAATAGTTGAACAATGCGAGAAATTAAAGAAAATAACAAAACGGTAGCAGCGAAAATCGAACCAAAGCCATCGGGGTGACAGACAATGCGCTTGACAAATGTCGTAGGCCGCTGCCTTGAGGGGTTGAAAAAATATCCCTCAAGCTCTACTCGGAAATCTTTGGAGAGCGTTTTACCCTTTTCTATGGCCCACTCACAAGGAACATCACTTTGGTGTCCTCCTCCGATTTTGTTGAAACTTTTTTATGCGGAAGATTAGCAAAAACTAAGAGACACGTATTTTTTTATCGGCGGAAAACCGGCTTTAATCGGTGAAACGCACCCTAACAAAATGGGTATGTTTTTCGTCGATAACGTTTTAACGGTACGAGATATAACAAAATTTCAAATTGCCACAATGTTTATTTTTTGTGTACTGTACATTGGAGATGTGAACCATAACGTTATCGACGAAAAGCACCCCTATTTTCGAGGGTGCGGTTCACTCCTTAAACCATTTTTCCGCCGATAAAAAAATTACGTCTCTTATTTTTTGATACTTTTCCACATATAAAAGTTTCAAAAAATCGGAGGAGGACACCAAAGTGATGTTCCTTGTGAGGCGAAATCCTTCTACCCACCCAGTTGGGCGAAATCGGTGGGTTCGGATTGGCGTCCTCCCCTTGCGAGTAACTGCCTGCCAATACTCATTACTGATAAATACTACATACAGAAAAAAAACATGATATTGAAGTTCGCATCGTTGGAACCCAATGAAAGTTTCGCAGTCCAATTTTGTTTGGCACATTAAGCCCTCCAAAATCACTGAAACGTTTGTCATGATCCTTATTGAAGATCTTCAGCTCGAATATGTTAAAATATTCCGTATGGTCACGAAAATAAAGAAATAAAAAAAAAAAAAATTTCGTCACATTCCAGCGATGCAAACTTCAACATCGTAAAAAACACGAACTTCCTCACTGATTGCGATGATGAGGTACCGTTGTTCAAACACCATGATTAGCCAAGTTATTAAATTTTCATGCTGCGTACCCGGTGGTCACGGTGAAACCTTCGAAAAAAAAAGAAATTGCATTTGATTCTCTGCCGAGTGAGTATACATTCCGTTTCACGAAAGCCGTCAATGACTCAGAATTGTCCGAGAAGATATTTATCAAACCGTAACGTTGTATTCTTCAGGCGTAATGAAACGAGAAGTGGAGGAGGATGAGTAGAGACGGAAAGAGAGCGAGAGCAGTGATTGCGGATGTGTGGCTACGCAGCACATATGCTATGTGGTAGAATTGACTTATGTGGGCTGTAGAACTACAACTTTATGTGTACTAGGTTATTGTATAATAACGCGGAATTGATGTGTCGAGTTTTTCAGTCGTTGTGGAAGGGAAAAAGAACAATGGGAAAGAGAGAGGCAGAAGGAGGGAGTGGGTGAACAGGAGTGCAAACCGCACAATTCCAGAATCAACGACATTACTTATGTATACATCTATACACATACATGTACATTTATAAATATGCGAATGCACGGACGTGGTGAGAGGTTCGTCGGCTTTGGATGCAACGTTGGCAATGGCGAGACGCGTACAGCCGCACAAGTTGCGTGCAACGAGCGTGCGTGCGTGTCATGCTTCCATACTGTTATAACTATAGTGTAGTAGGGCTCGGGTATACCACAGGGACAATGAGTATAATTACAATAAACTACCGGTACGCCCGTGGAGAACAACACCCCCCTATAGTTTTGCTACGACAGTCTATATAGCGAAACTACTCAACGAAGAAGCACTTTCCTTAGGGAGATTATCGTTTTGCACGCACGCAGTGTGTTTCGCGTGAAAACCTCGGAGAAAATGGAAAATAACGAGAAGAGAAAATGAGAGAGTCTTTATGCGTGAGAGTGCCTCGTTACTGATTTGCACTCTTTTTACCTTTCGATTTTCGGTATGCTGGAGAGTCTGTTGATCGCACTTTGAACCTTTGAGGTTTTTTATAATTTTGTAACTCGGTATATATCCGATGCACTCAGTTGGACATGCAGGTTTATTTGATTGTTGCTTTTTCTCTTTCTGTTTCAGGTAAGCAAGCTTCACAGTATACACTTTCCGACTATGTCGGTTGAGAAGATATGGACATACTTTGTCGATCGGAAGATCCGCATCGGCCTTTCCATCGTGATGCAATGGATATGTGCATTTGAAATCGAGATTCGTGTAGGTAGTTAACGGGTCTGCATGAGCTTGGGACCCGAAAAACAGCTCCATTTTCAATGTTTTTTCATTATGAAAGTTTTTTTGAGTCTTATTTTATTGAAAATTATTGATAAGTAATGAAGTTATTATTATTTAAATAAAGTGCCGCCGTTGCTGCATGGCCAATCGATCTAGGTGATACTGGCAACTAGGGTGATCTGAATAAAAAAAAAAATAAGAAATTCACTTTCCGTATTATGAAAGAATTTTCGTATAACCGGATACGTTATCGAAATTTAAAAAAATTACGAACACGACAAGCTATAGGAGAAAACTTCGATTTTTCAAGCAAAAAAAGAATTTTGATAGGTTCGCATTAATAAATGGACGAACATTAAAAAAAATCATCCGGTCCTTCGGTCATATCGACGTTTCGATCGAGGCTTCATTTTCTTATTTATGCCAGAACATCCAGCACGATCTCCCGAATCTTCGCATTCAGAATACGTTCGTGCCATTTTCACTGCGTTCTGGCACACTCTACACGTCCATCTGTAGCACTAATTACGAGTATTCGATTAAATAGAACGATAAACGGCTTTTTCTATTTAGTAGAGTGAATAGCAGCTAAATTTTACTTGCGAGGGGTCGTATCATTGGATTCAATGTAATGTATACCATTCGATATAATTCGGAGGAGTTTACCGCGCGTGAAGTACTCCTACGATCGTACATCGTACCGCAGCAGGACAATTCAACGTATCGCAATACGTATCGACCCGACCTCTTAAAAAATCGCCATAGGTCAATTTTTGGAATTTTTACAAAATCATTATTGAAAATTAAAGCCAAGACATTTGGCTATACAACTATGCAATAAATAAATTCTATTTTTAATATCGCGAGCATATGCAGACCCCATATTATACTAGGTTTGCTCAACAAATAAGGTCACTTAATTTTTCTCGAAAAATATTTATTTATTCATCAATATCTATTTTGTCCCCTTCAAAGTGATCCCCCTCAGATATAATACACTTGTGCCAGCGCTTTTTCCAATCCTCCAAGCACTTCTGATATGCGCTTTTTGGTATGGCTCAACTCTCCCAGTGATGCGGTCTCAATCTCCTCAATCGTCGCAAACCTCCGTTTTCTCATGGGTCTTTTCAATTTTGGGAACAGAAAAAAGTCGCACGGGACCCCAGTCCGGTGAATACGGTGGCTGAGGCATGATTACGGTGTTGTTATAGGCCAAACAATCACGAACAAGGGACGATGTATGAGCAAGTGCATTATCGTGATGCAAAAGCCATAAATTGTTTTGCTACAAATCGATAGCACAGAATCGCTAAGCACACCAAAACGCGTCAAACCTTTATATCTGTAAAAAAGAAAACTAAATATGCAAAACGGCTGATAATGTCAACATATGTTGGGGACATGTGTACCAACATAACAAAAAGAAGCGGAGATATAGTTATTTTATTTCACTTGATAATACAAATCGCCAAAAAACGATTAAGCCTTTCAATTGATTAAAACAACGTTTCCGAATCAATCCCCCGATTCAACCTCACGAGACAGTATTTTATCATCACAAATACTGTCTATACTAATCAGCCTCCAAGCACAAACCAAAGAAAACTGGAAATATCGACAATATTCAGAACAAATAAAGTTTATGGAGAGGATCCGAACCAAGGATCGAAATGTAACGAAAAAAACCCTTTTTTTCTTTCCACCACGACCTTGGAAATCTCACTGGCCGAATCAAAGCCGATTCCTCAACATCACGTATTATCAACACGGTCTCACACTACTCGTACTAATTAAATAACAAAAAGAAAATCGAAAATCGAATGTACGTAGCCCGCGAAAATTGAAAAGTCACTGTATATTTTTTAAACAAACCTCGTTAATAAAACCTCGTTAATATAAATATATATATATATATATATATATATATATATATATATATATATATATGTAGATGTACATATTACTCTAGCTTCTCGATTGGCACAATCGAGAGTCATGAGACTCGACTATAGCGTGTTCTCGCGTTGGTTCTTCCATGGCGAGCTTCTATACTCCGCTGGCTATGACAAAGTAAGGTATATTAAGCTCATCGGCATGCAGAGTTCGCTCTTCAGCTGGCTTAATACAGGGTAAAACGCGCGCAATGGGGGTAGTTGCCAACTCGTCCAGTCCGGAGCGTATAACTATAGCGCTACATGTAAGGCGAAAGCTTTAGGTATCTATGCTCGAAGCTCTGCAGCGAGTGGTGGGTACAAGCAGTAGGACTGGTCGCTTTGATTCCAAACGCACCAGTCTCCTCTCTCGCAACTCTTACTTGGCCAAGAATCTCGCGAAGAAAACCTCTTGGCATTATAACTATCCTACCATACGGTTGCGTAGATCCGCGATACCATTATAGTTCCGTGTAACGTCCCCGTGTCAGTGTACATATACGAATGAAAGAAGAGTGAACCAAGGGGATAAAATAATTCGTATGCGGAAACCGGTATCTCTTTGCCGGTGGTGGGACAAGGCGGCGAAAAAGCGACCGTGTCGCATTGCGAATATTAATGAGCTTTGTGACTTCACCGCGACCAACGGGGCGCCTCACCAGTGAGCCGATGTATATACACGATACCCGAGGGTCGCGTATACACTCGTGTTATTTCGTGGTCCGACACGTTTCGCGATTCAGTCCCTTTGGCACGGTTTCCATTGGTGAATCCGCACGATGGGTCCGCCTTGCACGATTTTGTCGCGGTACTCTCGCTCGGCTCTGCTGTGATCTGAGTCTCGCGAAAAACCACCTGAAACCACACGAGGGATCTCTGCACAACAAATTCACATGCGAACGTGACTCTACCGACGTACTTGTCGCGTCCGTACTAATAAATGTACTTATCCTGTTGGCAATTATATTATGTGGTCTGCACAAGTTCGTGAGAAGGGCTTGATGGAAAGGATGTTTCGCACGGCTGGGGACAATCTTACAAGGAACATCCCTCAGGTGACACCCTTCGATTTAATTGAAATTTGGATATGTTATAAAGCACTGAAATGTCAGCGATACGTATTTTTTTTTATCGGCGGAAAAACGGTTTTTAAGGAGTGAAACGAACCTTCGAAAATAGGGGTGTTTTTCGTTATTCGGCGATAACGTTATCGTTCTCATCTCCAATGTATAGTACACAAAAAAATAAACATTGTTGCAATTTGAAATTTTTTAAATATCTCGTACCGTTAAAACGTTATCGACGAAAAACGAAAAACATCCCTATTTTTGAGGGTGCGTTTCTGCCCGTAAAACCGTTTTTCCGCCGATAAAAAAAATACGTATCGCTTACTTTTCGGTGCGTTATAACATATCCAAATTTCAACAAAATCGAAGGGTGTCACCTGAGGGATGTTCCTTGTTAGTGGAATGGGTAAAAACTTTTTACAGAAACATTATTGCGTCCCTTGAGCTGTTTGTTCTAAAATATTCACAATACGCGTATGTGCTGGCATAAGAAGGCAATACTTGGATTAGCGTCGTCCAGACAGTAAACGAAGGCCTCAGCTTATTACTTTATTGCTAGCGAAAGATTAAAGATGCGGCCGAACGTGTGCGCTAGATGTTGTGTGGCGTTGTTTGACTGAACGCGTCCCGCGAAAAATCCCACCGCTTCACCACCCGCATTCGCGCATATTAGTTTAGATTTTGTGCAGCATACGACTAACGTCACCCCCACCATATGCAGAGGGTTTTAACCCCAAATATCTTAGCGAGAGGACGCAAAATTCATCAACACAAAAGTCAGTACACGTCAAGTTTCGGAACAAGGAGGTCGATAAGGCAAAATAGCCATCGAGCATAACAGCGTGCTCACATCAGGCATCTTCGATCATTACAAATCCAAAGACAATTTGTATTCGGCACCATTAACCACCAACGATGTGTTAATTCTTTGTTTAAATATATTCCAAGTAGATACATGAAAACAATCACGTAGCGGAAGTCGGGGCAAGATGATACCGCTAAGGTCATGTTCAAAAAGAACAATACATATATGAGTCAGTCAACTTTAATTATTTTTTTAACTAATCAACATTTGTTAATTTTTTCTTTTTGGAAGCAAAAAAATCATTCTCTGATTTATACCATACAATTTATTTTTTAAATTAAACCTGTATTTTTCTCAACTTACCCCGTATGCGGGGCAAGATGAAACAACGCTGGCATAATGATGGGACACGAATCATTGACATGTTTCGTATATAAAAGTGATTTTATTCCCAATACCATCAATTTGATAAGCCAATCGACTAAGTTCTGTAGGATTAGTCCGAATAACCTTGCTTCCATCTCATTTTGATCATTGGTAAGTTCTTCTTCTTTCCCTGGTAGAAACACCGGTTGAAGAGGAACCAAATGCTTTAATAGTTTCATTTCACCCTTTCTAACGTAAATAGTCGTACGTTGTAAAGTATTCCGGGTTTGCGATAGCTTGTATTCATCTTGCCCCATTAGACGGTTGAGGGGCTATACCAGTATAGAAAGTTTCAGCCTCTCAGCAGGCATCATTCGAGGAAGAGAAGGGTCCATTGTATGGGTCAGGTATAGCTGATTAGCAGTTTTTATGGTAAATATAATTTCCTAAGTTTTCAGCGTTCACACTGGTATACCCCCTTAACGGATTAATAAAAAATGACGCAAAAACGTTGAAAATTTCTGACAAACCGTTCTTAGCATATTAATTATCTGTGTTTACCTACCTATCTCTAAGCGATATCAGCAAGTCAAATAAACTGAAACGATGGTAAACTTGACCCAAAAATTGCACCGTTTTGTCAAAAAATCGATATTGTTGTCTCACTCGAGACGCATGCTTCCGCTACAGTTGATACTTTCACACTCGTTCACTTCATCGCCAACCCTCCAAACTCCAACAAGAGCACTGTGTTCGCACACACTGTTTAGTGGCTAGGTTTATGATTCATCTTACCCCACGTGTTCGTCTTGCCCCGACTTCCCCTACAGTTATTCACGCGCTCATCCAATTTTCTATCCAAAACAACCCACTGAAAATAGGTTTGGGCTCCCTTCGATGACCCTCCAGCCGCGAGTTGGGGCTCGAGCATGAAAAACTACGATAGCTACCGAAATTTGGTTACGTGATATCATTAAAAACGGTTTGATACACTAAACATCAATTTCCCAACTTTGGCTCATGAGTGTTACAAGGATCAATGATGCCTCACATTGCCCGGTCGACTAACGACCAACGAGCCTTTCATTATTCCTCAATATTCGATGGAAATGAGAATTGCGGTTGTTCCGAAGCCTACGATTTCCTAACGATCGGGCGCGCATGGTGAGATGAAGTACGACGAGAGGCAGTGAGCAATTCGCCAATGCAAGGTTGATGAAGGTTGGAAGGGTGCGATGGGAACTGCGGGAAAGCGCGTAGACGTGAATGCCGCACTGCATCATCACGAGAAGCTTGCAGACAATGGCGTCGAGCATACTCCATTAATACGAGTACCCCTTGCTCCCTTACTTCGCACCCGTCACCTCTTCCCGTTGTCGCGAAGCTCACAACCGTCGGAGTCAGATTATTGGAGTCATACTCGGTGTGGAGATATGTCCGTAGAGACAGGGGGTGGTCAATGTCTTCTGCTGCAGAGAGTAGAAAGATCGAAAGTGTATAGGACACGTGCACCAGTATGTATAAGTGTGGCCGGATCTGCTACGCCTATGTGATGTGTTGCTTGTCAATTCGTGAGAGATGGTGGGAAGAAAGTTTCCCTCATCCCTTCGAGTCTTTGGGATAGCACTGTCTCACTGGTACTGGCAGCATTGGGAGACCCGCGATCCCGACATTGCTACGCCAGCCGTACTATAGCCTGTCTCACCCTCTCTCTTTCTCTATCTCTCTCTTTATCCCTCATGCTGCACAACTTTTAAGAGAAATGCGAAAGTTGGATGGAGAATGGATAGGGCGGAGAGTTATCTATCGACGGTGCAGGGGCTGGTTTGCAGGGAGAGGGCAAGGATATCTTTCTCCTGGATTCCCGAAGCTCGGTCGACGGATGCCTTCGCGCGAGCGCTTCCGAACTCTCCTCTCCCAACTCCGCTGCCATGCTTTTACCGTTTTGCGCAAGCCATCGTCGAACTTGAAGAATAAAAGACACTGATGGCGGAGATTTGGCGAGATCGAAGGAAAGTACTGCGAAGCGTCGGACTCTCGTTTGCCTGTGCGTTTATTTTCTGTCGTGACAGTACTCAAAGAGATGGCTTTGCTATGCTTTACCAATACAGCATTCGTTCATGTACATATACTTTGCCAGCTATGGTCATAAAATAGATACATTTATCTCTCGGCCATCCGACGCGGTTGGTACGTTTGCTGGTTTCATCAGCACTGACCGATATTAATTGCCACTCCATTTTTATCGTCGTTCATTCACCGAGATGGTCCTGGACGTAGTGTCTCTCTGGACGAGAGTATTCATTAATCAACGTAACAGCGAGTCCCGTCCAGCCTCATCCCTCGCGACGGCCAGGGATTTTCGCAAGAGAAGCGATTCTGTCTTGTCTCGACTACCGGTCTGCGGAACCTGATTGATCGTTCCCGAGGTAAATGTATCGAATCAGCGTGATTTCTTTTCGTCAACAAGCTACGGGAACGTCACTTGATCACTTCTTTTGTATCTCAAACGACTCGATTTGTGCGGCGCTGGAGCTTTGGTCGACGATATTTAAGGTATTGTTTTCACGAACTCGAATATTTAACAATTCACTGATTTTCGTCTATAATCGAGTAAAAATATATCCCAATATACTGGTGAAATTTTGAAGCCAAGTTACCGAACTTTTCACGAACAATGAGGACTCTAAAAATCGTCTCATTTGTACGGGGCTTTATGCAGGTGACACACTGGTCACATTTCTATCCAATAATTTGTACACTAAATAACTCCAGATGACGGATATAAACTGGTCACGCGTGTAAAAAAATTTGAAAATGCCGCAACGATAATAAAAACAGGGGTTCACCGAATGTTTAAAGAATACATTCATGACAAAAGTGAGAAAAATGTGACTAGCAGAAGAGTGTTCGTAGTCGCGACATTTTCAGAGAAAGTATAAAAATGTCGAAAACTACTAAATATGCGCGAAATGTTTTCTTCCACTTTATCGTTGAGTATAATAATTGATTGTGACTTATTTTTATTAAGGGATAACATCACTCTAGCGGCAGAAAATAAGGCCTAACTTTAACCATTTATTTTGGGAGTATGAAAACAGAAATAGGATTTCTTTTAAGAGGGTTTATTCAACACATATTAAAGTATAAAAAAAATTATTATAATTTTCATACTAAATGGTGGCGACAGAGCCTATTGTGAAAAATCTCTTTTTTACAAATAGCTTCACGGGAGGACGGTTTTCTCGTAAAGTATAAGACCTGAAATGAAAACCAAAAAAATTATAATCTAAGATTTATAATTAGAATAATATAGAAATTAGATAATATAGAAAATATAATATAAGGTTTTTTTAAATCAAATTTTGAAAAAATGGCGCACTTTGGAAAAAATAAATCGATTCTTTGCCCAAAAATGAGCAATAAATTGTTTATAAAAAAAGTTTACATTTAATTAAAAAACGACTAGATACTCCCATAGAGAATGTAATTGTAAAGCTATTATCCAAATTTCAAATCGATCCATGCAAAGGTGTTTGGGTAATCCGTCCTCCCAGTTTGAAAAAAATGGTTTCGAGAATAACGCGTTTAAAGTTGTACGAGGCGCCTGAAAGAAGTCCGAGGCGCTGCGACAAAGCGATAATTGAACCTTTAAAAAAAAGACGTTTGCTACAGGACCAATTGCATATTGTTTTTACGACCCCAAAGTATTTTTTCAGCAAAAAAATACGATTTTTGCAAAATCCTAGTGTGGTGTTATCTCTTAAGCGCCACTATAATGTACCAATAATTGGGAAGGGCTCTCACAAAATACGGCCTTCCTGGAAAGGAATCCCTTAAGGTGAAGAACGGAGGCCCGTGCAACTCCGAACGTAATCCCTTTCTCTCGCCTGCTATGTATGATCTGTATATACGTCAACCTTGGATGTGTCCTTTCTCTCTCCACTGCGACCATGTCGTTGGCGTTTTCAGGAGCACCATTAAAACGATGACTTCGCTCTCATCTAGCCATGGAATCCTGCCTGGACCTGGCCCTTTTTCTCTTTTTACCTCACCACCTTATCCAGTCATTCTCTCTCTCTCTCTCTCTCTCTCTCTCTCTCTCTCTCTCTCTCTCTCTCTCTCTCTCTCTCTCTCTCTCTCTCTCTCTCTCTCTCTCTCTCTCTCTCTCTCTCTCACGCTGTCTCTTATAAAGGGTTATGATGCTAACTCGCGCTGTTTCATTCCTCGAAACTTCCCGTCCCAACTCGGCTGATGCGTTTTCCTGCCCGGGGTTACGATGTCTTTGTTTCACGTGTTTGCCCTGCTCGGCCACTAGAACATTGTGCAGCCGCGTTGTATAACGCGATTGTCCACAGCGAAGAGGGAGAGTTTGCATAATCGCAAGCTCTATACACTATCTCCGTCTCATCCTCATTCCGCTTCTATTACCTCTGGCTATATGCGGTTGCTTGCCTCCCCCCCCCCCCTCTTTTGCCCCGTTCTATTCGTCAATCTCACCAAACCAACCACTCCCGTGTTCAAAAGCTTCTATATCCCTTTGTTTCGGCATCGCTGAAGCATCAATTAAAGCTCCAATATACACAGAGGATCCGGAATTAAGCTCATTTTACTGCCCTATTATTTCCGACTAGCAAGGAATCATCAGCATATCGTCATTTTCATCGGAGCCTGCGTCATTTTGAGATGCACTCTATCGGGCATAACTCGTATAACATGACATGCGCAACATGAGCTTTGTGACTTGAACATCAGACAACCAATTGTTGCCGCATACGATTTTGTATTTAAGTGTGTTCGAAGTTAATGTACTTATAAATTTGTTAAGTTTTGCTGGGTTTGGTTGATTATTGCATTGTTCTTAGGAACCTCTTCAATCCTCAATGGTGGATGTCCAGTCAATTGTCGTAATATTCCAATCCACTTACAATTCCATAGTGAGATCAAAGTAACTAATTAATCTTGTGAAGGTGGAAACGTACCAGTGGCCGTTGAATCCACGATCAGAGTGCCACGGTTTCATGAAAATTCTCATTCATTGTCCTTTCGTGATGCGAAGTCGAGTTCACGCATGCTGGATATATTCTATTTTGTGATTCTTGTTTAACAGGGCTTGTGTAGATTTTTCCTTTGGTCTCTGGCATAAAGAAGAATGGCGAGAGAAAGAGAGTGGGCAAAACGAGTACTCGTTGTGGACAAAGGGCAATATTGGACTGGAACGAGGGCCGCAGTCAAGTCCAGACGCGACGTTGTTGGATTTATGGATCGTAAAGAGTGCTAGGCTTGGTTGTTGAGTGCAGGGAACAGGCGAAAGAGGCCGTCTGTTCGTGATAACGTGACAATGAGGGCAGAAAAGAAGTAGCCGGCGTTTGATGCTCTCATGGAAAATGCCTTATTTATAAATACGGATGGGGTAGCCAGGTAGATGCCACGCCGTGCACTCACTGATCACCCGTTGACCGTAGCTATGAATTGGCTGACCAATATGAGTAGCGATACGGGACTCTTCTTTTGAAAGTCCGATGGCCCGTACACTTTATGAGGATGATGATCACGGTAACTCCACAGCAAAACGTCCTCGCCTAAAGAGCTATAATGGAAACGAGGCATTTAGTTAGAGCGGTGAGCCTCGCGGCTTTTCTTTATTTACCCGGAATTTATATTGCTGATTATCCAGTAGAGAATTGTAGAACTTTGGCAAAGGAATAGAGTGAAATTTGCGAAAATTTAAAGCCCTTTTCGTTTGCCGGAAGCCTTGCAGAGATATTTCTTCGCAGCACCGCAAGATGTGAGAAAATTAGGTTTGCAAAGAAGTAAACATCAGGTGGAGGAGACGGGTACGTTTGACTTGAGGGAACGCTTCAGGATTGCTGTGCTTACGGCAGTGACAAATGTCTCGCTCGCTGTGAAGGTTTAGAGGTTCTCGACGGTTAGAATTCCGGAACTTATACGTGTCTTCTTTCGCGACATTAGTGACATCGTTCTTCACGTAGAAGTTACAGCTTCGGTGACTACATTTCATACATGTGTTTGCGGGGAGAAGCATACGGTACGGGGCAAAGATGGCACTTGCTTTTCCACCATTAGTGCCACTTTGTTTGGGTTTCAGAGATATAAACCCTGAATGCCTCGGCAACCATCCGAATCTCAAGTAAATGATGTTATTCCCGCCTATACTCATCTCCAAACTCTCCGTATATAAATCGTCCTCCCGTGAAGTATCGGGGATAAGAATAGGTCCGTTCGAAGGAAGACAGTAACGGGAAATTCACAATGTGCGAACGATGTGAGAAAGAAAAAACTCGTTAGTCTCGGTATTCGCAAAACTTTTAATAACTACCCAGACCCGACGAGCAAGTAGAAATGGCCGAGCACCATCAGCCGCCACACAAAGACAGTCGAGTCTGTTCTCGTTCCCTCGGGATACTCACCGTCTTCTTTCTATTTCTCGTTCGCTCGTCGAGAAGGCTCGAATACTGTGGCCACTTCACCGTCGTATGATCTTTTCCAGTTAAGATTTCTAGAAACATTTTTATTCGCGACTTTCATTTGTTCTCGCGGACTTTCCGCACTTGGCTGGGGCCGGGGGCGTAGAGGACATCCGAGCCTACGCAAGCCTGACTGGAGCTATCATTTTTTTTTCGCTACTGCCAGCTCCGAGAGAACAGCAACAAAGATTCAAGTCTTTGGACGTATGCTGAAACTTTGAACGCGGTAGCTCGCGAGCAGAAATCTCGAGTGTAGGGTCGAAAAGGAGCTGCGCTCGCTCGTGGGTTGGCCGGGGGTTGTTTCGTGGATATTCCGCGTAAGCAGGCGCAGCCAGGAGCATATACATATGCTCTGGTAAGTGAAGAGGGAGGAAACGGAACAGAGAGCTGCTGGCACGATAAATGCGAAAGCAGTAAGCTGTCATTAAAATGTTCCGCAAGATTGAGTACCGACTATGAAAGTATATGGGTGGATGGTAATGCTGTGTGTTACAGCAGTCTTGAGTCTGACACTCTTCGATGGCAGCAACCGGGTTGAGCTAAGGCCTGTGTTGGTTGTAGTATACAGAGTGGGTGAGAGTGCGCGCTTTGTAGACTACATACACATATCTATGTGTGTGTGTGCATATATATATATATATATATATATATATATATATATATATATATATATATATATATATCCAACAGTGCAGTGGCGTATCGCATCGCTGCATAGCACTTGATGGGTTTTGATGGACGTTGCATTGTACTCGTAATGATGCATTCTACTTTGCCGCGGTGATTCGAGCGTAGGCCCGCTAATCAAGACCCCGGTTCTCGTGATCACGAGAGGGTGGTGCGTCGTTAGAATACATGTATGCTCGTATACAGCATAGGTGCGCGATGATCGGCGGGACATGTATAAGCTGGTTATGTTGGAGAGGTAATGGCGAAAAAAACGACGAAACAATGGAAACCGTACAAAAAAAATCCTGGGTAAATGCCACACTCACGGCGTACATAAAGAATATTTCATTCAGTTGTGCACGGCTCATTGTTTTTAACGTCATCCAACTCTACCCCTTCCAACCACGAGTACTTGAATTTATGGTAAAATTCGTTAAGAGCACGGATAACAAGCGAATCCCCTATTACACGTTGACCTACTTCCGTCATCATTGAGTTCCACGAGCTCTCTCTCTCTCTCTCTCTCTCTCTCACTCTCTTTACAGAGCCTTACGTAACCCGGCGTTAAAACACAACGATCGCTATCCGCACGGTAGGGAAGAAAAGTGGAAATGAATTTTCTTCATTCCCGAGCACGAATACTTGAAGGGGGAGAGACGTAGAGAGAGATAGATAGATACATATATATATCTAGATAGATAGATAGATAGATAGATAGATAGATCGAGAGGGGGGGGGGGGGAGAGAGTCGCACACGAGATACATATAAATTGCCGAATTTTCACCGCCTTCTCTACATTTCCTTTAATTTTCCGTATATTCTTATACCCGTTCCTTTAATTCTCCGCTTCCCTTACCTACTCAGCGAAAACGCAACGACCTAGACATCCCAGGGGTGGGTGTAAACGTGTTTAAGTAAAACCGATGGGATCGCCGTTTCGCGCGGTTGGCGGCTATGAGGGAATATGCGGTGTGGGCTGGAAGATTGCCCTTGGTGGACGAAAGGAAGGAAAGAAAGATCAGACAACGGAGAAGGTAAATCGCGTGGTATTAGTAGTAGACGAGGTCTCGTGAAGTGGCCGACGGTATAGCCAACAACGAGCGACCATTTTATTAGACCATCTTTCAGCAGGAAATCCTATATCGTTTGTCTACCGGGCGGTGCCGTTCACCCTCGTCCACCCTTTCTCGATAGTCTTGCTTTCCATCCTCCCCGTGGACATAGTCTATACGGAGGCGCACTCGCCCGAATACACTGGCGCATTTCAGTCCGCCGCAATGTCGACGTACGTTCAGCGATGGGAGGCAAGCACAGCGATTCAACGGGATTTCCAAAGTCGAGAATGCCGGTAGTGCCAGGGTGAAAACTAGCCTGCTCCTTCCGCCGAGTGTGCAAAAGGCCAGCCGCCGGCTACTTGCCGCTGCTATTCTCGTAACGCTCACGTGAAACGGCAATATACCTATAGAACCCCACGAGGCCGAAATCGTTCTGGCGCGATTGTGTCTAGCCTTCTCCTCCTCGCCCCCTTGGTGCTCCCCTTCTCATCCTCCGTTCACCGCACTCTTCCTAGTGTTTCTCTGTTTCTGGAACGTCCGGAAAAGAGCTGAGGCCCCCAGGCATCGCAACGCTGTATGACAGGAGTGAGAGGGGGGGGGGGCTGCGAGAGGAACCAGTCAAAGAGAACAGTCGCTTGGGTCACATCGGGTCTGGATCAACCTAGCGCTTTCAAAATAAGCTTTGTTCCGTGTCCACTCTCGCTACACTCCACATCCTGCGGGTACCTTTGTGCTCTGCAATGGCCTACAGTTATTTTACGTTTGTCGCATGAAATTGTGTGTCGTTCCGTGTAGAAATATCGAAAAACTTGAACCATACGGATTCATAAGACGCTGCTAAGTCTCTTCGACGAATGTTCAAAGTCACTGTAATGCACGTATTTAAGGGGTAGGCCACAGTAATGGGTATAAAATCATGTGCGAATTTAACAATTTTGTTTCGTATGAAAAGTGATTCACTCATAAAATTAATTACACATCTATTTAGTATGAATATCAGCTGTTAGAATTTTTTTTTCGGTCTACAAAATGGCCCCAGCAAATATTGAAATCCTACAAAGATTTCAATCCAAAACGCTCCGAACGATAACGAATGCCCCCAGTACATCTCCAACGCCACGATTCACAAAGACCTCGGAATTGACTGTCAGAAGCACAGCCAAAAAACTAAGCACTAGCTACGAAACGCGTTTCGACCAACATCCGAACCAGCTAGCAACGCAGCTACTCGACAGAAATTGCATCTCACGTAGGCTAAAGAGATACAAATCGCTAAACCTTCGGCAACGATCCGACGATTAAAAAAAAACAACCAAACAAAACTGAACATAAATTTAATCACGTACGAACAATAGCAGCGTACGTCGATGGATGCAACTGCTACCTTAACATACTTTCTTTTGTAATCGCCCCAACGAAATTATTTATTGTTATGCAACACAACAGCTGTTAATTATAAATAAATGAGAAAAAAAATGGCCGACTACTCGAAACTTCTCGAAACAGCTTTTTCCAAGTAGCGTGACAAATAACTTCAACAATTTTCATTCGATTTACTTCAAATTTAAAAGTTATGTTCCTAGTTGCACTTCGCAGAGAAGTACGTACGGAATTTCCGATTAATCGAAAACTTTTCATTTTATGAGCAGTTTATGAGCAGTTATAACGAATTTTTTCACTGAAAATTCATTTCTCAAGTTCAAATACCTACAACTTTTGAATAAAACAATATTTTTTTAATTCCTTACGTACTTCTCTGAGTATTCTAATGTAGATTGACGAGAATTTTTGTTTTTTGTTCTAGGTAAAAAATTGTGGATGCTAAATGTCACGCCGTGGAGGGCCTAAAAAAAAGATAAAAGAAAATATTAGTAGTCGGCCATTTTTTACATCGAAAAAAATTTATATATATATTTTCTAACAGTTTGATATTCATACTAAATAGATGTGTAATTAATTTTATGAGTGAATCACTTTTTCACACGAAAAAAAAATCGTTAAATTCGCACATGATTTTATACCTGTTAATGTGGCCTCACGCCTTAAATGCTTGCTCTCGCTGATAGAGGATGGCCTGCAACTTCCACTGTTGACACTCCGCTATAGTTTGGTTCGCGCTGAAAAATATTATAATAGCGTGAATATTTTACGGCAACTGTCGCAGAATGAAAAGATCTCTCGTCGTGCTCTCTTTCTCCGCAGCAACGACTCGTGCAACAGACTAGACGAAGCACGAAACATTTATTTCACGGGATGATTAATGCATCTGAGAGGGTACGAGAAGGTTGACGCAGTGCGGGGCTGCACTCAGAAACTGCGCTGTTTTACCGTAATTAGGGGCATATACTTCAGCTTTTTCTAAAGGAGTCAGACCGCCGAGTACGGGCTTGTACGTCCCGTGGTATCTCTGCGCAACGCGCTTCTCGCATCCCTCACGGCCAGTAGTAAGCTCCAGCATGGCAGTGGCCGCAAAATTGTCGTCGCTCCGTCCGTTGCCGCCGCTGCGGTTGTTCTCAAATATAAAACAGCACATTCGGCTAATTGTCGCTTAGCAGCTCAACATCAAACATGTTTTTCCTCGTATATCTTATAGCCAGATTTTATTATTATTAGATTTTCGAAGTTATTGGCGCGTGGACATTTGTACTCCTATAGCTACCCGAATTCATACGATTTTCTTCATTTTCTCGGCGACGTAACGGTAACTTTGAAAATAGTATGGTTTCGTCGTAGAATTGCGTACGTGAAAGATTTTTTAGTGGTTTTTCTAACATCTTTGCGACATATTTCTAAATGAAAAAAGAATAGACGGTTAATTATTGATGGTCCGGCTAATGACGCAAGCATATCTATCGATGTAAATCTTTACAAAATACCTTCATTACAATTCTGCGAAAAAGTGCGTTCGTGCGATTTTTTTTGACCTCACTGCATTATCGGGAGGGTAGGGGTTTCGGAGTGGAAAAAAAATACTTTTTTAGGAATTTTTTTCATCTATATAGATAGAGTCAATTTATTGAAACCTTTTGTACATTGTTAAGTGTCATTTCAAGAACATTCCGTGAAATTTTTACGCGAAAATATCCACAAACAAGCCGGCGACAAAGCTTTTTCAAGAACACCTTTGGAAAAACACGATTTGCGGTGATCACTGTATCTCAGCTAGAAATTATCTGAAATCAAGTACCATTAAAATTTAGTCAAAGTATCATCAAATCCTCCCCCCAACGGTCTTCGATAACTTTTTTTTTTATTTCTAAATTTTTCATGGTCATGTAAAGTGAAGAGTGCTATTTTTCACGAAAAATTCCGCTATTTTGGGGGTGGAAAGCCCCCTCAATGTAAAAAAAATCTCAAACTAATCGTTGGGAGGAGGTATTTTATATGTAGAAAGTGTGTACCAAGTTTGAAACAAATCCGTCATGTAGTTTTCAAATGACAGTGAACACGGACTTTGAAAAAGTGGTTTCGAGAAAAACGCGGCACCGGCTTGTTTGTGGATATTTTCGCGTACAAATTTCACGGAATATTCTTGAAATGACACTTAACAATGTACAAAAGATTCCAATAAATGTACTCTATCCATAAAGATGAAAAAATTCGCAAAAAGTGTTTTTTTTTACGCTGAAACCCCTACCCTCCCCTTATATCCGTCGATAATAACCGTGCAGGTGAGAAACATTTTCAAAACACGCCGTGAGGATTTATCTAGGGCCCGATGAATCAACATTTTACTATATAAATCATGTCTAGGAAAAATTGAAATTGATCTCGATACAACAAAAAAAGAGCAGCCGATTTTGGGACTGCGTACGAGCACGTCGTATCGATTCATACAACGCAACAAAAACGTGGGGCATGTTTTGCCACCATTTAACCATGTGCTTGTTTTTATTTCGCATGTAATGCCACTAATTACAAACAACAGGCAAGATTTTCGGAACGTTCTCCATCATCAAAATCAGCCTGAGTTTGCAGACCAGTGTGTAAGAACGAGCTACATACCCGACTACACAAAATTGTAGAAGCGCATTTAGATCAAAGCCGGGGAAATAATAAATATTCTGCCAATCTCGATACCTGTACGAATATGTTTCGTAGCATTAATCCCCTAAGGCTTCAATCCAGTAGCACGTCGTCGGTTTACACTTGTCGATCTTAAAATCCAATCTAAATTTATTTCTTTATCCGGTCGTAGTGTACTTTTATCATTACATCATTCAGATAGTCCATTATAGTCATCATATGTTTACGATCCATTATGTACTATTATTTTGTCAATTTCCAGGCCGTCATACATGATTGTCAAAGTGTATTGTGTATATCTCTATATACAGGGTGATTTTTTTATCTTGAGACTACTAAATATCTCGAAAAATAAGCCTTATACGATAAAAATGTTCCAAATAAATCTTCAATAGTTTCCGAGGGGCAGTTTAATCCTACAGAAATTAACCGCCTGCCGGCCCCCCTGGGGGTGGGGCGGACTTTGAAATCTTAAATGGGTACCCCTACTTTTCATTACAGATTCGAATTATACATAAAAAGTACGTAACTTTTGTCTGAACTTTTTTTTTTAATTCGGGATAGATGGCGCTCCACTCGGTGAAGATTCTGCAACCTTCCTTTTTTTCAAGGGAAATCCCCTATGTTTTATTGCATAATGGAGCTACGTCGAAGAAAAGTAACTTTTGTCGGAAACATGTTTTTTTTTAATTATCGTAAATATCTACTATAATTTTGTATCCGTTCTTAGCTTTACCCAGAATTAAGGACGTGGACCTGACGGAAATTTAATCCCTTTGGGGTGCTTCATTATTGTGAGTCCCCTTGCCTCTCACATTCGGGGTGTTTGATTATCGTGAGTCCCCTTGCCTCTCACCATTCAATTCAATAAGTGTTCCAAATGATAACCTTCAACTTCGATGCATTTATTGATCCGTTCTTCGAATGATAACACAATCGAACGTACACAACTCAAAAGGTTGTTCGTTTTAATGTTTGCGCAAGCATTTCTGATTCGTCCAATCATGTTTTCACGAGTTGTTGACACTTGTTGATAAACGACAGTTTTTAAAAGACCCAACAAAAAAATCTGGCGACGTAAGGTCTGGCGATCTGGCAGGCCAATGTATCGTTCCGCCTCTATCAATCCAGCGCCATCTATCCCGAATGTAAAAAAAAAAGTTCAGACAAAAGTTACGTGTTTTTTATGTATAATCTGAATCTGTAATGAAAAGTAGGGGTTCCCATTTAAGATTTCAAAATTCCCCTCCCCCCCCCCCCCCCCCGGCCCAACCCCAGGAGGGGCGGCAGACGGTATATGTCTTCGGGATTGAATTGCCACTTGGAAACTATTGAAGGTTTATTTGGGACATTTTTGTCGTATAAGGCTTATTTTTCTAGATATTTCTAGATATCAACACTTATCAGGCAGACATTGAGGTGCGGTCCCAAATGCCGTAGTAAGGTACGCCTGATCGGTATCGGACATCCACTGAATCTGTGGAACCGTATAACGGAACTAGAAAAGCACCATGATCAGGCCGAAGTAAGGTAGCCTCCTTACATCCGTACTACAGTCCCACAGGTGCGGTGGACATCCGACACCGATTATTATTTTATAATGGCGTAATGGCAAATATATCCTTTAGCATCAACCCGACTAGAAATTTTGATCCGACACCCTCAACACTGATCAAACACTGATTTGATCAGTGTTCAGGGTGTCGGGTCAAAATTTCTAGTCGGGTTGATGCTGAAGGATATATTTGTCATTACGCCATTATAAAATGACAACAATGTCTGCGGAACTGAACAATCCTTTGCTTGTTTGCTTTGTTATCTTACTGATATGAAATCATCATGTCTGTCTGTAAATTTGTTTTTTCTTAAGCTGCAACTAAGGCAGTATTGTTGTCTAGAGCGCTGTTTGGATGGTGATTTTTAGATTGAAATGCATTTTAAACGGTTCGAGTTTTCTTTCTAGAATGCTTAACCCCTGTTTATTGATCAAGAATATTTACAAAATTAAAGAATGTACTTTCCTGTACTTTTGTACGGTCGTTTACAACGGTGTGTGGAAAATGCCCCCGATTGGCGACCGGTGTTGTGGACGGTGTATGAATGTGGAAAAAAAACCAAACGTATTTTTAATCTGTATGTGCTGTGACGTTTCTTACTAGATTCAGAAAAAAAACATAGTTACAAAATATCAGCATGGTAAGTTTTGGTTATCATTTTTTTCTATTTTTCTAACCATTCTACGAGTGGCAGAAAAAAAAATAATAATTTCGACTCAATTCTGCTACGAACGTTGGAAAAGAGACTACAGAAGGGGTATGCTACATCGGAGCTCAATCAGCCGATTGGTTATCGAGATATCGTGGTTACCGATTTGAAAAGCATAATTTCGAGAAAAGCGCGTGCTGTGTCTCGACCGCGCTCCCCGAGCATACTCCTTATCATTTCCATAAGTCGGCTAATTTCATGAGTATCGTTAAACGGTTCGCACAGACGTATTCAGGAAGGTCTGTAGAATAATAAAATAAAATATTAACAAAAGAACAATTTTTCAATTTTCCTGACCAAAATACTGCCTTACTGGCCACTCTGGAGGCCGAAAAAATAGACTTTTTGGGGATTTTTTTTCAGAAAAACTACAAAATAAATCGAGATCATAAAAAAGGGTGTTTATCATACATATCACTGACTGTATGCAATAATTCTTTTCAAGCGATTAATCTTAAAATGGCGGCTGTTTGGCGTTTATCTCAAAACTGGATTTTTCAAGTTGGCCGGAAACATAACTCAGACAATTTTCAACCGATTCACTTGAAATGTTGAATATATCTTGAAAAATACATTGTCTATGGAAGTACGTGAGATTTTAATTTTACATTGCTTAGTTCATTTGTTATTAACAGTTATCTGACGAAATTTTTCACTTCCCAAAAAGTGCTTAAAAAATCGTCAGATAATTGTTAATAACAAATGAACTATGCATTATAAAAAAAAAAATCTTACGTACTTCCATCGACAATGTATTTTTCAATATATTTTCACCATTTCAAGTGAATCGGTTGGAAATCGTCTGAGTTATGTTTCCGGTCAACTTAAAACATGCAGTTTTGAGATAAACGCTACACAGCCGCCATTTTAAAATTAATCGCTTCAAAAGAATTATCGTATACAGTCACTGATATGTATGATAAACACCCTTTTTTGTAATCTCGATTTATTTAGTAGTTTTTCTGAAAAAAAAATCCCCAAAAAAGCTATTTTTTCGGCCTCTAGAGTAGCCTAAGGCCTTAAGTTGGTATGGTTAAAATACCGATATCGACGGGAGCCGATATCTATCTATCTATCAGGGAACATTATTTTCCGTTTTTTTATTTTGTCGTTTTTATTATCATCCACAACCTTTTCTTACATATTTCGGCTGAAGATCTCCAATTAGGATCCTAAAAAAAGTTTGAGTTATTTTAGAGGGCTAATCGTGACAAGTAAAAATGGTCTACGACACTCTCATTGCGTTCCGAAAATGCAAACTTCAATATCATATTCTTGGAAATTTCATCCGTCTGTTTAATCGAATTTGGTGTAAAAACGACTGGAGCTTGTTCTTGAATCTTCCATACGTAAAAATAACCACTACCCGCATTTCTCTGCATTCCGTTTCATCTGGATCAGTCAAGAGGTATTTAAGGAGTTTCGATACCGGCGATACAATGTCGCCATGCTAAACCATGTTAAAAACATAAAAAAATTCAAAAAGTTCAGAATTTTATAAAATTTGATGAACACATTCTGTAGTGCCAAATTTGACAATACAGATTTTTTCAGATTTTTCTTCGGCACAGTTATCGAGTATGATAATACCAAAGTTCACGTGTATAAGCATAGCGTTTCCATATATATATACGTATACATTGCAGGCATAAGAAATCTGCTTTAATGCTTGATTACTCGATAACTAAATGGAAAAAAATTTAGAACAAATTTGTGTTTTTGCACTTAATGTTGAAGAACATTATCACCAAATTTGATCAATTTCTTAACATTTTGACCTTTCTACCGAAACCCCTTAAAGAAATGCGATTTTTCGTTTGAAAAGCCGGTTGAATATATGGAAATCAATTTTTTCAAACCCTAAACTTCATTCCGTAAATCCATACAATTGAAATTCCCACATACGCGGGAGAGAAGTTGCGGGCAGAAATCAGTGGTGCATATACGCACTCTAATAGATGCGAAGTCTAATGCACAGTACCGAATCCGTAAATCATAAAATAACCTCAAATCGTCGTGCGATCTTATAAACGCTATTATTGGCGGAATTTTACGTATACCACCGGAGAATCTGCAAATAATATAGCGAGTGAAAGAAGTGGTAACAAAAAGCCAAATTACCGCGCTTGCTCGGAGTTTCACCGAAGTTGATAGTGGTACACCTATAGGTAGACATTTTTCGGGCCTCCGTAGACTCGGCCTTAGGGCGATGTAGAGCCCTCCGCGCATTTACCTATTGGAGCGATCTGGCTTTTTCTTTTGTGCAGGGCGTAAACAGGCGCCAGTTCCGCACCTGCGGCTTTTGCCGCTGCTAGTTTCATATTGAGCGGCGACTATACGTATATACGTGCGGCAGCACCCTCGGCAATGCGCTTTATATGCCCTCAGGGTTAATGCGTTGGGATGTATGTATACGTGAGAGAGTGAGTGAGAGAGAGAGAGAGAGAGAGAGAGAGAGAGAGAGAGAGAGAGAGAGAGAGAGAGAGAGCAGGTAAGCACGGGGTGGTCCCGCCGACTCGAATGAAAAGGCGCCGCGGTAATATATTCGAATTGTGTTGGTGGGTTGAACGAGCTATGGATAGGTGGGGAGTACGGAGAACGTGCGCATGCACCACAGACTTGGTAACTTGTATTCGCGTAGGATAAAACACGAAGCACTCGCCTCCAACCCATCCATGTATATGCGCATAGAAGATTTCACCACGAACCCACAACATTACCATAAAACCCCCGCTGCGGTTATGCATAAGCATAATTTTTCGTACGGGCTCGCACGAGGAAAACGCGGGAGAGCGGAGCAGGGAGAAAAAGGAGAGTCAATGAGTTTGTGGAGGAGAAAACATAGTGGCGGTAGGTGAGGGTATGAGGGATGACCGAGTATTTCTTTGCTTCCGAAACTCCTCTAATTGGTGATGCAGCTAAACATTGCATAAACTCGCAATAAAAGTTGCCTGTTCTTCGTAGACATACAAATTAAGCTAGATTTTTCTCATATTCCTCAACCAAGCTGTATCTGAATATTTATTCGGGCAGTCCTTTTCCTCGTGAAGTATTAACTGCAGATTGCAGCTAGCCACGACTATTTATCGCCTTGCCCATAAATATTAAAGACATTCTTGAAGTGTATCGAATACACCGTACGACCTCTCGTTTGGTAAAAAGGCCTCTCCAAACGCATAGTTTTTACGAACTCAAGTAATTATTCCACCGGACCCTAATGACTGTCTTACACCCTATTCACAACCCGTTTTTTTCTTGCCACTGAAGTAGTATCCATTAAGCTTAATCTTTAGCAAAAGAGCCGTTCTCTCTCTCTCTCTCCCAGCAATGTCATTTTTTTTGCGCTACGCTCATCAGACACTCCACTCTATGTGACTGCCGGTGGCATTAGCTTCCAGACCTGTGTTTCGCGATTGCGTTGTTTTTTCAAGCCCAGCTTTTTTCTGGCGTGCAGTTGTTCATCTCCATCGTGGAAATGGTTCTCGTTAGGCCGACGGACAAGCTTCCTCAGACATTTGCGAAATATTTCTAGACTGGCCTTTAACTTTGCGCTGATCTTACGAGAAGATTCACCTCTGGTCCTCTCCTTCTCTCTTTCACTCTTTCTCGCTCAATGAGAGCCTATCTTTACGAGAACACGGGTGTCTCGATACTATTCGCCGCCTACTACTATGTGGGCCTTCGTGGGATCCGCTCTCGCTCGAACGTTCCGTCGGAAAATCCATTCTGTGCAATTAAGTCAAGAGTTGGGATATTAATATTCGCGGATCTACGTACAAAGCGGAATAATAATTCAACGCCGGCGAGAGCCGCGGTGCTAGTCCGAACTGGTAGGGCCGCGGTGGTTGGTTGGATGGGAGGAAGAGGTCCAGGGGGCTTTTGCCACACTTGGACGGAGGTTGAGAGGGTGAACGAGGTGGCACAACGATGAGGCGAGAGGACGGTCCCGCGAGTTTCGGCTAGGCAAACGCGAATTCAATTAGTTCATATTTATTACCGCCACCACTACCAACGCCGATACCTCTCCTCGTCGCGCTGACGCGATGATTTATCGCAGCGCGAAAGTCAGCCCAAGCTCTCTTTAGTAATTTGCAGTTTGCTTTGTGATACCCTCGCAGCGCCACTCTCCGTCTTTCATTTCCTGTCGTTGTAATGGCACACGCATCAAAAAGACTGCAAAGGACCGGGCAGATTGGTACAGAGAGCTTGGTTGTGTCAACGGAAGCTTCGCCGATCGATCGTTCCTCATCGACGGCGAAGCGTTTCGCTAAGCCTCGTTCAGGAGCCATGCGCGATAACGGATTTCATTAAGGCAGAGCGTGCGTACCTAAAACCCTCTGCAGTATTGCTCATCCGTCTGCTGCTGCAGCTGGATAATAAATTTAATTGATTAGTCTCGCATGGATTATTGCCATGAATCGTTTCGCTCTTCACCAGCCGTTCACTACTGACGATTCGCCATAGGATTGGACGTATCTTACGGTCGAATGACTGAATTTCTGGAAGCATTCAGGACCATCGTTTTTGCTTTTGAATAAAAATATGCTCTTCTCACTCTGAGTCGCTGGAGTTCAGTTTAACGCAATGCAATTCCGAGTGATGATTATGCTATATTACGAGCTTATGCAGTTTCCCTATACCTGTATGAGTTTTTTTTATCGGCCGTTTTAAGGGGTTAAAACTGGTAAAACGGGGTTAAAACTGTTTTAAGGGGTAGCCCCACCCCTTCAAGTGAAGCATGCAAAGGGTTTTTGCAGTTTCACGCACAAGCAGTCTTATCGATTTTAGTGAAACAAAAACGAAAATTCCCTTATCTAAAACAATCAGAACTCCACTATGAATAGAATAATATATATATATATATTTAGGACTAAACGAACCTTTATTTTTCTTTCTCCCACATAAAATTTAATAAAATGGATAATACTTTAAAGAGGGATTAAATTTAAGTTTAAGTATTTATATATTTTGCCAGATAGCAAGCTCAATGGGGTAAACCACCACTTACGTCAAGTTCCTTGTCGAAGTTAGTTTTCTGTATTTAAGATTTGTATGCTGATTCAAAATATTTCCACAAACTCCCAATTGATGTTTAGAGTATAGAAAAATCCGCAAAAATCGATGGTTCAACTTGGAGAGTAAATAATCGAAAAATAATCGCAGCTTGACGAATTAAGCAGCAGTTTTTAGAGCAAATGTTCGCGAAGCAAATGCGTGTAAAGCGGAGTTTCAAATCGAAACAAATGTGGATCATTTCTATTTTTTTATAAGTCCCCATCGATGTATTTTTACCCTCCGAATACGAATTCACCTTTTATTTTCCCCAAAACTCTCAATTTATTTTTTAAATCGTAGAATGTGCATGGCAACACGTTTTTGGCTTTTATCCCGCGTAATTACGAGCTTTTGACAAAAACTCGATGATGTTCGTAATTTGTGGAAAATTTTCCATTACACAATCTACGAAATAGTTTAAAAGTCGAAAAAAAATATTTGGGACCCATTTGGACAATTTTCCGGAATCGCCAAAATCATGAAATGCCAAACAACCGTGGCGTCGGTTCTATTTGAGTGCCATAAACGTAATGGAAGGTTATGAGAAGGCTTTTGGCAGATTTAGAGAATGGCCCGTGATTTTTCCTGATATTTCAATGAGTTTCCCCGGAACGTCTACTTGACAAATGACCAGAAAAGAGGCAAAGCGAAGCTGACAAAATTGGCAAAAATCGATGGTCCAACTTTGATATTCTGCCAACAATCGAACAATATTCGGATCTCAATAAATAAACGGCATTTTGAAGAGCGAACGGAAACCAAGAGCATGAAGACAGAATGGAGCTCAAAATCGAGGCAGAAAAGAAATGATCGATGATTTAGTGAAGCTACTTGTTCTTGGCTGACCTCGGAAAAAAATTGGACTTTGAACATTTTTTATAAATCGCATTAATTTCACCCCCTGAATACCAATTCACCATTTGTTTCCTCTAAAACCTTCAATTTTTATTAAAAAAATAGTTAAAATCTTACGGAATATGGTTTGCCCCCCTTGGTGCACCTCAATTTTGTGCGCGCTTTAAAGTGTCACCCGTTACGTTTAATTGATTGCATCCTTTTTGAATGTGGAGTGAGAGAAAAAAAAGATAAAGGGTTGGTTCATCCCTTAATGTTTCCCTTTAATGTATCCATAGTGGATTGCTGACCGCTTTGCATTAGAAGAATTTACATGAGTTTAACAACATCGAAGTCGGACACTAGAGTGGTATTCCTTGTAAACTCATTTTCTTCTTTGCTCCTTGCATATACCTACTATGGCTAATACTCTGTGATGTCTCATGACATCGTGAATATACTCTAACTTATATATAGACTGGGATATTCGTGTTGCAGACAAATGAGTCAGTGACTGGGCCTAGTGTGGCCGTGTTGAGTTAAGCAGATTACTCTAATAAATCTTGGCGGTGAATCACGTCCATTTCTCGGAAATCTGGTACTCTAGATTTGGCCGACGATTGCACCGCAGAAAAGAGTATCCTAGGGGTCGTACGTGACTTCCGGCTGGGTTACGTCACGTTTACAACCCCGGGATTTCCCCTCTTCCAATTTCACCGAGTTTCCTTTTTTTCGCGTTATTCTTAGCCTCAGTCACATTCATAGGCAAACCCGTGAGTTTGACCATGCGATTTCTGCCAAACAAGTCCGATTCACTGGATTGATTCATGCCGAATTCCTATATTTGATGTCCTCCCGCAACAAAACAGATGCATCGGCAGCAACCAATTCCACCCAGTTCGCTGATCTATCTAAACCTTACCGTATAGTGCTACGTTTTTTCGCTCTCTATTCTTACCAGTGCTCTCATTGTGGGTAGTCGTGCAATCGATCTCGGCCGAGTTCTCATTTCACGAATTTCGATCGTCGTGTGGTATACACGTCGGGGAGCACCGAGGCGTGCATTGTTCATGCGGGAAACGGTAGAGCCCTCAATGGGAGGCGACGGCTTTCAGGCTCTTCCAATGTAATCTTCGGTCCGCGCGATTCCGCGTCTGATATCAGTCATTGTTTCCGTGTTCGCGATGACAACGTTATCATGGACGAGTGTACGCGTCGTTGTGCTACCTCCCCATACGAAAGTAGAAATTCGCCCCGCCGTTAGTTCACACCAACGAACTACAGCTCGAGCGCGTTTGTCCTACAATACTATCCAGGATACAATAGGGACTTCGGGGATGTTGGTTAGTCCGTGGGTGCAGCTCGCGTTGACATTCGAGGAACTATGCAACCGTGATTCGCACACATTTGACCGATCAATGCCGACATCTTTGGATCGATCAATACCACGGACTTTTTTAATTTTGCGCAATGATTCGTATTCGCCTTGCGCTCGATTCCTGTTCTCGAAATTTAACCAGATCGACTGCCATCCGCATGATAACGCGTTACTAACATTGCTGACACAAAGAAACAGTTTCCAGGCTTCACCTGTGTGAACTTGGCACCCGAGTATGACCGATCTTAATTTTTTTTTATTATTTCGGATTGTTTTTGTTTGTAGTTGATTGTAGTACAAACGATTTCGTTTGTAGTAACTCAGAAAAAAAATTAGGGCCCTTAAAAAAAAAGTCAGCCCCCTTAATGAAAATATTTAAGCGGGCGGAGTTATTTTTCATTCAAAATCGTTTGTAGTTGATTGTAGTGAAATTATTTTTGTTTGTAGTTGAACCGTTTCCGAAAAAAATCGAATTTTCGAAAAAAAACGATAGATAGATGTGGAAAAATGATTTTGCGACCATTTTTTTTCGTGATCGGCGGCTTATTGTAAGAAAGTAGCTTACTACAAACAATATGCGACCTGTCAAAACGTCTGTAGTTGTTTGTAGTTCCCGAATCATCGTTTGTAGTTGCGCGAAAAACGAACTACAAACGAGGAAGGCACCTGGGAATGATTTTTGAACGCTTCTCGTTGGAATATCTTGTTTGTAGTGGCAAATAAGCTTACTACAAACGATATCGGACCTCTCAAAATGTTTGTAGTCGTTTGTAGTTCCCGAATTATCGTTTGTAGTTGGGCGAAAATCGAACTATAAACGAAGAAAGCACCTGAAAATGAGTTTTGAACGCTTCTCGTTGGAATATCTTGTTTGTAGTGGCAAATAAGCTTACTACAAACGATATCCGACGTCTTAAAACGTTTGTAGTTGTTTGTAGTTCCCGAATTATCGTTTGTAGTTACGCGAAAATCGAAATATGGACGGGGAAAGCACCGAAAAATGATTTTTCAAGGCTTCTCTTGGGAATCATTCGTTTGTAGCGGCAAACAAGCTTACTACAAACGATAAACGGACACTTCAAACGTTTGTAGTTGTTTGTAGTTTGCGATTAAGCGATTGTAGTTGCGCGAAAATCAATCTACGAACGAGGATAGTACCAAAAATAATTTTTTGAGGCTTTTCTTCAAGATTATTCGTTTGTAGTGGCAAACTAGCTTACTACAAACGATAGACAACCTGTCAAAACGTGTGTAGTTGTTTGTAGTTCCCGCATTATCGTTTGTAGTTGCGCGAAAATCGAACTACAAACGAGGAAAGCACCTGAAAATGAGTTCTGAACGCTTCTCGTTGGAATATCTTGTTTGGAGTGGCAAATAAGTTTACTACAAACGATATCGAACCTCTCAAAACGATTGTAGTTGTTTGTAGTTTCCGAATTATCGTTTGTAGTTGCGCGGAAATCGAACTACAAACGAGGAAAGAATCTGAAAATGAGTCTCGAACGCTTCTCGTTAGGATATCTTGTTTATAGTGGCAAATAAGCTTACTACAAACGATATCCGACCTCTCAAAACGTTTGTAGTTGTTTGTAGTTCGCGAATTATCGTTTGTAGTTGCGCGAAAATCAAACTACAAACGAGGAAAGCACCTGAAAATGAGTTTCGAAAGCTTCTCGTTAGGATATCTTGTTTGTAGTGGCAAATAAGCTTACTACAAACGATATCCAACCTCTTAAAACGTTTGTAGTTGTTTGTAGTTCCCGACCTATCGTTTGTAGTAGCGCGAAAATCGAACTACGAACGAGGAAAGCACCGACAAATGATTTTTCAAGGCCTCTCTTTGGAATTATTCGTTTGTAGTGGCAAACAAGCTGACTACAAACGATGAACGACCTCTTAAAACGTTTGTAGTTGTTTGTAGTTTGCGATTAGTCGTTTGTAGTTGCGCGAAAATCAATCTACGAACGAGGAAAGCATCAAAAATGATTTTTCAAAGCTTCTCTTCAAGATTATTCGTTTGTAGTGGCAAACTAGCTTATGACAAACGATACACGACCTGTCAAAACGTTTGTGGTTGTTTGTAGTTCCCGAATTATCGTTTGTAGTTGCGCGAAAATCAAACTACAAACGAGGAAAGCACCTGAAAATGAGTTTCGAACGCTTCTCGTTAGGATATCTTGTTTGTAGTGGCAAATAAGGTTACTACAAACGATATCCGACCTCTCAAAACGTTTGTAGTTGTTTGTAGTTCCCGAATTATCGTTTGTAGTTGCGCAAAAATCAAACTACAAACGAGGAAAGCACCTGAAAATGGATTTTGAACGCTTCTCGTTTGGATATCTTGTTTGTAGTGGCGAATAAGGTTACTACAAACGATATCCGACCCCTCAAAACGTTTGCAGTTGTTTGTAGTTTCCGAATTATCGTTTGTAGTTGCGCGAAAATCGAACTATAAATGAGGAAAGCACCTGAAAATGAGTTTCGAACGCTTCTCGTTAGGATATCTTGTTTGTAGTGGCAAATAAGCTTACTACAAACGATATCCAACCTCTTAAAACGTTTGTAGTTGTTTGTAGTTCCCGACCTATCGTTTGTAGTTGCGCAAAAATCGAACTACGAACGAGGAAAGCACCGACAAATGATTTTTCAAGGCCTCTCTGCGGAATTATTCGTTTGTAGTGGCAAACAAGCTCACTACAAACGATGAACGACCTCTTAAAACGTTTGTAGTTGTTTGTAGTTTGCGATTAGTCGTTTGTAGTTGCGCGAAAATCAATCTACGAACGAGGAAAGCATCAAAAATGATTTTTCAAGGCTTCTCTTCAAGATTATTCGTTTGTAGTGGCAAACTAGCTTACTACAAACGATACACGACCTGTCAAAACGTTTGTGGTTGTTTGTAGTTCCCGAATTATCGTTTGTAGTTGCGCGAAAATCGAACTACAAACGAGGAAAGCACCTGAAAATGAGTTCTGAACGCTTCTCGTTGGAATATCTTGTTTGGAGTGGCAAATAAGTTTACTACAAACGATATCGAACCTCTCAAAACGATTGTAGTTGTTTGTAGTTTCCGAATTATCGTTTGTAGTTGCGCGAAAATCGAACTACAAACGAGGAAAGAATCTGAACATGAGTCTCGAACGCTTCTCGTTAGGATATCTTGTTTGTAGTGGTAAATAAGCTTACTACAAACGATATCCGACCTCTCAAAACGTTTGTAGTTGTTTGTAGTTCGCGAATTATCGTTTGTAGTTGCGAGAAAATCAAACTACAAACGAGGAAAGCACCTGAAAATGAGTTTCGAAAGCTTCTCGTTAGGATATCTTGTTTGTAGTGGCAAATAAGCTTACTACAAACGATATCCAACCTCTTAAAACGTTTGTAATTGTTTGTAGTTCCCGACCTAGCGTTTGTAGTAACGCGAAAATCGAACTACGAACGAGGAAAGCACCGACAAATGATTTTTCAAGGCCTCTCTTCGGAATTATTCGTTTGTAGTGGCAAACAAGCTCACTACAAACGATGAACGACCTCTTGAAACGTTTGTAGTTGTTTATAGTTTGCGATTAGTCGTTTGTAGTTGCGCGAAAATCAATCTACGAACGAGGAAAGCATCAAAAATGATTTTTCAAAGCTTCTCTTCAAGATTATTCGTTTGTAGTGGCAAACTAGCTTACTACAAACGATACACGACCTGTCAAAACGTTTGTGGTTGTTTGTAGTTCCCGAATTATCGTTTGTAGTTGCGCGAAAATCAAACTACAAACGAGGAAAGCACCTGAAAATGAGTTTTGAACGCTTCTCGTTGGAATATCTTGTTTGTAGTGGCAAATAAGCTTACTACAAACGATATCCGACCTCTTAAAACGTTTGTAGTTGTTTGTAGTTCCCGAATTATCGTTTGTAGTTGCGCGAAAATCGAACTACGGACGGGGAAAGCACCGAAAAATGATTTTTCAAGGCTTCTCTTGGGAATCATTCGTTTGTAGTGGCAAACAAGCTTACTACAAACGATAAACGGACTCTTCAAACGTTTGTAGTTGTTTGTAGTTTGCGATTAAGCGTTTGTAGTTGCGCGAAAATCAATCTACGAACGAGGATAGTACCAAAAATAATTTTTCGAGGCTTTTCTTCAAGATTATTCGTTTGTAGTGGCAAACTAGCTTACGACAAACGATAGACGACCTGTCAAAACGTGTGTAGTTGTTTGTAGTTTCCGAATTATCGTTTGTAGTTGCGCGAAAATCGAACTACAAACGAGGAAAGAATCTGAAAATGAGTCTCGAACGCTTCTCGTTAGGATATCTTGTTTGTAGTGGCAAATAAGCTTACTACAAACGATATCCGACCTCTCAAAACGTTTGTAGTTGTTTGTAGTTCGCGAATTATCGTTTGTAGTTGCGCGAAAATCAAACTACAAACGAGGAAAGCACCTGAAAATGAGTTTCGAAAGCTTCTCGTTAGGATATCTTGTTTGTAGTGGCAAATAAGCTTACTACAAACGATATCCAACCTCTTAAAACGTTTGTAATTGTTTGTAGTTCCCGAATCATCGTTTGTAGTTGCGCGAAAAACGAACTACAAACGAGGAAGGCACCTGGGAATGATTTTTGAACGCTTCTCGTTGGAATATCTTGTTTGTAGTGGCAAATAAGCTTACTACAAACGATATCGGACCTCTCAAAATGTTTGTAGTCGTTTGTAGTTCCCGAATTATCGTTTGTAGTTGGGCGAAAATCGAACTATAAACGAAGAAAGCACCTGAAAATGAGTTTTGAACGCTTCTCGTTGGAATATCTTGTTTGTAGTGGCAAATAAGCTTACTACAAACGATATCCGACGTCTTAAAACGTTTGTAGTTGTTTGTAGTTCCCGAATTATCGTTTGTAGTTACGCGAAAATCGAAATATGGACGGGGAAAGCACCGAAAAATGATTTTTCAAGGCTTCTCTTGGGAATCATTCGTTTGTAGCGGCAAACAAGCTTACTACAAACGATAAACGGACACTTCAAACGTTTGTAGTTGTTTGTAGTTTGCGATTAAGCGATTGTAGTTGCGCGAAAATCAATCTACGAACGAGGATAGTACCAAAAATAATTTTTTGAGGCTTTTCTTCAAGATTATTCGTTTGTAGTGGCAAACTAGCTTACTACAAACGATAGACAACCTGTCAAAACGTGTGTAGTTGTTTGTAGTTCCCGCATTATCGTTTGTAGTTGCGCGAAAATCGAACTACAAACGAGGAAAGCACCTGAAAATGAGTTCTGAACGCTTCTCGTTGGAATATCTTGTTTGGAGTGGCAAATAAGTTTACTACAAACGATATCGAACCTCTCAAAACGATTGTAGTTGTTTGTAGTTTCCGAATTATCGTTTGTAGTTGCGCGGAAATCGAACTACAAACGAGGAAAGAATCTGAAAATGAGTCTCGAACGCTTCTCGTTAGGATATCTTGTTTATAGTGGCAAATAAGCTTACTACAAACGATATCCGACCTCTCAAAACGTTTGTAGTTGTTTGTAGTTCGCGAATTATCGTTTGTAGTTGCGCGAAAATCAAACTACAAACGAGGAAAGCACCTGAAAATGAGTTTCGAAAGCTTCTCGTTAGGATATCTTGTTTGTAGTGGCAAATAAGCTTACTACAAACGATATCCAACCTCTTAAAACGTTTGTAGTTGTTTGTAGTTCCCGACCTATCGTTTGTAGTAGCGCGAAAATCGAACTACGAACGAGGAAAGCACCGACAAATGATTTTTCAAGGCCTCTCTTTGGAATTATTCGTTTGTAGTGGCAAACAAGCTGACTACAAACGATGAACGACCTCTTAAAACGTTTGTAGTTGTTTGTAGTTTGCGATTAGTCGTTTGTAGTTGCGCGAAAATCAATCTACGAACGAGGAAAGCATCAAAAATGATTTTTCAAAGCTTCTCTTCAAGATTATTCGTTTGTAGTGGCAAACTAGCTTATGACAAACGATACACGACCTGTCAAAACGTTTGTGGTTGTTTGTAGTTCCCGAATTATCGTTTGTAGTTGCGCGAAAATCAAACTACAAACGAGGAAAGCACCTGAAAATGAGTTTCGAACGCTTCTCGTTAGGATATCTTGTTTGTAGTGGCAAATAAGGTTACTACAAACGATATCCGACCTCTCAAAACGTTTGTAGTTGTTTGTAGTTCCCGAATTATCGTTTGTAGTTGCGCAAAAATCAAACTACAAACGAGGAAAGCACCTGAAAATGGATTTTGAACGCTTCTCGTTTGGATATCTTGTTTGTAGTGGCGAATAAGGTTACTACAAACGATATCCGACCCCTCAAAACGTTTGCAGTTGTTTGTAGTTTCCGAATTATCGTTTGTAGTTGCGCGAAAATCGAACTATAAATGAGGAAAGCACCTGAAAATGAGTTTCGAACGCTTCTCGTTAGGATATCTTGTTTGTAGTGGCAAATAAGCTTACTACAAACGATATCCAACCTCTTAAAACGTTTGTAGTTGTTTGTAGTTCCCGACCTATCGTTTGTAGTTGCGCAAAAATCGAACTACGAACGAGGAAAGCACCGACAAATGATTTTTCAAGGCCTCTCTGCGGAATTATTCGTTTGTAGTGGCAAACAAGCTCACTACAAACGATGAACGACCTCTTAAAACGTTTGTAGTTGTTTGTAGTTTGCGATTAGTCGTTTGTAGTTGCGCGAAAATCAATCTACGAACGAGGAAAGCATCAAAAATGATTTTTCAAGGCTTCTCTTCAAGATTATTCGTTTGTAGTGGCAAACTAGCTTACTACAAACGATACACGACCTGTCAAAACGTTTGTGGTTGTTTGTAGTTCCCGAATTATCGTTTGTAGTTGCGCGAAAATCGAACTACAAACGAGGAAAGCACCTGAAAATGAGTTCTGAACGCTTCTCGTTGGAATATCTTGTTTGGAGTGGCAAATAAGTTTACTACAAACGATATCGAACCTCTCAAAACGATTGTAGTTGTTTGTAGTTTCCGAATTATCGTTTGTAGTTGCGCGAAAATCGAACTACAAACGAGGAAAGAATCTGAACATGAGTCTCGAACGCTTCTCGTTAGGATATCTTGTTTGTAGTGGTAAATAAGCTTACTACAAACGATATCCGACCTCTCAAAACGTTTGTAGTTGTTTGTAGTTCGCGAATTATCGTTTGTAGTTGCGAGAAAATCAAACTACAAACGAGGAAAGCACCTGAAAATGAGTTTCGAAAGCTTCTCGTTAGGATATCTTGTTTGTAGTGGCAAATAAGCTTACTACAAACGATATCCAACCTCTTAAAACGTTTGTAATTGTTTGTAGTTCCCGACCTAGCGTTTGTAGTAGCGCGAAAATCGAACTACGAACGAGGAAAGCACCGACAAATGATTTTTCAAGGCCTCTCTTCGGAATTATTCGTTTGTAGTGGCAAACAAGCTCACTACAAACGATGAACGACCTCTTGAAACGTTTGTAGTTGTTTATAGTTTGCGATTAGTCGTTTGTAGTTGCGCGAAAATCAATCTACGAACGAGGAAAGCATCAAAAATGATTTTTCAAAGCTTCTCTTCAAGATTATTCGTTTGTAGTGGCAAACTAGCTTACTACAAACGATACACGACCTGTCAAAACGTTTGTGGTTGTTTGTAGTTCCCGAATTATCGTTTGTAGTTGCGCGAAAATCAAACTACAAACGAGGAAAGCACCTGAAAATGAGTTTTGAACGCTTCTCGTTGGAATATCTTGTTTGTAGTGGCAAATAAGCTTACTACAAACGATATCCGACCTCTTAAAACGTTTGTAGTTGTTTGTAGTTCCCGAATTATCGTTTGTAGTTGCGCGAAAATCGAACTACGGACGGGGAAAGCACCGAAAAATGATTTTTCAAGGCTTCTCTTGGGAATCATTCGTTTGTAGTGGCAAACAAGCTTACTACAAACGATAAACGGACTCTTCAAACGTTTGTAGTTGTTTGTAGTTTGCGATTAAGCGTTTGTAGTTGCGCGAAAATCAATCTACGAACGAGGATAGTACCAAAAATAATTTTTCGAGGCTTTTCTTCAAGATTATTCGTTTGTAGTGGCAAACTAGCTTACGACAAACGATAGACGACCTGTCAAAACGTGTGTAGTTGTTTGTAGTTTCCGAATTATCGTTTGTAGTTGCGCGAAAATCGAACTACAAACGAGGAAAGAATCTGAAAATGAGTCTCGAACGCTTCTCGTTAGGATATCTTGTTTGTAGTGGCAAATAAGCTTACTACAAACGATATCCGACCTCTCAAAACGTTTGTAGTTGTTTGTAGTTCGCGAATTATCGTTTGTAGTTGCGCGAAAATCAAACTACAAACGAGGAAAGCACCTGAAAATGAGTTTCGAAAGCTTCTCGTTAGGATATCTTGTTTGTAGTGGCAAATAAGCTTACTACAAACGATATCCAACCTCTTAAAACGTTTGTAATTGTTTGTAGTTCCCGACCTATCGTTTGTAGTAGCGCGAAAATCGAACTACGAACGAGGAAAGCACCGACAAATGATTTTTCAAGGCCTCTCTTCGGAATTATTCGTTTGTAGTGGCAAACAAGCTCACTACAAACGATGAACGACCTCTTGAAACGTTTGTAGTTGTTTATAGTTTGCGATTAGTCGTTTGTAGTTGCGCGAAAATCAATCTACGAACGAGGAAAGCATCAAAAATGATTTTTCAAAGCTTCTCTTCAAGATTATTCGTTTGTAGTGGCAAACTAGCTTACTACAAACGATACACGACCTGTCAAAACGTTTGTGGTTGTTTCTAGTTCCCGAATTATCGTTTGTAGTTGCGCGAAAATCAAACTACAAACGAGGAAAGCACCTGAAAATGAGTTTTGAACGCTTCTCGTTGGAATATCTTGTTTGTAGTGGCAAATAAGCTTACTACAAACGATATCCGACCTCTTAAAACGTTTGTAGTTGTTTGTAGTTCCCGAATTATCGTTTGTAGTTGCGCGAAAATCGAACTACGGACGGGGAAAGCACCGAAAAATGATTTTTCAAGGCTTCTCTTGGGGATCATTCGTTTGTAGTGGCAAACAAGCTTACTACAAACGATAAACGGACTCTTCAAACGTTTGTAGTTGTTTGTAGTTTGCGATTAAGCGTTTGTAGTTGCGCGAAAATCAATCTACGAACGAGGATAGTACCAAAAATAATTTTTCGAGGCTTTTCTTCAAGATTATTCGTTTGTAGTGGCAAACTAGCTTACTACAAACGATAGACGACCTGTCAAAACGTGTGTAGTTGTTTGTAGTTCCCGGATTATCGTTTGTAGTTGCGCGAAAATCGAACTACAAACGAGGAAAGCACCTGAAAATAAGTTCTGAACGCTTCTCGTTGGAATATCTTGTTTGGAGTGGCAAATAAGTTTACTACAAACGATATCGAACCTCTCAAAACGATTGTAGTTGTTTGTAGTTTCCGAATTATCGTTTGTAGTTGCGCGAAAATCGAACTACAAACGAGGAAAGAATCTGAAAATGAGTCTCGAACGCTTCTTGTTAGGATATCTTGTTTGTAGTGGCAAATAAGCTTACTACAAACGATATCCGACCTCTCAAAACGTTTGTAGTTGTTTGTAGTTCGCGAATTATTGTTTTAAGTTGCGCGAAAATCGAAATACAAACGAGGAAAGCACCTGAAAATGAGTTTCGAAAGCTTCTCGTTAGGATATCTTGTTTGTAGTGGCAAATAAGCTTACTACAAACGATATCCAACATCTTAAAAATTTTGTAGTTGTTTGTAGTTCCCGACCTATCGTTTGTAGTTGCGCAAAAATCGAACTACGAACGAGGAAAGCACCGACAAATGATTTCTCAAGGCCTCTCTTCGGAATGATTCGTTGGTAGTGGCAAACAAGCTCACTACAAACGATGAACGACCTCTTAAAACGTTTGTAGTTGTTTGTAGTGAAATTATTTTTGATTGTAGTCGAACCGTTTCCGAAAAAAATCGAATTTTCGAAAAAAACGATAGATAGATGTGGAAAAATGATTTTGCGACCATTTTTTTTCGTGATCGGCGGCTTATTGTAAGAAAGTAGCTTACTACAAACAATATGCGACCTGTCAAAACGTCTGTAGTTGTTTGTAGTTCCCGAATCATCGTTTGTAGTTGCGCGAAAAACGAACTACAAACGAGGAAGGCACCTGAAAATGATTTTTGAACGCTTCTCGTTGGAATATCTTGATTGTAGTGGCAAATAAGCTTACTACAAACGATATCGAACCTCTCAAAATGTTTGTAGTTGTTTGTAGTTCCCGAATTATCGTTTGTAGTTGGGCAAAAATCGAACTATAAACGAAGAAAGCACCTGAAAATGAGTTTTGAACGCTTCTCGTTGGAATATCTTGTTTGTAGAGGCAAATAAGCTTACTACAAACGATATCCGACCTCTTAAAACGTTTGTAGTTGTTTGTAATTCCCGAATTATCGTTTGTAGTTGCGCGAAAATCGAACTACGGACGGGGAAAGCACCGACAAATGATTTTTCAAGGCCTCTCTTTGGAATTATTCGTTTGTAGTGGCAAACAAGCTGACTACAAACGATGAACGACCTCTTAAAACGTTTGTAGTTGTTTGTAGTTTGCGATTAGTCGTTTGTAGTTGCGCGAAAATCAATCTACGAACGAGGAAAGCATCAAAAATGATTTTTCAAAGCTTCTCTTCAAGATTATTCGTTTGTAGTGGCAAACTAGCTTATGACAAACGATACACGACCTGTCAAAACGTTTGTGGTTGTTTGTAGTTCCCGAATTATCGTTTGTAGTTGCGCGAAAATCAAACTACAAACGAGGAAAGCACCTGAAAATGAGTTTCGAACGCTTCTCGTTAGGATATCTTGTTTGTAGTGGCAAATAAGGTTACTACAAACGATATCCGACCTCTCAAAACGTTTGTAGTTGTTTGTAGTTCCCGAATTATCGTTTGTAGTTGCGCAAAAATCAAACTACAAACGAGGAAAGCACCTGAAAATGGATTTTGAACGCTTCTCGTTTGGATATCTTGTTTGTAGTGGCGAATAAGGTTACTACAAACGATATCCGACCCCTCAAAACGTTTGCAGTTGTTTGTAGTTTCCGAATTATCGTTTGTAGTTGCGCGAAAATCGAACTATAAATGAGGAAAGCACCTGAAAATGAGTTTCGAACGCTTCTCGTTAGGATATCTTGTTTGTAGTGGCAAATAAGCTTACTACAAACGATATCCAACCTCTTAAAACGTTTGTAGTTGTTTGTAGTTCCCGACCTATCGTTTGTAGTTGCGCAAAAATCGAACTACGAACGAGGAAAGCACCGACAAATGATTTTTCAAGGCCTCTCTGCGGAATTATTCGTTTGTAGTGGCAAACAAGCTCACTACAAACGATGAACGACCTCTTAAAACGTTTGTAGTTGTTTGTAGTTTGCGATTAGTCGTTTGTAGTTGCGCGAAAATCAATCTACGAACGAGGAAAGCATCAAAAATGATTTTTCAAGGCTTCTCTTCAAGATTATTCGTTTGTAGTGGCAAACTAGCTTACTACAAACGATACACGACCTGTCAAAACGTTTGTGGTTGTTTGTAGTTCCCGAATTATCGTTTGTAGTTGCGCGAAAATCGAACTACAAACGAGGAAAGCACCTGAAAATGAGTTCTGAACGCTTCTCGTTGGAATATCTTGTTTGGAGTGGCAAATAAGTTTACTACAAACGATATCGAACCTCTCAAAACGATTGTAGTTGTTTGTAGTTTCCGAATTATCGTTTGTAGTTGCGCGAAAATCGAACTACAAACGAGGAAAGAATCTGAACATGAGTCTCGAACGCTTCTCGTTAGGATATCTTGTTTGTAGTGGTAAATAAGCTTACTACAAACGATATCCGACCTCTCAAAACGTTTGTAGTTGTTTGTAGTTCGCGAATTATCGTTTGTAGTTGCGAGAAAATCAAACTACAAACGAGGAAAGCACCTGAAAATGAGTTTCGAAAGCTTCTCGTTAGGATATCTTGTTTGTAGTGGCAAATAAGCTTACTACAAACGATATCCAACCTCTTAAAACGTTTGTAATTGTTTGTAGTTCCCGACCTAGCGTTTGTAGTAGCGCGAAAATCGAACTACGAACGAGGAAAGCACCGACAAATGATTATTCAAGGCCTCTCTTCGGAATTATTCGTTTGTAGTGGCAAACAAGCTCACTACAAACGATGAACGACCTCTTGAAACGTTTGTAGTTGTTTATAGTTTGCGATTAGTCGTTTGTAGTTGCGCGAAAATCAATCTACGAACGAGGAAAGCATCAAAAATGATTTTTCAAAGCTTCTCTTCAAGATTATTCGTTTGTAGTGGCAAACTAGCTTACTACAAACGATACACGACCTGTCAAAACGTTTGTGGTTGTTTGTAGTTCCCGAATTATCGTTTGTAGTTGCGCGAAAATCAAACTACAAACGAGGAAAGCACCTGAAAATGAGTTTTGAACGCTTCTCGTTGGAATATCTTGTTTGTAGTGGCAAATAAGCTTACTACAAACGATATCCGACCTCTTAAAACGTTTGTAGTTGTTTGTAGTTCCCGAATTATCGTTTGTAGTTGCGCGAAAATCGAACTACGGACGGGGAAAGCACCGAAAAATGATTTTTCAAGGCTTCTCTTGGGAATCATTCGTTTGTAGTGGCAAACAAGCTTACTACAAACGATAAACGGACTCTTCAAACGTTTGTAGTTGTTTGTAGTTTGCGATTAAGCGTTTGTAGTTGCGCGAAAATCAATCTACGAACGAGGATAGTACCAAAAATAATTTTTCGAGGCTTTTCTTCAAGATTATTCGTTTGTAGTGGCAAACTAGCTTACTACAAACGATAGACGACCTGTCAAAACGTGTGTAGTTGTTTGTAGTTTCCGAATTATCGTTTGTAGTTGCGCGAAAATCGAACTACAAACGAGGAAAGAATCTGAAAATGAGTCTCGAACGCTTCTCGTTAGGATATCTTGTTTGTAGTGGCAAATAAGCTTACTACAAACGATATCCGACCTCTCAAAACGTTTGTAGTTGTTTGTAGTTCGCGAATTATCGTTTGTAGTTGCGCGAAAATCAAACTACAAACGAGGAAAGCACCTGAAAATGAGTTTCGAAAGCTTCTCGTTAGGATATCTTGTTTGTAGTGGCAAATAAGCTTACTACAAACGATATCCAACCTCTTAAAACGTTTGTAATTGTTTGTAGTTCCCGACCTATCGTTTGTAGTAGCGCGAAAATCGAACTACGAACGAGGAAAGCACCGACAAATGATTTTTCAAGGCCTCTCTTCGGAATTATTCGTTTGTAGTGGCAAACAAGCTCACTACAAACGATGAACGACCTCTTGAAACGTTTGTAGTTGTTTATAGTTTGCGATTAGTCGTTTGTAGTTGCGCGAAAATCAATCTACGAACGAGGAAAGCATCAAAAATGATTTTTCAAAGCTTCTCTTCAAGATTATTCGTTTGTAGTGGCAAACTAGCTTACTACAAACGATACACGACCTGTCAAAACGTTTGTGGTTGTTTCTAGTTCCCGAATTATCGTTTGTAGTTGCGCGAAAATCAAACTACAAACGAGGAAAGCACCTGAAAATGAGTTTTGAACGCTTCTCGTTGGAATATCTTGTTTGTAGTGGCAAATAAGCTTACTACAAACGATATCCGACCTCTTAAAACGTTTGTAGTTGTTTGTAGTTCCCGAATTATCGTTTGTAGTTGCGCGAAAATCGAACTACGGACGGGGAAAGCACCGAAAAATGATTTTTCAAGGCTTCTCTTGGGGATCATTCGTTTGTAGTGGCAAACAAGCTTACTACAAACGATAAACGGACTCTTCAAACGTTTGTAGTTGTTTGTAGTTTGCGATTAAGCGTTTGTAGTTGCGCGAAAATCAATCTACGAACGAGGATAGTACCAAAAATAATTTTTCGAGGCTTTTCTTCAAGATTATTCGTTTGTAGTGGCAAACTAGCTTACTACAAACGATAGACGACCTGTCAAAACGTGTGTAGTTGTTTGTAGTTCCCGGATTATCGTTTGTAGTTGCGCGAAAATCGAACTACAAACGAGGAAAGCACCTGAAAATAAGTTCTGAACGCTTCTCGTTGGAATATCTTGTTTGGAGTGGCAAATAAGTTTACTACAAACGATATCGAACCTCTCAAAACGATTGTAGTTGTTTGTAGTTTCCGAATTATCGTTTGTAGTTGCGCGAAAATCGAACTACAAACGAGGAAAGAATCTGAAAATGAGTCTCGAACGCTTCTTGTTAGGATATCTTGTTTGTAGTGGCAAATAAGCTTACTACAAACGATATCCGACCTCTCAGAACGTTTGTAGTTGTTTGTAGTTCGCGAATTATTGTTTTAAGTTGCGCGAAAATCGAAATACAAACGAGGAAAGCACCTGAAAATGAGTTTCGAAAGCTTCTCGTTAGGATATCTTGTTTGTAGTGGCAAATAAGCTTACTACAAACGATATCCAACATCTTAAAAAGTTTGTAGTTGTTTGTAGTTCCCGACCTATCGTTTGTAGTTGCGCAAAAATCGAACTACGAACGAGGAAAGCACCGACAAATGATTTCTCAAGGCCTCTCTTCGGAATGATTCGTTGGTAGTGGCAAACAAGCTCACTACAAACGATGAACGACCTCTTAAAACGTTTGTAGTTGTTTGTAGTGAAATTATTTTTGATTGTAGTCGAACCGTTTCCGAAAAAAATCGAATTTTCGAAAAAAACGATAGATAGATGTGGAAAAATGATTTTGCGACCATTTTTTTTCGTGATCGGCGGCTTATTGTAAGAAAGTAGCTTACTACAAACAATATGCGACCTGTCAAAACGTCTGTAGTTGTTTGTAGTTCCCGAATCATCGTTTGTAGTTGCGCGAAAAACGAACTACAAACGAGGAAGGCACCTGAAAATGATTTTTGAACGCTTCTCGTTGGAATATCTTGATTGTAGTGGCAAATAAGCTTACTACAAACGATATCGAACCTCTCAAAATGTTTGTAGTTGTTTGTAGTTCCCGAATTATCGTTTGTAGTTGGGCAAAAATCGAACTATAAACGAAGAAAGCACCTGAAAATGAGTTTTGAACGCTTCTCGTTGGAATATCTTGTTTGTAGAGGCAAATAAGCTTACTACAAACGATATCCGACCTCTTAAAACGTTTGTAGTTGTTTGTAATTCCCGAATTATCGTTTGTAGTTGCGCGAAAATCGAACTACGGACGGGGAAAGCACCGAAAAATGATTTTTCAAGGCTTCTCTTGGGAATCATTCGTTTGTAGTGGCAAACAAGCTTACTACAAACGATAGACGACCTGTCAAAACGTGTGTAGTTGTTTGTAGTTCCCGGATTATCGTTTGGAGTTGCGCGAAAATCGAACTACAAACGAGGAAAGCACCTGAAAATGAGTTTTGAACGCTTCTCGTTGGAATATCTTGTTTGTAGAGGCAAATAAGCTTACTACAAACGATATCCGACCTCTTAAAACGTTTGTAGTTGTTTGTAGTTCCCGAATTATCGTTTGTAGTTGCGCGAAAATCGAACTACGGACGGGGAAAGCACCGAAAAATGATTTTTCAAGGTTTCTCTTGGGAATCATTCGTTTGTAGTGGCAAACAAGCTTACTACAAACGATAAACGGACTCTTCAAACGTTTGTAGTTGTTTGTAGTTTGCGATTAAGCGTTTGTAGTTGCGCGAAAATCAATCTACGAACGAGGATAGTACCAAAAATTATTTTTCGAGGCTTTTCTTCAAGATTATTCGTTTGTAGTGGCAAACTAGCTTACTACAAACGATACACGACTTGTCAAAACGTGTGTAGTTGTTTGTAGTTCCCGGATGATCGTTTGTAGTTGCGCGAAAATCGAACTACAAACGAGGAAAGCACCTGAAAATGAGTTCTGAACGCTTCTCGTTGGAATATCTTGTTTGGAGTGGCAAATAAGTTTACTACAAACGATATCGAACCTCTCAAAACGATTGTAGTTGTTTGTAGTTTCCGAATTATCGTTTGTAGTTGCGCGAAAATCAAACTACAAACGAGGAAAGCACCTGAAAATAAGTTTCGAACGCTTCTCGTTAGGATATCTTGTTTGTAGTGGCAAATAAGGTTACTACAAACGATATCCAACCTCTCAAAACGTTTGCAGTTGTTTGTAGTTCCCGAATTATCGTTTGTAGTTGCGCAAAAATCGAAGTACGAATGAGAAAAGCCCCGAAAAATTATTTTTTAAAGCTTCTCTTAGGAATTATTCATTCGTAGTGGCAAACTAGCTTACTACAAACGATATCCGACCTCTCAAACCGTTTGTAGTTGTTTGTAGTTCCCGAATTATCGTTTGTAGTAGCGCGAAAATCAAACTACAAACGAGGAAAGCACCTGAAAATGAGTTTCGAACGCTTCTCGTTTGGATATCTTGTTTGTAGTGGCAAATAAGGTTACTACAAACGATATCCGACCTCTCAAAACGTTTGCAGTTGTTTGTAGTTTCCGAATTATCGTTTGTAGTTGCGCGAAAATCGAACTGCAAATGAGGAAAGCACCTGAAAATGAGTTTCAAACGCTTCTCGTTAGGGTATCTTGTTTGCAGTGGCAAATAAGCTTACTACAAACGATATCCAACCTCTCAAAACGTTTGTAGTTGTTTGTAGTTCCCGACCTATCATTTGTAGTTGCGCGAAAATCGAACTACGAACGAGGAAAGCACCGACAAATGATTTTTCAAGGCCTCTCTTCGGAATTATTCGTTTGTAGTGGCAAACAAGCTCACTACAAACGATGAACGACCTCTTAAAACGTTTGTAGTTGTTTGTAGTTTGCGATTAGTCGTTTGTAGTTGCGCGAAAATCAATCTACGAACGAGGAAAGCATCAAAAATGATTTTTCAAAACTTCTCTTCAAGATTATTCGTTTGTAGTGGCAAACTAGCTTATTACAAACGATACACGACCTGTCAAAACGTTTGTGGTTGTTTGTAGTTCCCGAATTATTGTTTGTAGTTGCGCGAAAATCAAACTACAAACGAGGAAAGCACCTGAAAATGAGTTTCGAACGCTTCTCGTTAGGATATCTTGTTTATAGTGGCAAATAAGGTTACTACAAACGATATCCGACCTCTCAAAACGTTTGTAGTTGTTTGTAGTTCCCGAATTATCGTTTGTAGTTGCGCGAATATCAAACTACAAACGAGGAAAGCACCTGAAAATGAGTTTTGAACGCTTCTCGTTTGGATATCTTGTTTGTAGTGGCAAATAAGGTTACTACAAACGATATCCAACCTCTCAAAACGTTTGCAGTTGTTTGTAGTTCCCGAATTATCGTTTGTAGTTGCGCAAAAATCGAACTACGAATGAGAAAAGCCCCGAAAAATTATTTTTTAAAGCTTCTCTTCGGAATTATTCATTCGTAGTCGCAAACTAGCTTACTACAAACGATATCCGACCTCTCAAAACGTTTGTAGTTGTTGTAGTTCCCGAATTATCGTTTGTAGTTGTGCGAAAATCAAACTACAAACGAGGAAAGCACCTGAAAATGAGTTTCGAACGCTTCTCGTTTGGATATCTTGTTTGTAGTGGCAAATAAGGTTACTACAAACGATATCCGACCTCTCAAAACGTTTGCAGTTGTTTGTAGTTCCCGAATTATCGTTTGTAGTTGCGCGAAAATCAAACTACAAACGAGGAAAGCACCTGAAAATGAGTTTCGAAAGCTTTTCGTGAGGATATCTTGTTTGTAGTGGCAAATAAGGTTACTACAAACGATATCCAACCTCTCAAAACGTTTGCAGTTGTTTGTAGTTCCCGAATTATCGTTTGTAGTTGCGCATAAATCGAACTACGAATGAGAAAAGCCCCGAAAAATTATTTTTTAAAGCTTCTCTTAGGAATTATTCATTCGTAGTGGCAAACTAGCTTACTACAAACGATATCCGACCTCTCAAAACGTTTGTAGTTGTTTGTAGTTCCCGAATTATCGTTTGTAGTTGCGCGAAAATCAAACTACAAACGAGGAAAGCACCTGAAAATAAGTTTCGAACGCTTCTCGTTTGGATATCTTGTTTGTAGTAGCAAATAAGGTTACTACAAACGATATCCGACCTCTCAAAACGTTTGCAGTTGTTTGTATTTTCCGAACTATCGTTTGTAGTTGCGCGAAAATCGAACTGCAAACGAGGAAAGCACCTGAAAATGAGTTTCAAACGCTTCTCGTTAGGATATCTTGTTTGCAGTGGCCAATAAGCTTACTACAAACGATATCGGACCTCTTAAAACGTTTGTAGTTGTTTGTAGTCCCCGAATTATCGTTTGTAGTTGTGTGAAAATCAAACTACGGACGGGGAAAGCACCGAAAATTGATTTTTCAAAGCTTCTCTTGGGAATTATTCGTTTGTAGTGGCAAACAAGCTTGCTACAAACGATGAACGGACTCTTGAAACGTTTGTAGTTGTTTGTAGTTTGCGATTAAGCGTTTGTAGTTGCGCGAAAATCAACCTACGAACGAGGATAGTACCAAAAATGATTTTTCGAGGCTTTTCTTCAAGATTATTCGTTTGTAGTGGCAAACTAGCTTACTACAAACGATACACGACCTGTCAAAACGTGTGTAGTTGTTTGTAGTTCCCAGCTTATCGTTTGTAGTTGCGCGAAAATCTTACTACAAACGAGGAAAGCACCTGAAAATGAGTTCTGAACGCTTCTCGTTTGAATATCTTGTTTGGAGTGGCAAATAAGTTTACTACAAACGATATCGAACCTCTCAAAACGATTATAGTTGTTTGTAGTTTCCGAATTATCGTTTGTAGTTGCGCGAAAATCAAACTACAAACGAGGAAAGCACCTGAACATGAGTTTCGAACGCTTCTCGTTAAGATATCTTGTTTGTAGTGGCAAATAAGGCTACTACAAACGATATCCAACCTCTCAAAGCGTTTGCAGTTGTTTGTAGTTCCCGACCTATCGTTTGTAGTCGCGCGAAAATCGAACTACGAACGAGGAAAGCACCGACAAATGATTTTTCAAGGCCTCTCTTCGGAATTATTCGTTTGTAGTGGCAAACAAGCTCACTACAAACGATGAACGACCTCTTAAAACGTTTGTAGTTGTTTGTAGTTTGCGATTAGTCGTTTGTAGTTGCGCGAAAATCAATCTACGAACGAGGAAAGCATCAAAAATGATTTTTCAAAGCTTCTCTTCAAGATTATTCGTTTGTAGTGGCAAACTAGCTTATTACAAACGATACACGACCTGTCAAAACGTTTGTGGGTGTTTGTAGTTCGCGAATTATCGTTTGTAGTAGCGCGAAAATCAAACTACAAACGAGGAAAGCACCTGAAAATGAGTTTCGAACTCATTTTTGTGTCAAACTACAAACTCCTCGTTTGTAGTTTGATTTTCGCGCAACTACAAACGATAATTCGGAAACTACAAACAACTACAATCGTTTTGAGAGGTTCGATATCGTTTGTAGTAAACTTATTTGCCACTCCAAACAAGATATTCCAACGAGAAGCGTTCAGAACTCATTTTCAGGTGCTTTCCTCGTTTGTAGTTCGATTTTCGCGCAACTACAAACGATAATCCGGGAACTACAAACAACTACACACGTTTGGACAGGTCGTGTATCGTTTGCAGTAAGCTTGTTTGCCACTACAAACGAATAATCTTGAAGAAAAGCCTCGAAAAATCATTTTTGGTACTATCCTCGTTCGTAGATTGATTTTCGCGCAACTACAAATGCTTAATCGCAAACTACAAACAACTACAAACGTTTCAAGAGTCCGTTCATCGTTTGTAGTAAGCTTGTTTGCCACTACAACCGAATAATTCCCAAGAGAAGCCTTGAAAAATCATTTTCGGTGCTTTCCCCGTCCGTAGTTCGATTTTCGCGCAACTACAAACGATAATTCGGGAACTACAAACAACTACAAACGTTTTGAGAGGTCGGATATCGTTTGTAGTAAGCTAGTTTGCCACTACGATTGAATAATTCCGAAGAGAAGCTTTAAAAAATAATTTTTCGGGGCTTTTCTCATTCGTAGTTCGATTTTTGCGCAACTACAAACGATAATTCGGGAACTACAAACAACTGCAAACGTTTTGAGAGGTTGGATATCGTTTGTAGTAAGCTTATTTGCCACTACAGACGAGATATCCAAACGAGAAGCGTTAAAAACTTATTTTCAGGTGCTTTCCTCGTTTGTAGTTTGATTTTCGCGCAACTACAAACGATCATTCAGAAACTACAAACAACTACACACGTTTTGACAGGTCGTGTATCGTTTGCAGTAAGCTAGTTTGCCACTACAAACGAATAATCTTGAAGAAAAGTCTTGAAAAATTATTTTTGGTACTCTCCTCGTTCGTAGATTGATTTTCGCGCAACTACAAACGACTAATCGCAAACTACAAACAGATACAAACGTTTTAAAAGGTCGTTCATCGTTTGTAGTAAGCTTGTTTGCCACTACAAACGAATAATTCCGAAGAGAGGCCTTGAAAAATCATTTGTCGGTGCTTTCCTCATTCGTAGTTCGATTTTCGCGCAACTACAAACGACTAATCGCAAACTACAAACAACTACAGACGTTTTAAAAGGTCGTTCATCGTTTGTAGTAAGCTTGTTTGCCACTACAAACAAGATATCCTAACGAGAATCGTTTGAAACTCATTTTCAGGTGCTTTCCTCGTTTGCAGTTCGATTTTCGCGCAACTACAAACGATAATTCGGAAACTACAAACAACTGCAAACGTTTTGAGAGGTCGGATATCGTTTGTAGTAACCTTATTTGCCACTACAAACAAGATATCCAAACGAGAAGCGTTCAAAACTCATTTTCAGGTGCTTTCCTCGTTTGTAGTTTGATTTTCGCGCAACTACAAACGATAATTCGGGAACTACAAACAACTAAAAACGTTTTGAGGTCGTTCATCGTTTGTAGTAAGCTTGTTTGCCACTACAAACAAGATATCCTAACGAGAAGCGTTTGAAACTCATTTTCAGGTGCTTTCCTCGTTTGCAGTTCGATTTTCGCGCAACTACAAACGATAATTCGGAAACTACAAACAACTGCAAACGTTTTGAGAGGTCGGATATCGTTTGTAGTAACCTTATTTGCCACTACAAACAAGATATCCAAGCGAGAAGCGTTCGAAACTCATTTTCAGGTGCTTTCCTCGTTTGTAGTTTGATTTTCGCGCAACTACAAACGATAATTCGGGAACTACAAACAACTACAAACGTTTTGAGAGGTCGGATATCGTTTGTAGTAAGCTAGTTTGCCACTACAAATGAATAATTCCGAAGAGAAGCTTTAAAAAATAATTTTTCGGGGCTTTTCTCATTCGTAGTTCGATTTTTGCGCAACTACAAACGATAATTCGGGAACTACAAACAACTGCAAATGTTTTGAGAGGTTGGATATCGTTTGTAGTAACCTTATTTGCCACTACAAACAAGATATCCAAACGAGAAGCGTTCAAAACTAATTTTCAGGTGCTTTCCTCGTTTGTAGTTTAATTTTCGCGCAACTACAAACGATAATTCGGGAACTACAAACAACTACAAACGTTTTGAGAGGTCGGATATCGTTTGTAGTAACCTTATTTGCCACTACAAACAAGATATCCTAACGAGAAGCGTTCGAATCTCATTTTCAGGTGCTTTCCTCGTTTGTAGTTCGATTTTCGCGCAACTACAAACGATAATTCGGAAACTACAAACAACTACAATCGTTTTGAGAGGTTCGATATCGTTTGTAGTAAACTTATTTGCCACTCCAAACAAGATATTCCAACGAGAAGCGTTCAGAACTCATTTTCAGGTGCTTTCCTCGTTTGTAGTTCGATTTTCGCGCAACTACAAACGATAATCCGGGAACTATAAACAACTACACACGTTTTGACAGGTCGTCTATCGTTTGTAGTAAGCTAGTTTACCACTACAAACGAATAATCTTGAAGAAAAGCCTCGAAAAATTATTTTTGGTACTATCCTCGTTCGTAGATTGATTTTCGCGCAACTACAAACGCTTAATCGCAAACTACAAACAACTACAAACGTTTGAAGAGTCCGTTTATCGTTTGTAGTAAGCTTGTTTGCCACTACAAACGAATGATTCCCAAGAGAAGCCTTGAAAAATCATTTGTCGGTGCTTTCCTCGTTCGTAGTTCGATTTTCGCGCAACTACAAACGACAGGTCGGGAACTACAAACAACTACAAACGTTTTAAGAGGTCGGATATCGTTTGTAGTAAGCTTATGTGCCACTACAAACAAGATATCGTAACGAGAAGCTTTCGAAACTCATTTTCAGGTGCTTTCCTCGTTTGTAGTTTGATTTTCGCGCAACTACAAACGATAATTCGGGAACTACAAACAACCACAAACGTTTTGAGAGGTCGTGTATCGTTTGTAGTAAGCTAGTTTGCCACTACAAACGAATAATCTTGAAGAGAAGCCTTGAAAAATCATTTTTGATGCTTTCCTCGTTCGTAGATTGATTTTCGCGCAACTACAAACGACTAATCGCAAACTACAAACAACTAAAAACGTTTTAAGAGGTCGTTCATCGTTTGTAGTGAGCTTGTTTGCCACTACAAACGAATAATTCCGCAGAGAGGCCTTGAAAAATCATTTGTCGGTGCTTTCCTCGTTCGTAGTTCGATTTTTGCGCAACTACAAACGATAGGTCGGGAACTACAAACAACTACAAACGATTTAAGAGGTTGGATATCGTTTGTAGTAAGCTTATTTTCCACTACAAATAAGATATCCTAACGAGAAGCGTTCGAAACTCATTTTCAGGTGCTTTCGTCATTTGTAGTTCGATATTCGCGCAACTACAAACGATAATTCGCGAACTACAAACAACTACAAACGTTTTGAGAGGTCGGATATCGTTTGTAGTAAGCTTATTTGCCACTACAAACTAGATATCCTAACGAGAAGCGTTCGAGACTCATTTTCAGATTCTTTCCTCGTTTGTAGTTCGATTTTCGCGCAACTACAAACGATAATTCGGAAACTACAAACAACTACAATCGTTTTGAGAGGTTCGATATCGTTTGTAGTAAACTTATTTGCCACTCCAAACAAGATATTCCAACGAGAAGCGTTCAGAACTCATTTTCAGGTGCTTTCCTCGTTTGTAGTTCGATTTTCGCGCAACTACAAACGATAATCCGGGAACTACAAACAACTACACACGTTTTGACAGGTCGTCTATCGTTTGTAGTAAGCTAGTTTGCCACTACAAACGAATAATCTTGAAGAAAAGCCTGGAAAAATCATTTGTCGGTGCTTTCCTCGTTCGTAGTTCGATTTTCGCGCAACTACAAACGATAGGTCCGGAACTACAAACAACTACAAACGTTTTAAGAGGTCGGATATCGTTTGTAGTAAGCTTATTTGCCACTACAAACAAGATATCCTAACGAGAAGCTTTCGAAACTCATTTTCAGGTGCTTTCCTCGTTTGTAGTTTGATTTTCGCGCAACTACAAACGATAATTCGGGAACTACAAACAACCACAAACGTTTTGAGAGGTCGTGTATCGTTTGTAGTAAGCTAGTTTGCCACTACAAACGAATAATCTTGAAGAGAAGCCTTGAAAAATCATTTTTGATGCTTTCCTCGTTCGTAGATTGATTTTCGCGCAACTACAAACGACTAATCGCAAACTACAAACAACTACAAACGTTTTAAGAGGTCGTTCATCGTTTGTAGTGAGCTTGTTTGCCACTACAAACGAATAATTCCGCAGAGAGGCCTTGAAAAATCATTTGTCGGTGCTTTCCTCGTTCGTAGTTCGATTTTTGCGCAACTACAAACGATAGGTCGGGAACTACAAACAACTACAAACGTTTTAAGAGGTTGGATATCGTTTGTAGTAAGCTTATTTGCCACTACAAACAAGATATCCTAACGAGAAGCGTTCGAAACTCATTTTCAGGGGCTTTTGTCATTTGTAGTTCGATTTTCGCGCAACTACAAACGATAATTCGGAAAATACAAACAACTGCAAACGTTTTGAGAGGTCGGATATCGTTTGTAGTAACCTTATTTGCCACTACAAACAAGATGTCCAAACGAGAAGCGTTCAAAACTCATTTTCAGGTGCTTTCCTCGTTTGTAGTTTGATTTTCGCGCAACTACAAACGATAATTCGGGAACTACAAACAACTACAAACGTTTTGAGAGGTCGGATATCGTTTGTAGTAACCTTATTTGCCACTACAAACAAGATATCCTAACGAGAAGCGTTCGAAACTCATTTTCAGGTGCTTTCCTCGTTTGTAGTTTTATTTTCGCGCAACTACAAACGATAATTCGGGAACTACAAACAACCACAAACGTTTTGACAGGTCGTGTATCGTTTGTAATAATATTGGAGATATCTTGAAGAGAAGCTTTGAAAAATCATTTTTGATGCTTTCCTCGTTCGTAGATTGATTTTCGCGCAACTACAAACGATAATTCGCGAACTACAAACAACTACAAACGTTTTGAGAGGTCGGATATCGTTTGTAGTAAGCTTATTTGCCACTACAAACAAGATATCCTAACGAGAAGCGTTCGAGACTCATTTTCAGATTCTTTCCTCGTTTGTAGTTCGATTTTCGCGCAACTACAAACGATAATTCGGAAACTACAAACAACTACAATCGTTTTGAGAGGTTCGATATCGTTTGTAGTAAACTTATTTGCCACTCCAAACAAGATATTCCAACGAGAAGCGTTCAGAACTCATTTTCAGGTGCTTTCCTCGTTTGTAGTTCGATTTTCGCGCAACTACAAACGATAATCCGGGAACTACAAACAACTACACACGTTTTGACAGGTCGTCTATCGTTTGTAGTAAGCTAGTTTGCCACTACAAACGAATAATCTTGAAGAAAAGCCTCGAAAAATTATTTTTGGTACTATCCTCGTTCGTAGATTGATTTTCGCGCAACTACAAACGCTTAATCGCAAACTACAAACAACTACAAACGTTTGAAGAGTCCGTTTATCGTTTGTAGTAAGCTTGTTTGCCACTACAAACGAATGATTCCCAAGAGAAACCTTGAAAAATGATTTTTCGGTGCTTTCCCCGTCCGTAGTTCGATTTTCGCGCAACTACAAACGATAATTCGGGAACTACAAACAACTACAAACGTTTTAAGAGGTCGGATATCGTTTGTAGTAAGCTTATTTGCCTCTACAAACAAGATATTCCAACGAGAAGCGTTCAAAACTCATTTTCAGGTGCTTTCCTCGTTTGTAGTTCGATTTTCGCGCAACTACAAACGATAATCCGGGAACTACAAACAACTACACACGTTTTGACAGGTTGTCTATCGTTTGTAGTAAGCTTGTTTGCCACTACAAACGAATGATTCCCAAGAGAAGCCTTGAAAAATCATTTTTCGGTGCTTTCCCCGTCCGTAGTTCGATTTTCGCGCAACTACAAACGATAATTCGGGAATTACAAACAACTACAAACGTTTTAAGAGGTCGGATATCGTTTGTAGTAAGCTTATTTGCCTCTACAAACAAGATATTCCAACGAGAAGCGTTCAAAACTCATTTTCAGGTGCTTTCTTCGTTTATAGTTCGATTTTCGCCCAACTACAAACGATAATTCGGGAACTACAAACAACTACAAACATTTTGAGAGGTCCGATATCGTTTGTAGTAAGCTTATTTGCCACTACAATCAAGATATTCCAACGAGAAGCGTTCAAAAATCATTTTCAGGTGCCTTCCTCGTTTGTAGTTCGTTTTTCGCGCAACTACAAACGATGATTCGGGAACTACAAACAACTACAGACGTTTTGACAGGTCGCATATTGTTTGTAGTAAGCTACTTTCTTACAATAAGCCGCCTTTCACGAAAAAAAATGGTCGCAAAATCATTTTTCCACATCTATCTATCGTTTTTTTCGAAAATTCGATTTTTTTCGGAAACGGTTCGACTACAATCAAAAATAATTTCACTACAAACAACTACAAACGTTTTAAGAGGTCGTTCATCGTTTGTAGTGAGCTTGTTTGCCACTACCAACGAATAATTCCGAAGAGAGGCCTTGAAAAATCATTTGTCGGTGCTTTCCTCGTTCGTAGTTCGATTTTCGCGCAACTACAAACGATAGGTCGGGAACTAGAAACAACTACAAACGTTTTAAGAGGTTGGATATCGTTTGTAGTAAGCTTATTTGCCACTACAAACAAGATATCCTAACGAGAAGCTTTCGAAACTCATTTTCAGGTGCTTTCCTCGTTTGTAGTTCGATTTTCGCGCAACTACAAACGATAATTCGCCAACTACAAACAACTACAAACGTTTTGAGAGGTCGGATATCGTTTGTAGTAAGCTTATTTGCCACTACAAACAAGATATCCTAACGAGAAGCGTTCGAGACTCATTTTCAGATTCTTTCCTCGTTTGTAGTTCGATTTTCGCGCAACTACAAACGATAATTCGGAAACTACAAACAACTATAATCGTTTTGAGAGGTTCGATATCGTTTGTAGTAAACTTATTTGCCACTCCAAACAAGATATTCCAACGAGAAGCGTTCAGAACTTATTTTCAGGTGCTTTCCTCGTTTGTAGTTCGATTTTCGCGCAACTACAAACGATAATCCGGGAACTACAAACAACTACACACGTTTTGACAGGTCGTCTATCGTTTGTAGTAAGCTAGTTTTCCACTACAAACGAATAATCTTGAAGAAAAGCCTCGAAAAATTATTTTTGGTACTATCCTCGTTCGTAGATTGATTTTCGCGCAACTACAAACGCTTAATCGCAAACTACAAACAACTACAAACGTTTGAAGAGTCCGTTTATCGTTTGTAGTAAGCTTGTTTGCCACTACAAACGAATGATTCCCAAGAGAAGCCTTGAAAAATCATTTTTCGGTGCTTTCCCCGTCCGTAGTTCGATTTTCGCGCAACTACAAACGATAATTCGGGAACTACAAACAACTACAAACGTTTTAAGAGGTCGGATATCGTTTGTAGTAAGCTTATTTGCCACTACAAACAAGATATTCCAACGAGAAGCGTTCAAAACTCATTTTCAGGTGCTTTCCTCGTTTGTAGTTTGATTTTCGCGCAACTACAAACGATAATTCGGGAACTACAAACAACCACAAACGTTTTGACAGGTCGTGTATCGTTTGTAGTAAGCTAGTTTGCCACTACAAACGAATAATCTTGAAGAGAAGCCTTGAAAAATCATTTTTGATGCTTTCCTCGTTCGTAGATTGATTTTCGCGCAACTACAAACGACTAATCGCAAACTACAAACAACTACAAACGTTTTAAGAGGTCGTTCATCGTTTGTAGTAAGCTTGTTTGCCACTACAAACGAATAATTCCGCAGAGAGGCCTTGAAAAATCATTTGTCGGTGCTTTCCTCGTTCGTAGTTCGATTTTTGCGCAACTACAAACGATAGGTCGGGAACTACAAACAACTACAAACGTTTTAAGAGGTTGGATATCGTTTGTAGTAAGCTTATTTGCCACTACAAACAAGATATCCTAACGAGAAGCGTTCGAAACTCATTTTCAGGTGCTTTCGTCATTTGTAGTTCGATTTTCGCGCAACTACAAACGATAATTCGGAAACTACAAACAACTGCAAACGTTTTGAGAGGTCGGTTATCGTTTGTAGTAGCCTTATTTGCCACTACAAACAAGATATCCAAACGAAAAGCGTTCAAAACTCATTTTCAGGTGCTTTCCTCGTTTGTAGTTTGATTTTTGCGCAACTACAAACGATAATTCGGGAACTACAAACAACTACAAACGTTTTGAGAGGTCGAATATCGTTTGTAGTAACCTTATTTGCCACTACAAACAAGATATCCTAACGAGAAGCGTTCGAAACTCATTTTCAGGTGCTTTCCTCGTTTGTAGTTTGATTTTCGCGCAACTACAAACGATAATTCGGGAACTACAAACAACCACAAACGTTTTGACAGGTCGTGTATCGTTTGTAATAAGCTAGTTTGCCACTACAAACGAATAATCTTGAAGAGAAGCTTTGAAAAATCATTTTTGATGCTTTCCTCGTTCGTAGATTGATTTTCGCGCAACTACAAACGACTAATCGCAAACTATAAACAACTACAAACGTTTTAAGAGGTCGTTCATCGTTTGTAGTGAGCATTTTCAGGTGCTTTCTTCGTTTATAGTTCGATTTTCGCCCAACTATAAACGATAATTCGGGAACTACAAACAACTACAAACATTTTGAGAGGTCCGATATCGTTTGTAGTAAGCTTATTTGCCACTACAAACAAGATATTCCAACGAGAAGCGTTCAAAAATCATTTCCAGGTGCCTTCCTCGTTTGTAGTTCGTTTTTCGCGCAACTACAAACGATGATTCGGGAACTACAAACAACTACAGACGTTTTGACAGGTCGCATATTGTTTGTAGTAAGCTACTTTCTTACAATAAGCCGCCGATCACGAAAAAAAATGGTCGCAAAATCATTTTTCCACATCTATCTATCGTTTTTTTTTCGAAAATTCGATTTTTTTCGGAAACGGTTCAACTACAAACAAAATTAATTTCACTACAATCAACTACAAACGATTTTGAATGAAAAATAACTCCGCCCGCTTAAATATTTTCATTAAGGGGGCTGACTTTTTTTTTAAGGGCCCTAATTTTTTTTCTGAGTTACTACAAACGAAATCGTTTGTACTACAATCAACTACAAACAAAAACAATCCGAAATAATAAAAAAAAATTAAGATCGGTCATACTCGGGTGCCAAGTTCACACAGGTCCAGGCTTCCATATAGCGAATGCTTGGAACAGTTTGGAAGCCTAACAATATCGCCGAGGAAGAGCGGACGGGTTGGGCTTGCTGGATGTCTACTGAGGGTGCGATATATAGATGAAGAGAAAGCGAGAAAGAGTAAGTAGGATATCAACCGAGCAACAACGAGGCCAACATAGAGAGGATTTCGTATCGTCCGCTTTCAAGCGAAGATCTCTTTACCGAGTATCTGAAAGTGGACTAACTTAATTAGGAGACCACTCTCAGAGGAAACGTGATATCTTCTCTGAGCCCTCGGGCGCTTTTTCATCCCTTCCGAACATGTGGTTAGCGATAGTGGTGATGCTCAGTGTGGGCTCTCTTCGTTTTCCTACAGAATCTTTCTCATACGGCTCTTGGTTCAATTAGAGCCTTCTTTTTTCCTGTACGTGTTATGCTTGGAAATGCTATCGATATCGGAACCGGACTGTTTTCTCCCTTTTTTCAACCCAAGTACACGTATCCCTAGTATATCGATCTCCTAGCTCGATGATAGTGTTTATGATTCTTTTGACAACGAATAGCGGAGAGGAAATCTGAGCAGGGTGAAATCTGAGCAGCGCAAGGTGTAAGTTTCATTGCTACCTTTGTTTCCCGAAATACCTTTATCCGCACAATCATGCAATATTCACGAATTTTCCAGTAGCAGCACCATAACCGAGTCTTTGTCGCTCCCTCTATTCCTGTAATTCCCGCTCAATGGTTCTCTGTAAGCACGAAAATGTCCGTATCTTAGTAAGGATATTGACCACGTTGAACAAAGTAACCAGGTCTTTTTCTTCCTTTCGCTATTTGCTAAACGAGTCTGCCTGGCAGATACAGCGTGCAGCGTTGCACATATCCACTGTACAAAGAGTAGTTTTTCTGGTACGCTCGCGATAAGATGCACAAAACGCCGAGGTGGCCTTGTTGCACCAGTGCCGTTGTTGTTTTGACTCTGAATACCAGTCGAATCTACCGGGAATCCCCGCACGACATTGAGTTTATTTTTCGTTAGGCAATGTGTCGGAGAGAGAACAGCGACGGGCAAACGGGTGGTGTGCTTGGCTACGGTAGAAGCAGAGCTCACCGAACAGAGACGGAGGGATGGGGGAGGCTGGCAGATCGTAACGCGCATATGGCCGGGCTTTAATAAAGAGGGGAAGGGCTGCAACTGTATTAAGCCACCACGCTGCTCTTGCCACGGCAACTGGCATGGGATACACCCCGAGATATGGACGCGTGTGTATTACGAAATTTTGCCGGGCACGTTTGGCGTTGGTAACGTGGCGGTCCTCTCTTTCTCTTACTCCTTGCAAAACTACCCTAACGCGCAGACTTCTCCACGGTCCCGGTGCTACGGTGCTGTGGGAGAAGGGCGTGGGTGCAAGGAGCGCGCAACGTTCAACCCTCGTCTGCTCAGCAGTATAGAAGTACCGAGAGGAGCGAGGAGTTTCGGTGAATAAGGGCAACATCGTGGGACAAGTTCGCAGTGAGCTCACGCAAAGTTCGGACCTCGTCGGTTGGAATTTCCAAAGTTAAATTGTCGAGTTCGCGTGTGCTTGCCGGTAGAAGAGCTTACGGACGTCCCGACCGGCCTCGGCACTTCTCCGCATGGCCCAAGGGGTTACCGATCCAGGACGTGACCCAGAATTTTTAGGAACCCCATCCAGCTCTGCCATCCGTTTCTGCTTCGCAGCCACCTTTCGGTGCGACCTCGTGCGCTCTCTGCCTTGTTAATGTTTGTATAACGAGACGAGACAGCTTGCTTCGAGTACTATTTCTTTTTAGAATGATCCCGACCTTCATTATTGTCTCAAATATTGGATTAAAATGGCCGTTACTCTTTGCCGTCAACTTCATTGTCGCGGTTCCATCAACAGTGCAGGCGAGCCAGCCTCAAATTGCAACTCCCGTACGTCTCTTGGTTGTGTAGCGATAGCTACACGTACTGCATCCCTTTTTATAAGCGGTGTCTGGAAATCCATTTGACAAGACATTGCGTCCCGGGGATCGTAATTTCAAGACTCTACGTCGTTCTTTTCCTTTTTCTCATGCCGGGAAATTAAAAGTCTCGAGTAGATAAGATCGTGAAAACGTATATACGGAATGGAGACGCCATGTACGAAAAACTCTCGGAGTGAAGCAGCCGTAGTGGTAGCTCCTAGCAGAGATGGGTTGCTGTTTCGGGCCCTCGTACAACGAGAGTGCGAGATGGGAGAAAGAACAGGCGGAGGCGGAATAGATGGAGGACGGAGGCAGTACCAACTCAGAGATCTGCGCCGTTTCGCTCCTTTATTTTCATTTCTCGTTGGCTTTCCCCTGCGTTGTTTCAGTCTATATATTTATCTAGCAGCACTCGCCCGCTCCTCGGTCGTCAGTTTCTGTAACCCCCTTCGTTCCGCCGGGCCGGCCCCGTGGAGGTCCCTCTTTGCTCACACTGCGGCAACGACCCTCCCGGTTGCACGCCGAACGTAGCAGAGCGTAGCCGGTTGCGCGCACTTTGCGCTTCCATTATACGGCCAGTTTCCTCCTCCTCCGACTCTCGGGCATGTCCTCAAAATAATTAAGAGTTCATTAAGCCAAGATTGATTGCGCTGTTTATAGGCGGAAAACATTCGCTCCCCGGCACCTGCAACGATGGATTTCACGTGGCCCGGCTGCGAAACGTCCCTCACGCTTTGCACAGAAGCGCACCAACAGCTGCGATAGAGATACGAACGTGTATATGTCGACGCGGCAATCCATGGATAGAGCTCCGTTGTTTATCGGCCACTCTTACCAACTTTCCCCCGGCTTTCCACTCCTTGTTTACCCGTCTCCCCCTTTTTCCCTCCCTCCCATACTTTTTCAGTGGAGTTCTGTTCCATTTCGCATATTCGTTTGGTGGTGGGGTTGGGAAACGTGCTGTTGCTTCTGCTGGGGATACGGCTAATGTTCTCTGAGACAATGCTTTGAGATTTATGCATCAAGAGATAACGCCTATACACTCGCTTTGCTTCGCATCCTCGGCGATTCCGAGACGATCGGAGCCCCGCTGATTTACGCTTTCGTTCTGCCATTCCCCCGGGAAAATTCCAATTGACGTCTCAGTACTTCGACGTACAGCCTTGCGTATTGTATGGCATCGTGTGCAAAGGAAGTCTTAATTTCATGAAGAATACATCTACTTCCGCTTTGATCGGATCTTTTGGTGCAGGAAAATAAAGTGACATTGTAAGATATTTTTAGTCACACTGTTACCTGTGCAGAAATTGTCGTAGAGATCCAATCGGATTTCCATACTTGTCCCGACTTCCTGATGGAGATCCGGAATAGGTCGTCGCATTGGATCCTTACACTGAAACGTCACGCTCGTACATTGGATTTAATGGGGATTCCCCATTGGAATTCAATGTACGAATCCAGTTTGAATCCCAAAGGATTTTCACATTGTCGAACAAAATTCGATCCGATTTTTTACGGCTTCTATCGCTTTTGTACGTTGCATTTTATAAACAAAATATATAGATATACAAAATGAAAGGATCTTATAAAGTATAAATCTTATCTTTAAAATGTATATCATAAAAATCGATTTGAATCTTATAACCGAAAGTTCATTGTTATTCTTGTTTGTTATTTATTTTACTGCACTTTGACATAATATCATTACACACGTAGGGGAGGAGGGCCAAAGTGGGCACTCTAAGGGAAATAAAAAAAAACGTTATAAAATGTCATATTCAAATTTTTTTTGCTATTGGCCGCTAAATTGATCGTAGTTTAATAGTACAACCACACATTCCCAGTAAATCTTTAAAATACAATTAATGAAACCAATTTAAAAACTCTAAGAAATGCCCGCTTTGCCCAGGGGGGTGGCCTAAAGCGGACACGGCTTCTGGGCAAAGCGGACACGTAGAGGGTAAAGCGAGCACCGTGCATTTTTTTCTTGTGATTACGCATAAATGAGAAGAAAATAGGGAATTATAGGGGAAGAACTATGAATGTACCCGCATATTTTATTGCAGACAAATCATTGATATTATCATAAAAGAACAAAAACTTAACGTATCTTCTTAACAATCAGTAAACTTTTTTTTGGCAATTATCACAGTAAAATGATTTAACACCAGGGTAAGCGGTGCATGCATCATGAGCCCGCATTTGACAGTCATTGCATTGAATCCAGTCTTTGGTGGGAGGGTTCGTTGCATAAAATGTACACGTAATTCTGCTTGGCTGTAGTTTGTTTCTTTTTTTTACCTTTTTGGCTTTTCCTTAATTTTTAAATCCTCCTTGAGGCTCTCAACCCACGAAGCTTGTTGTGTCTTTCTTTTATATTTATTTACCAGCTGAAAATAATAGTGGATATCGTTATAAGACGGTATCAATAACCACTTTCAAACCTGTAAAAAACATAGTTACAATAAATAATAGCGTTCTGGTGAGTTCCTACATATATAAATAAATGGGAAAATTATTAAAATAAAGTTACATAGTCATCTTTTATCTTCTATTATCACCTAATTTCACCTAGTCATCTGTCATTAGAGCATGCCGGGCACCTGCTCGATTTCCTACAATAAAGATAATTAAATAGGGATATTATTTTCATAAATTATCAACTTCATTTCACACATTTGTCCTACTCGCTTTGCTCTTTACGCTCTTTTATGTTTTACCACGCCGAGTTTATTCTCGTGGATTTTCACGTATTTCCGAATCGTATGTGGTAAGCAACAGTGCAGAATCCAATTGGTTCCCAATGAGAACTCCCTCTATGCGGTATCTCTGACAAATCCCTATACAGGAGTGGGTACATCTTGGTGATTCCCCAACAAATTTATGTACGTGTAATTAGGAAATTTGCCGGTTCAGAAAGACGAATTATTTTCCTACTTATCACAACGGATTATTTCTATTTTTCACTGTGATTACACTCATTATGGCATCAAACGATCTTTGTATGGTGTCTTTCAGTGTCGCACCTCCCGGAGATGACCTTATACGGGTAAATCATAATTCCAACACAAAAAAGCCCCAGGAAACCGCGGACCAAACTTGCGAACTAACTAGTTTCTCGGAGCGTCGCTTTGAAACTCTCTCGAAGACGGTCTCTACACTCGGTTGGCTTACCGCATAATTTATAGTCTCGCAGCATCTTCGTGATTAATATTCGACCGGCGAATATACAGGATTACCAAGGTTAGCACCGTGCTACCTCTATTACAAGTTCGAAAATCCAACGAAGTCTTCACCCGTGAGGTCTATCGTTCCGTCACTTGCCTAGAGACCGGGAGACAGGCCAACGACCGTGAAAATTCAAGCTCTTCACTTTAGCCTGCCTAATACGTGTGCATATGAGGATCAGACCTCGCCTTTCCTCTATTTGCAAATCGACCAGGAGAGGACTCGGGCAGTGAACAGTAGAACAATGAAGGGTGGAGTTTGGGTTTTCCTACTTACACGCACACACACACACATACTCATAGCTGAGTGACTACGTTGAGAATTCAGGGAAGAATCGATGTGCGAATAGAACGAAAATCGTGCTTACACGGATAGGGAACGAAAGAGAATGACAGACTCTAAGGGAGAATGAGGAAGAGCGTGAGGAAGAGCAAGAGAGAAGAGGAGTTGCGCGCACGCCGCGAAGAACGACCCTCATGAAGGGTTATTACTCGTCCTCGGGGAGGTAACAAGAACCGGTAGATTACTTCGAATCACCGTTACGATCCGCCTAGCAATCAGGCCACCAGCTTTTTTTCTCTCTCACACCCTCCGTCTTCCTCTTACTCTTTTTCCTCCGATTCTTCTATCTCTCTCTCTCTCTCCCTCTTTCACGCTCATTCGTTCATTCTTGATCTCCCCAAGCCACATCGCCGTTGCCGCTATCGGTCTCTCAACCCTCGAGCGTTTCTCCACACCGATCTTCGTCTCACTCATCCTCTTCGCTTTCACCATACAGCGCTGTCTCATTCTCGCAAGCTATATATCCTTCGATGTCGCCACACCGTCGTTGTCGTCGTCGGCGACGACGAAGCCTCGAGACTCCGGGCTATCGATCCTCGCCTTCGTAACGAACTTTAAATTGATGATTATACCGACGGCGCAAGGGAGGCGATCGGCTGTAAACCGTTTCCAACCGGGAGCTAGAACCATAAGAGGGACTCTGAAAATCAGTGAGGATAGTCGATTGCACTCTATTCGCGGCCCAATGCCAGTGATATGTTCTTCGAACTTTCCCTATTCCCGGTCCTGGGATATCACGGATCGATCATTAATAATGGATAAACGATCCTGTTAATTACCATCTTCACTTGAATAGAATGCAATCAATAACGCAAATTCTTATTATCATTGGTGTTTTTCTGAATATTAATTCGTAGTTGTTTGTGTTCTAATTTTTTTAAACCGTGCTTGAGCTATTTTTATGAAATGAAACTTAAAAAATGGCAAGTTAATCGTATTTTTTCACGTACTGCTTCCCAGCGCAGAGAAAATGGAGGGGGTCGCAGACAAATCCATTAAACATGCCTATTTTCCCATACGTACGGGTAGATAAAAGTGAATACATGTATATCTCTGCCGTGCTAGTGCACTATAGGGGGCCCCACAAAATCGAATTGGGTTAGCTACGGAATTGAGGAGAGACAAACCGAAGAATGGATCGAGGGAGAAAAAAATTAACAAAAATAGGGAACAGCATCGGTTTCGTTTTCAATGTATCTGAAAATAGGGACAGTGAGGTCGAGTGTTGAAGACCCGCGGAGGGAAGGGGGCTTCCGCCGTGCTTCATACCGAAATGGAGTGCGGGTAGTATGATAACCAACAAAATGTGTGCGCAAAGAGGTCCCACATTCGATGAATATGAGTGTGGAATGAATGTGTGTTTGTGATGGATCGGATGGGTAGTGGAAAGGGATCAGGTCTGATCGACATGTGCTTCGTATAGCGCACATGTCCTGCTCAGAGCTCGTAACGTCGTATGCACGTTATTTCATCAGTGGTGGATCCAATTCTTTTTTTGTTGGACACCAGATGTTTTCATGTGTTTTTTCAATTCATGTTTCAGGAGCAATGGATTTTAATGCCCACGTCGATTATGACGAGCCTATATACAATCCGGTCATATATTGTGTTAAGGTAGTTCTGTTGGTACACGTATGGGCCAAAAGTATCGGTCGAAGCGTATAGTAACATCCGATGCCTATACGATGCTGTTGGTTGTACATTTTTAACAGAGCTTGTACCCTCTATATGTCCTACACATTCGCACCTCATGCATAGATAGGTCTCATACTCGTATAGAGAGCGCCGCTGTAATCGTGACAACAGCGCGATTTTCCTGCAGTCATAGCGTTGAGCTTCCTACGATCCGTCTTTCGCGAAATATTTTATATAAATAAAAAAAGCGTGAATATGTCAACCCAAATGCTATACAAAGGAAAGTTTACAAGAAAAAAAGGCGCTTGCTAAAAGACTGAAAGCTGTGGCAGCCATGTGTCAAGCAAATGCGGCTGAACGCGATGAAAATAACCATAAACTCAACGATCAGCAACAAAAATTCGCTGTCGAAGGACGTCGGATCGTGGATTTACAATATCTTGCTGAAAGTTCAAATTGTATTCGCTGTAACAAAGACATTTTTTTGAGGAAAACAGTGAAGGAAACCCGAATGGGATTGAATTCTATTTTACATATTTCCTGCGACGAGTGCTCTGCAATAACCCAAGTTATATCCACATACACACAAGCACTTACTTATATATAAATATATATAACACGAATAAATGCATGCATAAATTGAACAAATTAAATTTGTTTGCAGAATAAATTTAGTTCACATCCGTCTCAGAATTACTAGAATTTGGGAAAAAAGCACGCTTCGAGTTCCCAGACGACGCGTTGATCAGCTGGCGGCAGCGTACACTGTTGCCATTCCGTTACAGCTGGTTGGGCCCGAGTTCGGTGTGGAATAAAATTACCACTTTTCATAAGTCGATATCTCCTAAACTAAACGGGCAAAGTTTGTCATTTTTTTAAAAAACAATCCCACAATAGTACTGCGTACACGTGTGATTTTATTTTGAAATCCTAAGATCCGTTTAGAACCTATATCGAGAAATGCGAGCAAACTCCTATCGGTTTACATGTTAGGTATAGGAAATTGCAATTATCTCATGAATTAAACGGTGAATCGAAATGAATTTTTGGGCATCAGTCCATGAAGGTCATATCCACACCATACTTCGATTTCAGCCAATTCCTAAGATTTGACCAAAACTGCAGAACTACCTCAACGGATCTGCATAAGCTTGGGGCCCAAGAAAACGATTTTCAATGTTTTTCGTTTGATGAGAGCATTGAGGTGGCGTGGTCGGGATTTCACACACAGTCAATACATAGTTTTGCCAAGTATGAGTTTTCTCTTACCGAAAAATATTGGGAACTAATGAAGTTATAGTTATTTAAACAAAGTGCTGTCCCAGCTGCACGATCAATCCGTGTAGGTCGTTTTGGCAATGACGTTGAAGCTTGCATCGCTGGATTGCAATGATTTTTTCCTCCTTTTTATTTTTATCATTATACACAGCCTTTTTTGCAAATTGAGCCCGTAAATTTATAACAAGAATACATAGAAACGTTCGAGCGATTTTCACATCCTAAGCTGGCCAAAAAATGGACAAAAGTTGCAAAAGAAAAAGGTTAAATCGCATCGGGAGTGCTCGCCGTAGTGCAGTGACCGCTCAATTTTTTAAATGTTTACAAAATCTTCGGTGCAAATAAAGGACCCTAGACTATAAAACTAAGTAATAAAAAATACTTAAAAAAATCTATTTGCAGCTTATGCAGACCCGTCAACGCCGGCCACGCATGCATACTGCTCCGCGGTTGATGGCAGACAAGCAAGGCTTAGCGATCGACGCGCCGCACGTGTATTTAAGATATATAGGCTTAATACGATGTCCGAACGACTGGGAAAAACCGGCGTCTCGTTGTCGGCCTCGTACATGCCAAGCATTGTACTCTACTGGGTCACACATCGCGGAAAACCGACAGAAGCCTGCCGGAATATCCGCGTGTCGGTCCGCACGGATGACACTGGAGAAAATATACGATGCATCTCTCTCGGTCTCACGTTCGCCGCGCTGAGAACTTACTCGATTAAGGACGATTGAAGCAAACTCGGGCAGACTAGAGCACACCCTATGTCGTCAATTGCTCTCCGACACATGGTTATACATTCAGCAGAACATCCGCACGTCGGCAGAAACGACCTATATGTTTCTCTCGTCTTCTCTCTCTCCCTGGCACTTTCCGCCTCAGGACGAGACGAATCGACCGTGAGCGTGGAAATGAGAATAACGAAAGTACGGACCAAAGGAGAAATCCATCATTTCCGAAGCAATGGGGACCGAAAAAGAAGCAACATCGAGACCTGCTCAGAGGAGTCGAGCGTTTTCTCTCGATCGTGGACGATGTTCGACGGTCACCGGCGCGAATCGCGTGTACTCGCGATTCTTCGATCACGCAAAGGAAGATGATATAAAAGAGTTGGTGGTGCATAGCAGCAGTGCTAGTCGAGGAAAATAGCGTATAACAATTCGAACTAGCGTTCCCTTTCACAGTGACAAATTCGAATAGATTGTACGTACATAGCGACGAGGAGTGGCTATATGTGCGGCAGGAATCGATAGGGAAGGGAATAGAATTTCCAACGAACCAATCGTGGCTTATCGTCCGGAGAAACAGCGACCACGGTGGAACGAAATCTTCGGGTTTGCGCGAAAGAGAGACGAGGACACAGACGCGAGGACGACGGAGAGCAAAAAAAGGGATGTAAGCTCGAGAGAAGGAGAATCGAGTGTCTCGAGACCTTTCGCAAGGTGGTGTAGATGGAATGGACGACTCGGCGCGAGGAGAGAGAACAACGTTATCCTCGAGAGTCAGGTATCAGGATTGTTAAAGAAGTGTGTGTGTGTGTATGTGCTGTGTGGAAAGGTGTGGTGAAGGTACCCGCGGTTACCAGCGTGATAAATCACTCTCGATTCTCCGTGGCTACGTCTTTTCGGGTTCTTGTTAGTGAACCGTCGCTCAACCAAGCTCTATCCGGGGATTCCCCCGGCGTACAAGCCCCACGACGACGAGATGAGATGCGCTTCTTTGCGGCCTCGGAATTTTCTTTCTCTCGCCATCCCGGTATCCTCATCTCCCGTGGGAACAAAGCATTACAAAAGATTCAGGTGACAATCCAACTTGTCTCTCGGATGAGCTCAACTCTCGCCAAATCTCTCCTAACTATTTTTCGTAGCGTATATAAGGCAATGTGATATTTCGCTTGCCACTGTGAACACTCCATGAGGAATAAACGTAAGTCAGCGATGTTTTGCAATGTTGAATCGAGCCAACAGCCAACTGGAACATTCAACGTCATCGGGAGAATTGAGTCTACTTGGACAGCCATACTCAATGTGTCGTCCGCGGAGCCCTGGGGCTCTGCAAGGCCCTGCTTGGGCTCCACCGAAAAAAAGAAACAATCTCATATCTCCCAATGAATGGAAATAATTTCATCAATTTATAGTGGAATTAATACATTGTTGTGTAAAGTACCCATTTTTATACGATTTTCGGATTATCTAGTCAAAATTAACAAAATATGAAGAGTGGTAAAAGTTGATATTTCGCTTCTGTTGCGTTCACGTTACAACTTTTCGATAGTTTTCGAAAATGACGATTTTTTCAAATTCGAATCTTTCAAGCAACATCAGGCAAGGTAACTTGGAAATTTACAGTTCCAACAATGTCTCGGAAGCTAAAATTGTATTTCAAATACCACTACCATATTTTCCTCGCTTATAAGTGTGACTAGACAGAGGGTAAAGTAGTGCTTTCAATCGCTAGGAGTCGGAAGAGGGATTAAAAGTGTACGGTTCATCCCTCTTCAGACTTGTAAAGCTCTAAGTTTATGTAAAATATATCGTTTAGTAATTCAGTGTAGTAATTATATGGAACAATTCTTACTGTTATAAATAAACAGAGAATATGATTAAATAAAGCATTGTAATCTTGGAAATTATGGTGAACATCACATAAATACTATGTTTAGTGGTATCTATATGACACCACTAAACACACCCAAACAAAAAAATACTTTTTGTAGCTCGCCTGGTCAATGTCCATTATTTGCGATAAAATAAAGATATTGTACCCATGAGCCCACAACAATCGTTGAATTCGCGCGTAATTCCAATTACCGCTGAAAGCGCTCATAATTCCTTAAGGAAGCCAAAACGGCCATTTTTTCATTCTTGATATTCTCATTATTTCCTTTAAAATATCAAAAATCAACGGTTAAAACTTGCCACCCCGGATATCGTACTATCTCCCGATTTTCATTAAATATAAATATAAAACCAGGTTTCGCTTATTTTTACGGCTCCGTAAAATATTTAGTGCGTCCAAAGAGTTTTGTCGCCAAAAAAGTTTGAGAACCGCTATACTAGGATATTGGGCTCGATAAAGTAGTAATTATGGGATGTTGGCACACCGCTTGATGAAGAACTACTGATCTTTGTTCCCTAGAACAGATTGTCATTATTTATAGACGCGGAGGTGTTGCGAATGTTGCGTCATAAATATTGTAACATCTCCGTAGAGTGTATAGCGTCTCATAGTTGCACCGAGTTCGCGTGTTTTTTAAACGAGCGTCTTGGAAGGGCAGAGCCGGGGCAAAGGGGTGTGCGGACTCCGTTGCATCTGAGGTCAACTCCGCCTCGAAATTGTTGGAAAAACTTTTCTTAGGGAAACTTGCACGGAGGTTATTATTTGACAGGGCCTCACATCCGGGCGAAATATATATATATATATAGCGTGGCTTTGCAGTTCTCACTCTTTCCACGTAGTGAAGATTGCTCGCGCCACACTCCACCAGCTGTGGCATTCTAATGCCGCCTTTCAAACTTAACTCGGTGAATTGCGTTATTCAAATTTGTTGCCCTTTCCCCCGTCCGCCTCTTGTCGTCCTTCTCCTTCTCCCCTTCTCTCCTCCTCTCTCTCTCTCTCTCTCTCTCTGAGAGCTTCGCCTGAGTCTCCGGAATATTCTCAAAGCCTTTGCGTCCAAGCGACAGTTGTGGCGGATTTATAGCGCAGGCGGCGCAACCGAATTCTTCGTGAAATCAAATCCCCGTGAATCCGCGAAATCCCAAAGACTAAAGAAAATCGTACAAAGATGCAAATTCAGTTGGGCCGGGGGGACCCCCGCGTTGTTGCTATACGACCGCGTACTAAAGTCCGACAGCGTTTTATCTCGACTCTGTTTTAACGACGGTGTAAAAATTGAAGGCCGCAAATGGAACACTGGAATTCTCGAATCTTTTTTAACGCGTATTTTGACGTGGCCATGGCTTGGCGCGTGCTTGGGGGATAGCTGTAGCCTAGCGGAGCGGAGCAAATCGTACGCAATTCTCGACGCATTTTTCTGCACCCGCTAATCATTGACGTATCAAGTGATGGAAGGAAAACGCCAAGTAGAGCCGAGAAACTGCTTTCACTATCAATAAATACATATACAGGGTGATTTTTTTAGCTTGAGACTGCTAAATATCTAGAAAAATAAGCCTTATACGACAAAAGTGTCTCAAATAAACCTTCAATAGTTTCCAAGGGGCAATTCAATCCCGAAGAAATGAACCGCCTGCCGCCCCTCCTGGGGTTGGGGCGGGGGGCGGGGGTCTTTGAAATCTTAAATGGGAACCCCTACTTTTCATTACAGATTCAGATTATACATAAAAAACACGTAACTTTTGTCTGAACTTTTTTTTTACATTCGGGATAGATGGCGCTGGATTGGTAGAGGCGGAACGATACATTGGCCTGCCAGATCGCCAGACCTTACGTCGCCAGATCTTTTTTGTTGGGTCTCTTAAAAACTGTAGTTTATCAACAAGTGCCAACACCTCGTGAAAACATGATTGGACGAATCAGAAATGCTTGCGCAAACATTAAAGCGAACAAACTTTTGAGTTTTATACAATCATTCGAAGTACGGATCAATAAATGCATCGAAGTTGAAGGTCATCCATTTGAACACTTGTTGAATTAAATGGTGAGAGGCAAAGGGACTCACGATAACCAAACACCCCGAATGTGAGAGGCAAGGGAACTCACAATAATGAAGCACCCCAAAGGGATTAAATTTCCGTCAGGTCCACGTCCTTAATCCTGGGTAAAGCTAAGAATGGATACAAAATTATAGTCGATATTTACGATAATAAAAAAAAAACATATTTCCGACAAAAGTTACTTTTCTTTGACGTAGCTCCATTATGCAATAAAACATAGGGGATTTCCCTTGAAGAAAAGGAAAGTTGCCCAAACTTCACCATGTGCAGCGCCATCTGTCCCGAATAAAAAAAAAGTTCAGACAAAAGTTACGTATTTTTTAATGTATAATTCGAATCTGTAATGAAAAGTCGGGGTTTCCATTTAAGATTTCAAAGCCCCCCCCCCCCGCCCCACCCCCAGGGGGACCGGCAGGCGGTTAATTTCTGTAGGCATAAATTGCCCCTTGGAAACTATTGAAGGTTTATTTGGAACATTTTTATCGTATAAGACTTATTTTTCGAGATATTTAGCAGTCTCAAGATAAAAAAATCACCCTGTATGCAAACTACCTAGATTTTTACAAAAGGTTGCGAATATGCAATACGTATTTCCGAAGTCCATCATCGCTGCTACAAAATTTAGACTTGATTATAAACCCCGCTATGACTCAACCGTTAATACCACATGCACAGGCCGTTACCTTTTCTCGAGGATAAAGCAGCCGGCCTTCCTTTCACACACCTTCACGCTCGCATGCACACACACGCACATGTCTACGTATATATAAATGTTCTCGTTACCCACGTACGCGGTTGCTATTAACGGTTTAATTAGCGTAAGTTTTCATCCGCGGGATTACACACCGGTTTGGTGAGGCATGTTACGCCACGGGCACCATACACAGCCGTCGGCTACTAGAGCCTACGGTCTCTGGGCCGAAAAGTATGCCGGGAGTCGGCGAATAACTGGAAAAATATCCTCCAACAGCGTTTGGTGCGAAAGAGTGCATTTTTCATTGGTAGCGCTTATTATTGTTTACTGTACGGATTAAGAGAGAATCGCAATGGCAATTAAGCGAACCGCTTGTGTGGGAGAAAACCATGTAATTATAACGTTTCGCCCACTGCAATGTCATTACCGAGGACTTGAGCCTCGCTTTTTAATTAACAATTAAGCAATTATTAGAACTCGTTCCCATTCGGAAGACAGAGTATTAGACGAAACAAGTGTTTCCAATAAGAGCTGTTATTGGCATTTTCTCCAAAGATTTTCACACTCGAAACGTTATCGGGAAAGTTTTTGAAAAGTAGAACAACGACGTTGGTTTTTTTTATGCACGTGGTGATTGTTTCGTCCTACAAAAAGAGCGTAGTCACGAAGATTCTTGAATATATTGCGTCGCGAGTTTTTTTTGTAACAACAAGTACCGTAAAACGGGGCTACCTTGACATTCAGGGTAACTTTGACAGTTTTGGGGCTACTTTGACAGAGTGCCAAATTGTAATGTTGCTCAAGTTGATTTTGATCTCAATGACAATTATAAGACTCATCAGGTGCCTATAATCCCCCATCCAAAAAATATCAAATACCCCAGGTATTTGATATTCTTATGCAAAATGTTTCCTTAAAAGAGGGCACCACTGTAACTGCCTATTTTCAAACGTTTTCTTTGGATTTTTATTTTAGAAAAGAATAAAATACATGGTCAAAAGAAGTTTTAGGTTTTATAAGGTATATACCGAAGTATGTAAAAAAAATTATTTGTCAAAAGTCTACAAAATTGCGGCGCACGAATCACTATAGCACTACTGTTTTTCAGCCAACCCTCGCCGCGGCACGCAGTAGAACTGTCGTGAATTTAAGGGGCGATATACACCTAGGAGCCGGAAAAAAGGTCATTTTTGTGAATTTTTTCAAGGAAAACTATTTGAAATTTCGGATTGGGGTTTTAATTATCCAAAAGTATATACATTCAAAAATATGTTTAATTTTCTTTATTTAAAAATATCATATATATACAAGGATATTGTATGATCCTTGGAGCGTCGTAAAAAAATTCGCGTATACGGTACCCACTGGCGTTTCTTCAAAAATCATCTGAAAAAAAAAAACCAAAAAGATTATTAAATTAGATACTATGATCTAGTACTTGTCATAGCCGATTATGAAAATATCGATTTATGACAAAATGGCGGACGTTTAAACATAAATAGTGATTTTTGGGTAAAAAATTAGTTATTATTTTGCCTATAAAACAAAAACTAAGTAACGGAAAAAAATCCTATGAAAAGAACTAAATAATGGTGTATAGAATAACCACAAAAAACCTCAAGGCAATCGGTTCATTGGTTTTCGAGAAATTTTGGGTACCGATTTGAAAAAATGGTTTTGCGAAAAACGCGTTTGAAAATTTGGGACTGAATAAATCATGAAATTTGTCAACTTACATGGAATCATCGATACCAGGCTCATAGTGTAGGTCTTCTACGGTCGACGGAATGTTCATAGCTTCTAAATCCTCGACCTCGACCATGCTAATCTCGGAACTAAGAGTGAAATATTTTCGTTAATTATATGATTTTTAGCCATCAAGTACGGGGGGAATTAAAGATTAATTAAAAGAAAAATAGCGATGAGTTTGAAAAAAAGTTCGTTTTTTCGACCATAATTTTCATCTCCAAAGTGATATATTTTCTACAATTTCCGATTCATCGAAAAAAGCGCTCGTACTTGGGTGTTAAAATAATCGAAGAAGCTACAGTTAAAACTTCAATTCGATTGGACGAATATTGTTCGAGTTTTGCTGCTCTTTATAACGATAACAATTTGGTTATAAAATATCGTCGTTTTTCATTATTTTCCATGTATAATGCATAAAATATAACATTTTTTATCAAAATGATTCCAGAGCAACCCTTAATCTTTGCCATAAATTGCATTTCAATGCCCTGTCAAAGAAGCCCCATACTCGAGGCTACTTTGACACTTTAAAAAAGGTATATATCAAATTGTGAGGGGGTGGTGGAGATTGACGTTCTTATCCATTTGATAGCCAAAGGACACACTGTTCTATCGGACCAAGAAAAGTTGGTATCTAGGATGTTAAAAGAAAGTTACCTAAAAAAACTTCCAAAAGCTGTTCAAAGTAGCACCGTTTTACGGTAACCCTTTGAAGATCCTTTACTAGCAGAATACTCTCTTTCTCATGGAAATCTCAATGGCTCATAGGCGTGTACTTTATTTTCCGGTAATCATCGCGAAGACGGAACTCCGTCGTCGTGTCTGGCTCTCGAGTTGGTGAGAAATCGCGAACCAACACGACCGTGAGGAAGGAACACGAGCATAGGGTAGCTTCTTCGTCGGCTCGTCCATACAAGAGAATCCACTGGTTAACGACGTCACGTTCGCTACGTCCGACGGTAGACGTGCTCGCGACACCAAGCTCAGGTTGGACCTCCTGAATGAAAGAAAGAGTAAGAGAGAGAAAGAGAGAGAGAGAGAGAGAGAGGGGGGTGGGGTAAGAGAGAGCGGAAATCGAGGAACGACGGGGAAAAAGGTTGTAGAGATAGAGTCAGTTGAAGAAACGGAAAGGAGACAGTGAACGAGTGAAAGGGGTGCGGGTCCTTTCGTGTTCCGCACTCTCCCTCTTCCACCTCACCAACTATTTATTCCGGCACAAATCGCATTACCAACTCCAACTGCAAAATCGACTTGGGCAACTTTTATGGCGCTTTCGCCCTTGCGCTTTGGCAGTATCAGCTAGAGCAGCATCCAATGTTGTACAGGCCCCTATAGGAAGGACCGCATCTAACCCTCGCTTACTCTCTTTCAACTCGCTCTCCCAATAAGGGTAAGCGAGAGAGGAGCGAGAAACAGAGTGGGAGAAAGGTAGACAGAGGGGGCGTACGCTCCAACTTTGACTTGTACGAGGGTTTACCAAACTCAGTTTAAGAAGAACTGTTTTCAACGTTGAGGAGACGAGCGAGCGAGAGCAAGAAAGCAGTTTCACCAAGACTGCTTCTGCTTCTGCTGTTGCTCAGACTTTTCTTCTTGTGGGTGGAAAATCGACGTCTCGCGAGAACGACCCTTTTCCATTCCTCTGCCTTGCAGTTACACACTTCAACGTCACAGAATGTATACATACGTAGGTCCGGATATTTATATGTATGCGTGGAAAATAAGGATCGTATAGCCGGGGCGACACCGGTAACATGATAAAGGTATGACTACTGAGATAAAAACGACCTCGTTATGTACAATTGATTATAAGACTCTTGTGGTTTAACACAGTTCGGATGATGCCTCCTATTCCAAATAACGGTTTTCCGAATTTCTCCATACGCTCTCGTTTTACTGATAAAAATCGTGATTTTCAATAACTCTGATTTAAATCCAGGCATCTTTCGTTGTTGCTTTCTACCTTTTCGAAAATCGCGTTTTTTCTGTTCAGTGCAAAAATGAATCTTTGGGTGCATAAAGTTGTTACGAATTCCGCTACGTTCCGTTGTATGAATGGTGCCAAAAAGTGTTAAACCATAATCGCGAAGAAAAACATGATGGACAGCTGCACGAGGAATATTTTTGTCGAGTGAATACAGATCCTGTGCAGAGATTTATTAGGAAATCCCTAGATCCTGCCATATCCCTATAGAGATTTAAGGGGTCTTTCCACTTTAGACGCTAAAAAAGGCTATTTTCATGATTTTTTAATGCGTTTATTTATAGAAATTAATTTAAAAATTGTTAAACTTGATAAAAACACTTTCGAAATACATTTAAAATTTTTATTCATTTAAGTCACTAATAGTAGACGAATAGTTAAAAAAATGTCCTAAAAATTGTAGGTCTGCGCTGTTGATGAAATTTCGGAGATAGATCTTCCGAAACAAAAAAAAATCAAACGGTTTTAGATTCAGTATGTTAATGGCAGTAAAATTCAGAATGGTACCTGCAATGGTTAGGATGGAAAAATAAAAACCCTGCGATATCTCACAACCGCATATATTATTTCAAAACGAAAATAGTTGCTGCGTGTTATTGTTAAACATTTTTTGGGCATCATTAGAGAATATATTTGGAATAAAAAGGTCGAATCGATATATTTTCGATATTCAACAGCAGTCTGGATGCGACTGTATATTAAATGCGTTCATTTTCTTGGTGGATTGTCACTGAGGGGAATCTAGTATTTCCGATAGTAAACGACATTGAGTACTTTGTGTGTTGTTGCGTTTATTGGTGAAGTGAATTTATCCCGCGACGTATTTCACGTCGGGATGTTAGAGAGTGAACGTTTATACGACGAGTGTTAACGATAGTTCTCTTAGAATAAGATCGCGAGTTCGTACCACATTTTCAGTCTCGGATACTCTGACAATAGTGAATGTTCGGTAAAAAGGAAATGTGTAAGACGCTGTGTTCAATTCCAGTCGATTCCTTTAGAATAATTTGACATTTGTTATCGAAACTGTCATCGTGGATTGTATGAATAACCATAAAACAAAACAAGTGATGGTGTTTACTGATCGGTGCTGTAATCCATTTGGATCAAAGAAGCATCTTAGGCAGGCTAATTTACGAATAGCCCCCGCTAATTACGTGAAGAAAATGGCGTTCTCCAAAGAACGCAAATTATGTGGCTACTGCAGAGGGAAAATGATGAGCTTCAAACGATTTGCGACATAATGCCGTAGCGATGTACTCATTCCAGCGCATTATAATTGATCATCTGAAGGCAAATTTCAACCCAAAGACGTTGACTTATCTTTCTGGTGAAGCGGGCCAACAATATTAGTCTTCTGATCCACGAACAGCACTTTGGCCTCCCTGCAGAATGGCACTTTTTCGGGACTGCTTACGGAAAAGGAGCGTGCGATGGCATTGCCGGGAATTTGAAACGATTGGCCAGTCGTGGTAGTCTACAAGCGGCCACTCCGGGGCACCAAATTCTGACACCGTCAGCGTTGTTTAACTGGACCAAAGAGAACTTTACAAAAACGTCAATTCACTTCAGTCCGAAAGAAACTCATGACATTGCTGCTGAATAACTGTCTGTCCGGTTTCAAGAAGCGAAGACGATACCGGGGGCGTTACACTATCACTCGGTGAGACCGAATGATGACCGGCAACTAGTTTTGAAGAAATATTCCTTCACAACAGATAACACGACATTCCCAAAAAAAGAAGACAAACCGCCTCGGACGACGGGCTGCCAAAAGTAAATCAGATGCTGCATCAGCGAGAAAACGAGGGAAACGTAACGCATTAATAAATCTGGAAAACATAGATACTGTAGTATCGTACACGGTACATAGATATATTCATTACTGAATTCTGGTAAGCGGGATAAAATGTTCTCGAAGTAAAATCCTTAAGCATCCGATTCCGTATGGAATTGATTTTTTTTTTTTCGTCTTCCATGCAGGTGCTACTCTGGGAAGGTTGAGTCGGTTTCTAAAGGATTCCTATACAACGTCGACCATCAGGAGGAATTCTTAACTCGATCTAAAAGGTCCATTATTCTTCGAAATAAACATGTTCATGAGATTTCGCTGAGTTAACATTGTTTTCCCTATTTTTTTTGTCCAGGAAATGTCTACTACTAATACGCAGCAACTATTTTCGTTTTGAAATAACATATGCGGTTATGAGATTTCGCAGGGTTTTTATTTTTTTTCATCCTAACCATTGCAGGTACCATTCTGACTTTTTTCGCAGATTCTTTACCCAATGACGGACATCCTGTAAAATTTGTACCGAAATTGAAAGTGTGTTATTAGGTTTAAAAAAATGTTATTCTCATTTTTTTTGCCAGATTTCAATTTCCTCAATGCAGACAGATTATGAGTTTTTTTTCGATAAAGCGGAAAAAAATAAAAAAGTTTTTATTCTTGTTTTTTTTTGTTTGATGAATATTTTTTCGGATACAGTGTTCGTAATGAAAAATTGAAAATCCTGAACGGAGGCCTAAAAAAATCTAAAAAAAATCACAGACGTTCCTTTTGACTAATATTTCAAACTGGAAGATGTTGAAAAAAATTGGAGCTTTCTGGAAAAAAAAATTTTCGTGTGAAAAAAAAACAAGATTTTTTTTGCTTAAATATATAGTTTTGGCCTTTAAGAATATGCCTACAAATTTTCAAAACAATATTCGGCTCAGAAGTATTCGAAATTGGCGCCAAGCGTCGACGCTCTCAGAGCCTTCTATACCGGCCTTTCTATACTTTAAACGCATTTTTCTCGAAACCATGTTTTTTTACCTGGTTGACAGCATAACTCTGTCAAATTTTGTCCAATCGACTTCATTCAAAAAGGATTCTCTTCAGAAAACTTATTGCTATCGTCGCATCGTAGAGTTTTTTTCAATTGTTTACTTTTTTATTAACAATTTACTGCAAAATTTTTGTGTAAAATTCGATTTTTTAAAAATGGCTGCCATTTTTTTTTCGAATCAAAATTTTCAAATTTCCTACGCTGCTGCGATAGCTATATTATTATAATTGAATAATCTTTTTGAATTTTTGAATTCACATGCTTGCTGCGGCACTTATGCTGTCAAGCGTCGGGAAGTCTTTTTTTGAGACGCCATTTTGCGACCGCTCCTCTGCTTAATAAAATGTAATAGAAATAAAATTTCAAAAAATTCCTTATATGCTTCATTACTTCAATAATCAGTACACAAAATTTCAAATAATTTGATCGAGCCGTTTTTTCAAAAAAAAAAAAATTACCAAAAAATACCTAATTTTTCAGCCTGTCACATTGATATTCTCCCTTAAAGATAAGATTTTTACTTTTCAAAGATCAACTCATTTTGTACATCTACATATCTTGTTAACAGAATTCAACATACAGATTGCGACGGGATCCATCAAGAAGCGTATCGGATTCTGTTCCGTAATGTGGGAATGATTTTGGATTCAAATTGAATGCTTACATTGGATTCCAATGGGGAATCCCGATGAGAATCCAATGTATCAGCGTGATGTTTCAGTATAAGGAGCCAATGCGACGACCCATTGGATCCCTGTCGGGAAGTAGGGACAAGTATGGAAATCCAATTCGATCTCTACGACAATTTCTGCACGCGATGTGTCCAACAGACTGATACGGTAAAGCTGTCTGGCCGACGTATTATCGCGCTCGATCAAGTGGGCACATCATTATCCGCTTGTAAATATTCATCGGCTATTTCTAAAAATATTTTTCTCCTCCCGTACAAATTGTCGTCTTACGGGTTCTCGTTAGTTTACCACCCGCTGAAAAACTTACAACAGTCTGCAATATCATTTTCTCGTCTGCGACCGTTGATTCCTCCGTTTCTCCGATATCCCGCATCTCCGCGTCATTATACGGTGTATACACCAACGGGATGTAGCGGTAACTACCGACTATAAATCATTCGGCGTACGTTTCCCAGATGGTATGTTTGATTTAGCCCTCGGGGGTACGGCCCGCTGAAGCTCGTGTATACCTGATGGTATATGTACTTTTGATGGTCGGACATACGAGTCCGATAGCCACGGTGGTGGATTCGTAGTTTGATCGAAGGTAAAAGGTGTACTCGCGCGGTGCCATTAAAATTGAAATTCGCCGACCATTAGTCGAGGGGTGCAGGGTTCGGCTTAATCTCGACGTGGTGATTTATCGTCTGCTGGTTGCGACGATCGAGACGGAACTGCCGGTAGTCTCGAATGTTACGTCGGGTCAAAGGCTATGTCTTTGTGCTGTGTCAAAACGGCAAAGAATTGCTTTCCTTATACCAAACTTGGACATTAGCGCTGGATGCATGCAGGTAACACGGGAAGGGGGGGGGGGGAGCGAAAAAACCTACACTGCACTCCATTCCCGATGAAAAGCGAGTTCGTTTATAGTCCCGTTGCGTGCTCGCTGTAATAACTGTGAGAAATCACTTATTCTCTACTACGTCGTGGAGTACACGAGCCACGAGAGCTCCGCCTCGCTTGGCTTGTGCTCACACAATTATATATATGCACTTTTTTTTGTCGTCTTTTCTCCACCGACTCTGTGTAAACTCGTTTGTCTACGCGTGTTTGCCATAAGCGAAAAGTTCCCTGTTGGCATACATAACGTAACACAACGCATGAATCAATAATTATCGCCAAACCGCGGACGCACGTTTCCATTTAATCGGCATGCTTTCATTACGGCGATGTCCGGTATAAGATAGTTATATTATTTGTGCTTATGTGCACGCGCGATATCTTTAAACGGTGCTCTTGTTTCGTCATACCGAGAGGCGTGTCCCTGACGGATCTCAATACGTACGCGCGTGTATCAACTCGGGCGTGACGATACCGTGTACTTATAGCGGTAAATTATGCGGACCGTAGCGCGTGACGTTGCCTTGCACTCCAGATCACACCGTGATGCTGATTCAATGGCATAACATTCTTTCCTGAAGCTGACGTGAAAACAACAACCGCAAACCGGTTTTTCAAACATGCGATCGGCTATTTCCAGATCTCAATATCCAATCGTTCCTAAAATTCTGACCCTCTTCCGGCGGTTGGAGTGCCGAAAAAGTTTCACCATGAGAACAGACGTTGTTCTATGCGGAATCGAGATAGTTCGCATTCCCGGTGCAAAAGTTATCTTTATTGGCTTTTTGTTTGGCATACAACGCGCTGATTCAACTTCCATCCAGTCGTGCTTATTAAACACGCAATGAAGAAGCCTCGAACGATAAGAAAGTACATTTTGCAAAGTTATTTTGATGATTTGGTGCGCCGGATAGAGAACCCGGAAGGTGTGACAATTTCGAAGCTCCCCCCAAGCGCTGTACTACTCAAAGACTCAAGATACGGTGCAAAGTTGATTACTCTTATTTCCTCTCGCTCTTCTCTCCCTGACATATACGGATACATTAGCCTGCGGAAGCCGACGCTCCCGGTGAACAGCTGCTGCATTCACAATCGACGCGAAATCAAATCAACAAAACTCTTCCGCAAACAGACGTATCGCTGCATCGGAAAATTGTATGCAGAAATTGTTTGCCGCTATTTAAATATAAAGTAGTGAAACATGATTATGCGTTTGCGATCGGGAAGGTGATCCGTGTAAAGAAATATTGAAATAAGGCACGGCGCATTTTTTTTGTTCATTCTTAGAACTGTAATGCACGACGCGGAAAGTAATCAGCAGCGATGCCCTTGTTGCCAAGAGTATTCGAAAAGCGAAGGCGCATGTACACTTATCCTTGGCTTATGAGATAAACAATTAGTTTCACGGGCCCGCGAAGGTTTCACGTTCTACTACGCGTTGCTCGCACGTGTCGAATTTTCTCTGTGCCTAATGTCCGTCCAAAAATGAACAGCATCGTCGTCAAATCAAGAGACACGGCGTCTTGACGCCAAGTGAGTAAACAAAAATTCGACGCCACCGAATACAACGCCACTGACGAACTGACGAACACACCGAGTACTTTTTGTACAGTAAGTTGACCTTTGACTGGTCGTTCTTAATCTTAATTCGCCGGAACGCGAAAACGCGTCAACGGTTCGAAAATCTAATGACAATTTGCCAATGGAATGTGGCTTTTTCCTATCGATTTTGTTTAGGTTATTTTTCGATGTGGCGACTTTATCCTGAGATCTCGAAATTTTCGGCCCAATTTCCGAGCGATTTGATGACGACAAAAATTGTTCCACACTCGTTTGTTGAATGAAATAAAGTCTCGGTCATGTCGTTAACATAGTACATACGCCGTTTTGAGAGTTGATTCATACTTTTGTCAACAAGCGTGATGAGCAACGCGTTTAGGCTTTGAATGAGACTCACTTTGAGCTCACGCCAGTGAGCTCACATAACCTCATAATGCGGTACAGTCGTTTTGACAGCTTGCGGGATTTTTTTTTTAGATCGATAGGATAAGCTAATCGGTCTAATTTTTGTTTTACAAATTTAACCACCTATGAAGAATACAAAATGACTTTTTTTAAATTTCTTTATTTATTGTTTAATATTGTTTTTATTTGCAGAAAATTGCGGGGAACAAAATTGTGACTCATGTTGGTCAAAATTGCGGTCGCAAATTTTATCTGAAACAAAAATTTCCAAATGATTATTAATCTGTAGGAAAGCCGCTATGTTCCTATGGAGGTTTTTTTAAAGTGAAATTTGAAAAAAAATGCCGGCGGTTTGAACCAAAAGTATCAAATTTACCCTTTTTTCGACAGTGGTTAGTAAAAAAATAGGAAGATAAAAAAAAGCTCCCAAAGCAACATAAGGAATGATGTGATGATCCTCGTCTTGTACTTAGCGGCGAAGTCCGCGGCTGTGATGATCCCTTAAACTCTAAACATGGTTACAGCGTTTATAAGTGCGAATGTAAAACAGACGGCCTTTTTTAGGGCCAAAAACCCATTTGACGTGGGTTCTTCGAGGCCCAAATTCTAGCCTCAAATAGTTGTTCGGAATTGTGAATAGGGTGGCAAGCAGAACATTGTGCTCCTTTGCATAAAACTTTGCACTTGAGAGAATAGAACGCCAAAAATATAGAATTCTCTTGCATCGGACACAGTTAAGGAGAAATGTCACTTTTAGGCATGGAGAGGCCGATGATTTTTTCTTGCTCGGCCACATGCAAAGGAAACTTCTCAAATTAGGAGTAGAAAGACCGAAAATATCAATTTATTTTTATTCAATTAAATAAAAAATATACACCTGCGTTTACCGCCAACCAAAAAATATTCAAGGACAATCAGATAATATACTTTACACTAAACAGAATGGGAAGCTAAGAATATGGAACTCTCTTGCATCGAGCACAGGTAAACAGAAATTTATAAGCTCATTCAAAGATTCATACGTTTTTTCTTCTTTACCATGTACGCACATCATTTCCAGTGTACTTATGTAGTTTATACGATGGTTTTTTCTATGATAGTGATATCAATTATTTGTTACAAAAATGTGACTTTTTAAATAAAAGTAAAACATTTTTAAGATGATTATATTTAAGGTTTAACCATTTTGTGTACAATATTTCTTGTACTTGACTACTACATAAATTATTTAATATTGTTTTTGTAAAGTGGATTAACGAAAAAATTCGTAACGAAACCAGTGTTCAAATTAAAACAAATAATGATTATTTGAGACGTAAACGATCATTTTTTATCAAGCAAAATAAGCCACAATGTTTTCGAGAGGATTTTCTATTGCTTTTCTTAACAGAGTCTATCTATACAGTACTAACTTTACGGATATACAGTTAATATTATTAACTATATTAGTTACATAGTCAATGTCGCTAATCTCAAGAATTTTCTGTTGTGCAACTTAAAGTGACGCGATCAGTTGCACTTTGTTAATCCCGTAATTTTCTCAACTAACGGGAAAAAATCTTGCTCACGACACCGATATCGAAGTGACAAAACAATCAGCGATTTGTAAAAACATGTAAACAAGAGGCGAACAAATTGTATCTTTCGGGAAGACGTGTATAGTAAATAAAGACAATTGAGTGCGCGACTGCGATAACAAGCTCGAACGATATTGCGTTCCGATATTTATAGATTGTGCAAAAGTGACGGAATGTTTTTTATCTGTTTTATTTTTATTTTCACGACCCATAATTGCGATGTACTTTGCTTTTAATTAATTTGGGTTTTATCACACTGATTCATAAACATATATATGACGCGACACGTAATAAACGTCGCAGTCGCGCGCAATAAGGCTGGGAAAAAAGCGTGAGAACACACAATGCGCTTTTATTTTCTCTAGCAGAACCCACATATAATTAAGCAGAGTTATCGCTGCATTGCGGTTTGACTGAGATTACTGAAATACCTTCCGTCAGTACCCTTAAAAAATAACCTCGATACGAAATAAAGAAAAGTAGATGCAAAAGTTATATAGATGTGTGTGCGTGTGTGTGTTTGTTTGGGTTGAGAAAATGAACTGAAACCGAAATGTGTGCTCTTCGAAACTGCTCAAGTGATTCTTCTAAAGAACAGTTCCCGTTTCTCCAGCGCAACCACAATGTCCTGCGCAATTTTTTTAAATATCTTTTGCCATTTCACGCATTATTGATACAACCTTAATTGAATTAATTTCATCACTTTTTAAAATAACTCAACAACTTTCATTTCATTAATTCAATAACTTTATTTTAAAATTGCGATTCCTTTTTAACTACGGTTTTTAGACTGAAATTCACGCTGTTTCATACCTGTTCAAGGGAGGTAGAAATTTTTGCTAAAACAGTAATCCTTCTATTGCTGCACTTAATTAGTGTATTTAAGCTATATATATCATCTGCGATATTTCCAATTTTATTTGGGAATTAAATTGAGCAAACTTGTGTCCCATTTTCTTGATATGTTTGCAGTGGACATGAAACAAAAAAACGTAGGTTAAATCGTAGCAACGAATATAGGTTTTATAGAGGAATGCGTTTTTTATACACAAAATTCAATAACAAAATAAAACTCACGTATAAAACGTAAACGTAACATTTTATGAACCACAATTTTAAATACTTCATCGATATTTTCATTCCAATCTGTGGACTAAATTAGCCGTGTTTACACCTTTTTTCGACACTCTGATAGTGAAGATAAGATAAGAATTGAAGCCTCAAATCATGCAATAAATGTAGACTTCATGCATACAAATGTAAAAACAAATAAATTGTGGAGGAAAGCGTAGAGATCTTGATGAACCAGGTTCGGAAATTCAGGGTTTTTTCCGTCTCTGCTCCGGAAGCGTAAATAAGAATTTTTGTAAAGAGAAAAACGTTGTATATTTTAAAAAAATGTATTTAAATAATTTTATTTTCTGCTTTTTAGTCTTGCGTGTGTGAAATTTTGCAATCGATTTAGAACATTTTGATGAGATTATGACAGAGACATGTGGCAAATTTCAGGTTTATAAAAACCTGACATTTTTAAAACGCTTGTAATGTAAAACTAATGCATTATTCACTAGTGATATTATTATTTTAATTTTTTTATTTTTTCTCTTTCACCAAACTATATTTTATTTATTTATTTTCATAACTTTTTCCTCTTTTTTCTCTCTCTCTCTCTCTCTCTTACACACTTAATTTTTCACTCTGAAACCTGTTGCAAACTGTTAAATATTATATATATATTTTATATTTATATTCATCTTGTCTGTTTGTTTGTTTGTTTGTCATCCAGTTCTGAACTATGTTTGAAGTTTCAAATCTCTAGCTCCCAAATTTGTACCTAACAGACAATGAAACAGACAAGAAAGGGAGTTAATTAAAACGTGGTCAAATACAATGTATGAACCACACAAGTACACTGGAAATGCTGTGCAAAGTCTTGGCGTGCATGGTTAAGAAGCAAAAATTCGCGAATATATAGAATCTTCCGTACCTGCCATCCTGATAATTAACTTTTGTGACATAATAGGTATAGGTTTTTACATTTTAACATCGTACCAGACGCCATTTAGCGGTCAAAATATATTTCATGTAATCTGTAATAGATGTTTGATAAAACAGAGCATTTACATCTTAATTTAACTTTTACAATTATGTAAATAAAAAAAGATTTCACAATTGCGAGGTCTAATGGGAACATCACCGATCTGATCTGTACTCCATGGGATCATTAATATAGTCTCCATTCAGATAATCAGTTGAGGGTACCAAAGTATTTAATGTGAAGAGGTTGGAGAATAATTTTACTTCTTTGCAATACAAGCATGCAAAATTCACTTTCCCGAACTGGCATATTACCGTAATCTAAAAAATCATATTTTCAATCGCTACCACCAGAATAAGGGGTAGCGCCACCACTCTAGAGGCCGAAAAAATAAGCTTTTTGGGGATTTTTTTTTTCAGCAAAACTACAAAATAAAACGACATTAAAAAAGGGTATTTATCATACAAATCAGTGACGGTATACAATAATTTTTTTGAAGCGATTAATTTCAGAATGGCGGCTGTGCTTCGTTTATCTCAAAAGTGCATTTTTTAAGTTGGCCGGAGGCATAACTCAGACAATTTTCAACCGATTCACTTGAAATGTTCAATATATTTTGAAAAATACATTGTCTATGGAAGTACGTAGGATTTTTTTTGATATATTGATTTTTGGCCGAATATTGGATTTCGGCCGATTTGGAAAATATTATGTTTCCAAATTTTATGTTTTGGAAACATAAAATTATCCAAGTTATGTTTCCGGCCAACTTAAAAAATGCAGTTTTGAGATAAACGCTGCACAGCCGCCATTTTTAAATTAATCGCTTAAAAAAAATTATTGTATATAGTCACTGATATGTATGATAAATATCCTCTTTTGTAATTTCGATTTAATTTGTAGATTTTCTGAAAAAAAATCTCCAAAAACCCCATTTTTTCGGCCTCTAGAGTGGCCTAAGGCCTTAAGCACTTTCATTGTTTTAAACCTGAAAGTAGTTGGGTTTGAGTTGCAGTAGAACCTCACTTATCCGAAGTAATGAGGGGAGAGTGCACCTCGGATGAGTAAAATCTCGGATAACACGGAAAACAAAGTAGCAATATACTGCACGCATAGGCATAGCAGTCTTTCGTTTTATCTGAGATTTTCCGTATTATCGGAGGAAACACCTCGGATAATGCGGAGGACTCGGATGAGTTGGGTGACTCGGATAATGCGGGACGTCGGTTAATCGAAGGTCGGATAAACGAGGTTGTACTGTAGTTGGAAAGTTGACAAAATTTGAGCAGTTGGGAAGTTGACATCCTTGAAGACCTTGCACAGCATTTCCAGTATACTCGTGTGGACACACGTTTTTATTAACTCGCTTTGCTTGTTCTCTGTTTGTCTGTTCGGTACAAATTTTGTAATCGATTTTAAACCAACTTCCGGATGAGCTAGACTTGAAACTTTAAACACAGCTCAGATCTGGATGACAATGCAATATCAACTCGCTTCCTTATCTGTCTGTTTGTTTGCTTGTCTGTTCGGTACAGACTTTGCAATCGATGTTTTTATGTTTTTAAACCTCGACAGCTGATGAACATATCTCTTGCCTTGGTAGTGACGCACTTCATCATGCTCAAACAAGAGCGATGGAGATTACCGTTTGTTTTTCTGTTCGGTGCAAATTTTGCAATCGATTTTAAACTAACTTCCGGGTGAGCTAGAGACTTGAAACTTTGAACATAGCTCAGATCTGGATGACAGACAAATAAACAGATAGGCAAGTCTGTCACAGAGAGAGAGAGAGAGAGAGAGAGAGAGAGAGAGAGAGAGAGAGAAAGAAAAAAATTGTGAAAAAATAGAGTAATAAAAAATGTAATTTAGTAAAAGTGAACATTTTTCTAAATATAATAATATAATAATAGTGAATAGCGCATTAGTGACGATTTCTACGATGGTCAAGGAGACAGCCCCCCAACGCAAGCAAGGCCTAGAAAAGGAGAAGCAAAATTTCACACAGACTTGACTTAAAAGTAGAAAATACAATTATTTAAATTAAACAAAAATTTAACCACGTTTTTAAAACAGACCAAAAAGTATAAAATAATTTCTCCTAGCCCCATACAAATTCCTAACCGCGTACAGATTGTCCTGAAAAATTGTGATTGTGAATTTTTAATGGCTATGAAAATACTTGTAAGATTAAAAACGAAAAACGTGGAGCGCATGCATAGATAATAGTAAGGAGTGTAGGGAGTAGCTGTCGTTGAGAAAATTCACACAATAGTTCATAACCCTTGCAATGTAATCAAATGATGAGTGACAGGTGAACTATTCATGCATCAACTATCTATTACACGTGCCCCACGTTTTTCGTTTTAAATGTTACAAGTATTTTCATAGCTATTAAAAATTCACAATCACGAATTTTCAGGACAACCTGTATGCGGTTAGGAATCTGTATTGGGTTATAAATCTGTATGGGGCTAGGAGAAATTATTTTATACTTTTTGGTACGTTTTACAAACGTGGTTAAATTTTTAATTGATTTATGTAGATAATTTTATTTTTAAACTTTTTTTAATTATCGATTCCATTTTACGGGGTCTTCCCTTTCATTACATTCCCCACCTTATTTCACTTCCGCATCTTCACCTTGCGACCGCAGCCAACTTGCCCCTCTGTATCGCATTCGCCATGACATTTCTGCCATGGGTATAGGGAAACTGCGGAAAACCTATACCAATACAGTCGGTCCCAGGTTCGCTCATACGTTGTATTTTTCTGTAATGGTGATATCAATTTTTTGTTATAACAATTAGATTTTTTAAATAAAAATAATACTTTTTTAATAAGATGATGTCAACGGCTTAAAAATATTGCTATTACATAAATGATTTCATGGTTTTTTAAAACCACTGATTAATGTAAAGATTATGGAAAAACCACTGTTTGAATAAAAACAAATAATTAATATTTTTAGGTCAATCCATGATTTTCTATAAAGTAACAAGGACCACGAAGTTTTCGAGGGTTTTTTTTTATTACTCAGCACACTTTTTGAAATTTCTAAAGGTCACTAAACATTTAAATATACTCGATTTGACTTGTAGAATGCGTGCCGTCGTTGGACCTTCAAAATCCATTATTTGCTCTCAAAATAATAATTTCTCAGTGACACATTGGTTGATCCAAGTTGTATTGCATAATTGGCCGATTAAATCATGTGTTATACGAACAAACTTGGTTGAGGAAACGAAATATAAACTCGTTAAGTAAACAGGCTGTCCTTGCGTTTAATTTTGTATGCAATGCCACATAACCGTCTGTATGAAAATACCTGTCGGTCCGTTTCGCAAACCGCTCGTACTTTCTTTCATGGATCTGCAGAATTGAACGCACCTTCGGTCAAAACAATTAACGAAGACTAGGTCTAGAATCTAGACTAGTTAGTACACTGAGAAAAAAGTAACGTTGAATGTGCAAAATGCATTTTGTTGTCTCGAAATTTTGTTGTTTTAACAGTTGCTCAGACATGCTAAATAAGCATGTAGATAGTTCAATTGTATCTTTGGTTACTGCCCAACTATACTCTTTTTGTTATGCCAATCAAAAATCAAGTTGAACGTATTTAAAGATACAATTTTGTTAAACCAACTGAATTTTGGATAGATGAACGATTTTTTTTTTTTGAGTGTACGCTTTCCAGTCGAAATTTCTTCTCTCTGAATTTGCAACATACTAATAAAAAGTTGTTCCCTCTTCATACATCATTATATGGGTGGTGGCGGGATAGCTCATTCGTTGCTATGGTGTTCCATGACGAAAACGACAAGTGGAAGTACAGCATCAAATACTGCATGCATGTACATATTTACGTATATCGACAAAATCTGGCAAGTTGCCCGTGGGAGGTGGCTCAGATTTTGGAATTAGCATAAATGAGAAAGTTAGCCATTCGGATGTATCGTGCGTCTGCGGAAAAATAACAAGTTCGCGTCTCTACCAAATTGATGGTGGGGCGGGGGGGGGGGGAGAAATAATTCGAAGAGGGGATAGGTTATAGTGCACCCAGAGAGAGGGCCTTATCGTTGTTTGGCTGCCTTCAGAATTCCGAAGTAACAGTTAGCAATCCAGTGCACTTTTGATCGCAGACTGGTAACATCACGAGAAATCCAGTCACTCCGGTTTATCGAAGACAACTTTTTCTTGCCATATTTTTTTTACTCTCATTAACTGTTCGCTCTGTAAAACCGGTCTAGTATGACGTTTGTCCATGCAATTCTGAGTCTCGCGTGCCTCGCGTCTTCGGTCACCGGCCAATTTGGTTTGCGTACCGAGTTCCAATGGAAATATCTCGATTGGACCTATCCGAATGTCGAGAAAACCCAAAAACCCTTTATTTTCGGTAATTCATTTACCCAGGACGTCGATATAGACAGATCGGGACGAATTTTCGTGACGAGTCCACAGTGGCTTGATGGTGTTCCGATTACATTGTCGTTGGTGACCAAGGAACAGGGTCCCGGTGGTCCCTTGCTGACACCGTATCCAGACTGGTCCTGGCACACGCCCAACGATTGCGAGAAACTCATCTCCGTTTACAGAATAGCGGTAAGCTAAACACGTTTCGGGATCGAGCTATTTCCCTACAGGCAAACTCGTTGGATTTTGTCGCGTTTTCTCGTTTCACACCAATAGGCAATATACCCGGCAGCCGAAAAAAAAACAACTCCAAACAGTATCGACGGTGCGGGTATTTCCAAAATCCGTTATCCACTGAAACTTTTTTATTTGACAGCTTTAATGCTTTAAAGATTTTTCTCCCTTTCAGCACATTACTTTTTTTTTTTAATATTCTTCTTAAATCCCAAAAATATTTCCCTGGACAGTTGTCATAAATATTTTACGTATTGATTATTTTTTATTACATTTTTTCATTATTTTCCATTTAAATTAATTTGCAGTTAGGAAAATGTAATAAAATTGGTTTAATTTGATCCTCGTGTTTTTGTCACAATATAGAAAATCGAACGATTGAGTAAACTTATCTGCAATTGAAGTTCAACTGTAATTATATGCAGTCCCTCTTCGAGATCATATGGTAGTAGTCCATTTCCGCTGGCAGCGTCACCACCATTTTTGAAGGCAAACAAAACACCACTGTCAAGTACATTATTACGATCCCACCGTGGTGCTTCGTTTCTGTAAAGGGCCTCCGTAAAATTTGGGGTCTGAGGTATTTTAACCGTGAATTGATGGGTAGGGAGTCATCTCTTCGGAAGAGGTGAACAATTACAATTGAACTTCCCTTGCAGGTAAGTTCGTTTAATCGTTGAATTGTATTTCGCGCTTTTCCCTCGAATTACATGATATATATTTGAATCATAATTACAGCAGCTTTATTTTTGTATAGTTTAATTATAAACATCGTTACGGCAGGTGTTCTTTTTCAAGACCCAAGCAAACCCGAACACATTTATTGACGAGCAAGAAATGCTAAAACATGAGAATCTTACAAATTGATAATCTACTTCGCGAATACGTCCATTTTTTCTCCATTATGTCTAAGTGATAATTGTTTTGCAAACCTCTTCGACTTTTTGTCCGAGCTGCTGCTCTCAGTGTAGTTCCGATATCAATACGTCACCTCCTTTCTGCCACATAGAAGCATAGCAAAATGACAGCCTCTCCATCAGGGATGAGGTTCTTTGTTGGAAAAATACAACATATCATTCAACTCCTCTATGATGCAATGCTATTTTGGTTCACTTTACAAAGTGTGGTTTACAATAAGATCTCGAGGAAACTTCGTGAAGTACAATTCGAAATGACGTTGAAGTTTGCATCGTTGTGCATTTCCATTCTTGTTTATTTCTTCATATTTCATCATATTCGACACAGTTTTTCTGCAACTTGAGATCGTAAATTTGTAATAAAATCACGTAAAAACGTTCGAATGATTTTCCTAGCCTAAATCGGCCAAAAATAAATGTTGACAATTTTTTAAAAACTGAATTTTCGTTGCGTTCCAACGATGCAAACTTCAAGATCATAATTCGAAATAATGTCTCCGGCAAGATGTAGTAAATTTTCGAGCTTTGAATTGGAAAGACAGCATCGAGTTTCGGTCGCTTTGAGCGTCTCTGATATTTTCTCGTTTGGAGCGACTATTTTTTCGCAATGCCATTTCGACAAGGAAAAACGTTGCATACATTTTAAAAATTATTTCATACGCAGATCGACGCTTGCAATCGCTTGTGGCTCGTTGACGTGGGCCGCAGGGGCTCGACAGTTTTGTGCCCCTCAAAGATCATGATCTTCGATCTCGAAACTGATCGATTGATTCACAAGCACGTTTTGACCAGTGAACAAACGTTGAATGGCGAAGCTTCCTACGTAACACCGATCGTCGAGCTCGACTATTCCTGCTTTAATGCATATTTATATGTCGCCGATGTCGCTACGCACGGTTTGCTCATCTACGATTATCAACAAGACTTCTCGTGGAGACTCAACAACACAGTAGGAAATGCCTTTGGTCCCGATTCCGACGCTATGAAAATAACTCTTGCCGGTGAATCCTTCGATCTTACCGATGGCACTCTCGGAATGTCTCTTTCACCACCGGGCTTTTTCAAGCACAGGTATTTTTTTCATACGATATTAACCTCGTGGCATTTTTAATTCATTTGTATATAAAGGGCTGGCAAACAGTTGATGACAAAACAACGCAGTCATAGTAAACGTGCGCGTGTATTTTCGAATTAATGCATCGTATTAACCTGGGGGTAGGGGTTTCAGGGTGAAAAAAAAACACTTTTTTGCGAATTTTTTTCATCTATATGGGTAGAGTAAATTTATTGAAACATTTATACATTGTTAAGTGTCATTTCAAGAACATTCCGTGAAATTTGTACGCGAAAATGTCCACAAACAAGCCGGTGACAAAGCTTTTCCAAGAACGTCTTTGGAAAAACACGAGTTGCGGTGTTCACTGTATCTCAGCTAGAAATTATCTGAAATCAAGTATCATTAAAATTCAGTAAAAGTCTCATCAAATCCTCCCCCCAACGGTCTTTGATAATTTTTTTTTCCTTTCTAAACTTCTGGTGGGCATGTAAAGTGAAAAGTGCTATTTTTCACAAAAAAATGCCGCCATTTTGGGGGTGGAAAACCCCCTCAATGTAAAAAAATCTCAAACTAACCATTGGGGGGAGGTATTTTATATGTAGAAAGTGTGTACCAAGTTTGAAATAAATCGGTCATGTAGTTTTCAAATGGCAGTGAACACGGACTTTGAAAAAGTGGTTTCGAGAAAATAGGGCATCGGCTTGTTTGTGGATATTTTCGCGTACAAATTTCACGGGATGTTCTTGGAATGACACTTAACAATATACAAAAGGTTTCAATAACTTTACTCTTTCCATATAGATGACAAAAAATTCGCAAAAAAGTGTTTTTTTTTCACGCTGAAACCCCTACCCTCCCGTTCATGCAAGTACTTTTATCGATTCCGTCAAGCACTGGTACAAAACGCACGTATGCGTAAAAACTAAAAGTATAAATTGCAAAAAAGCGCAGAAATTATTTCACGCCGACACACAAGCTTGACATGATAATGAAGGAAATTCAGATCTCCATCTGCTATGAATTGTCAGTGTGATCGACATAACTGAACCACATTCATTTACGTCAACCATGTATTGTTACAATAGGCCACCGAAAATACTTATTACTCCCAGCTACTCTTTTTTTTGTTTCCTCTCGGCTCAACGGTTTGCCAAATATTTGTGCCGAAATATTTCGATACTTCTGTATGATGTTTATTTCACGAAAGTATTGAATTACCAGACGTAAATTTCGCACACCAGTCATTTTGGGAAAAAACAACGATTAAACTTCAGTTATGTGACCAACGCTAGAAACGGAATAATGACATATTCGAACTGAAGTTTGTGGGTCATTCCGTGTAACTTTTACACGTTGTACAGAATTTCTCTTCGGGAACAGTCAATTCACAAGGAAGCAATATACAAATTAGATTTTTTTCAAATTATCATTTGTTGAACAATCGATAATGTGTTTTATAAATAAAAAAATCAATGAACGAGCAATTCGGTGAAGTATGGTGTATTGCAATTACAGATATCTCTACTTCAACTCGCTAGCCAGCTTTTACCAGAAGTTCACAAACGTCAATTCCCTCAAGTTCAGCGAGTACAAGAAACCAACAATCTACCAGTCGATCCTAAAGCGTCCGAGTCAGGCGGGTGTTCAGGCAACTTCGCGACGCGGCGTTATATTTTTCCAGCTAGTCCAATTGACCGCCATAGCATGCTGGAATATCGATAAACCATTTATACCTGAGAACATTGCGATAATCGCTCAGGATGAGACGTCACTTCAATACGTCAGTGGTATGAAGGTCATCGTTAACAAATGGGGCCGAGAGGAGCTCTGGTTCAACACGAACAGACTGCAGAAAATCATAAATAAAACGATAAAGCACAACGAGACAAACTACAGGCTGATACGAGGCGTCGTTGATGACTTGATACGGCACACGGCTTGTGAATCTTTCGCATGGCACGGATCTTATCCGGATACGACATGGTGGAGGCGAACATAACGGAAAATCTAATGTCCGGATAAAAAAAAAGACTTGGACGAAGAACGATACTCATAGATAGATTCTATACGAAAATATGTTAATTTCCGTTTGCCAACAATATTCGTTACTTTTAGTAGCAAATATTTTTAGTACCTTTTAGTCACTTTTAGTAACTGCAATAAATTGTTATATACCGTGTCAACGTGAAAGTATATCCTCCGAAGAAAATTCGACGCTGGCGAGTAGCGACTAAGTCAACACCAGTGGCAATGCTGCATAATGTTGACGTAGTTTTGTAAAATAATCTTCACCCGGAGTATCGATCGGGGATTTACGTGCATGGATAATGAACGACACTTTGTACATGGGCGGCGATGTCATTGAAAAATGAGCTACGAATGAATTTAAAGACGGATAAAAAAGAGTGTATTGCACCCGGTAATTCTAGAACGCGGAGGTCCCTGCGTTGATGCTGCGCGGCGTAGGTTTTCACTGATCGGACGTCGGGACCCGGCTGGATCTGTTCGTGACAGGCGGCATGTAGCAATTTAGTTAACCGTTTCATTGCCGTGTGCGTTTCGAAATGTAACGATGAGGTCTGTTGCCGACAGGGCCGCGTCGCCACAAGCTCCCGAATGTTCTGCCAGAACGAGAGAGAGAGAGAGGGGGGCAGAGAAATGCAAAAAGAAATGAAGAGGGAGGAAGGCTAACAATTTTCCTTAAGGTTGAATATGGATATTCACCTATCGAGTCTTCATCCACTACTGATTATTTTGTCTTCAGTTGAATTCTTCGCGTTAAGGCGTCTTCTCACTTTAGACGCTAAAAAGGCTATTTTCATGATTTTTTTGGATAGGTTTATATTATAGATATTGATATAAAAGTTGTTACACTTAATAAATACACATTTGAAATAAATTTTTAAAAATTATTTATTTATTTCAGTCACTATTTATATACGAAAATGGGCGATAAAAAATGTCTTCAAAAAATTGCAGGTCTGCGCTGTTGACAAAATCTCGGAGATGGATCATCTGAAACAAAAAAATCAAACGGTTTTAGATTCAGTATGGTAATGGCTATAGCGTATATCATATGATTTTTTATACATGCAAAAATAACAAAATGGTGGACATTTTTCGAAAAAACAAAAAAACGTGTTTTTTCACCGTTTTGGCAAAGAAAAGTAAATATCACGATTTTAAAAAATCCTTCATATGCGCTATAGCTATAGTTATAAGAAATATGTGGTTAAAATTTCATAAGGATCGGTTCACTAGTTTCGAAGATTTTATCAACAAGCCATCAAAAAACCTTGTTTGGAGAAAAACGCGTTTGAAGTTTTTAACGAGCAGATGAACGTGCTCAGGTAGTAAAGTAAAGGTCACGCAAAAATACAGTTAGACTCCTCTGATTTTCATAAAATTTTAGTATGATACTTTTGGATATGTATACTTTCGAAAAATGTAATAACATAATCGATTTTTTGAAAATTGTAAAGTGAGAAGACGCCTTAAGGAAATATTGTTGTCTGGAGCACTGTTTTGGAGGTGATTTTTAGGATAGAATGACCTTTGAACTGTTTAAGTTTTATTTCTGAAATGTTTACACATGTTGATTGATTTTTAAAAAAACATTTGCAATCTATTTATCATGTACTTTTGTGTTTGTGTACGGCGGTACGCGGAAAATTCATCTAACTGGCGACCATATTCTTCGGATTTGGAATCATATTCTTAATCTGTATAAGTATCATGATGTATGGTACCAGTTTCAGCAAAAAAAAAATAGCAAATGGCGGCGATGCTAAACTTTAATTATCAACTTTTTCAATTTTTCTTACCGTCCTGCGAGTTATATATTTGAAAAAAAAAAAATTTAGACTTAATTCCGGTACCAACGTTAAAAAACAGTCTGCTGAAGGGGTATGCCAAATCTGATCTCAATCGGCCAATTGCTTGTCGAGGAAGTGTGGTTGCCGATTTGAGAAGCATAGTTGTGAGAAGCGTTTAAGGCGGGATATACATTTACAACGATGGAAAAATCGATTAATTTTTTTTCTTTAAACTATAGAACTATATATGTAGAATATTTTCTTAAAGTTTCAAAGCGACGTTAGAAAAAATCCAAACGTTACAGCCCGTCAACGCTGTGCCTCACCGCTCGGATTCGATGCGGGCGTGAACTTCAAACTCGTTTTTTTTTTCAAAACTGCATTATCTGAACTGGCGTGCAGGATTACTCAAAAACTATTAAGCCGATTGAGTTAAAACTTGGTAGAAACATTGATAATATTGGTACCTTCTACCTGACGGGAATTGTTTTCAAAAAATTGGAAAAACACGACTTTTTTCATCCACATTTTACAGAAATGTTGCGTGAAATGTTGATTTTTTTGTAAATGCGTGACATTTTCTTAAATTTGCATTTTCTTCATTTTAATTACCGTCACATAGAAACTATACATGTTTTAACTGAAAAAATGTTTGAACTTTTTTGCAAATCGAAGTCTACGGGAAGCTAAACTGCACGCCGACTCGCAACTCCCGCGCTGACCTTGCTGTAACATTCTATCACAGCTCCGTCATTTTTATGAAGAATTCATTTCAAAAAATTGTTTGGTATACTTAAATATACTATTAAAGTATACCTAAAGTTTGATAATTGTAGACTAATTATTTCTCAGATTAAAAAACTCTTAATATTGCTTATTTTTTCCTGTCTAAATGTATATCCCGCCTTAAAGTTCCTGCGTCTCGACCGCGCTCCCCAAGCGTACTCCTTATAATTTCTATAACTCGGCTAGATTTATGAGTGTCATTGAACATTTTTCACAGACGTATTCAGGAAGGTCTGTAGAATAATAACATTAGCACTTCGAGTGCGCACTTCCGCCGCCAACCTGTAAGTGCAGCTTGGGTCAATCTGACCCAAGGCGTTTTTCAAATCGTTGTATTCCGGTAAATATGCATTTTTTTGTAGAGACGTTTTTCGTAGTAAATTATCCATATTTTATGGCTCTAAACTTATTGTTTCACGAAACCGAAAATTAAAGGGCAAAACATTCGTTCAAAGTGGGGCATACTTTGAAAAATACATTGAAAAATACTAAATACATACGGTCAAAAGGACCCAGTGTACACTCGAAGGGTTAAAAAAACGAGTTTCTCACATTTCTAGACAACAATACTTCATTAAGCTGATTCCATTCCTCCGAAATTTTCGGGTAAAAATGTTTCCTCTCAATCTTTTTCATCGATGAAAGTCGGGCAGAAAAAAACGACAATGACAGCACGTTTATATTTGTAAAGAGTATGAATATCCATTATTTTTTATTAAAAGGGCGTATCGATATGATAAGCAGAATGCGTTAAGTTATTCACGTATTCTCATATTGCTCGCGTCTTTCGAACTGGAATGCTCTCAGCATACTTCGTCGTTCTCCGGGTTATATAGCTATACGTTCCCGGATATCGTATAGGACTTCCGCAGTCACGTTGCGCACGGCCTCTCCAACCCTCTTCCCTATACTTACACGTATCAGAGGATATTCGTAACCCAGTTGTCTGAATTTACAGAGCTCAATGAGATCCTTCACTCGGATGAATAATACTTTGCTCCATTGCCTACAATCCTTACGAACACTTTCATGAATTTTCGTTGCTTCGCTTCAGTTCGGTGAAATTTTTCCCCCATCTTTCCTCCATTTATCTCGAAATATATTCACATTTATTCGATCTTCGAACCTGGTCATTTTGCCTAACGGTATTGATGACATTTGCAAGAAAAGTAATTATTGATGTCATCCAAAAGTGTTTACTAGGAGATGCTGAGGAAGTGAATAGGATGAAAGTGACTTTAATGACCTGTACAAGGTCAACATAACCTCACAAATTTTCCAACCCGATTTTCTCATAGATAGTTAATTTTTAAGAAAAAAACAAAGCATTAGGCTCTAGAGAATTCCCTGACGCAGAGCTCGATGATTTCCTTTTGCCCTAAATATTATTCATCTCTGAGAATTCTGTGTTCGAAAATTTCAGCTATCTCTCTCGCACTCATACGTCACGTGGCAGATCTTCTACTTCGCCTCAATCGAATTCGTATATCTTTGCAATGTTTCGAATGTATGTCAAAAAATGAAAATCGTACAAGAATTAACAAATATACTGAATATTCGAATAAACTTAAAAAAATCATTGACGAGCCTGCACAATTATCTCGCGCGGACACTCGCGAAGCTGACAAAAACCCAAGGTTCCTCCAGAGTCCGTAGCGCATGGGTATCGTTCTTTCGAGCATCGAGTCTCCGTAGACCATACGTACATTCGCTTCACGATGGGTACTTTGGCAACAATTTTATGAGAACAAGGGAGTGGAAGAATGAAGAAAAGAAATAAAGAGAAATCCGAGTAGGCCAGGCTCGTGTGGAATTTCGAAATAAATTTGCATCAGTTCTACTGCACCTAATATACATAACTACCAGTGTTTGGCACTGATACCCATGCGCCTCTCGACACGTAGTACGGCCTGTCGTATAGTGGTGTAAGTACCATGGATTCTCGAATTCTCGCAAGGTACTTACTCCGGAGTCGCGAGGGAGACTTCTCCTCTCCTCGTCCGTTCAGTAGCAGAAACTCACGCCGGGGAACAAGACGAGAGAAAGAGAAAAACAACTGGGGGAAAAATAGAAACAAAAAAATCGGGCAAGGGGGTTGGAGCTACAAGCAAGGGGGTAGGATTTGGTAGTACAGCAAAGAGTTGCGCGTGTGCGCATCGAGCCCGGAAAAGAAAAGATATACGGAGTGCCTTTTACGGCGAGAAGAAACGACCGACCTCGGTGGAGCTTGCTTCTGGTAGTTTATATAGCGAGTTGCGGGGATCCTCACCTCTATAGCCAGCGAGTGAGCTTACTACTTCTCGCGCCGGTTTTGGCTTGAAATTCCGTGGCGAGAATCCTTAACCGATACTTGGACCCCGTTCCAATCGTCCGAACTCTTTTTTTTCTCTCTCAATCTCTCTATCTCCCATGCCGTCTCTCTCTCTTTCTCTCCTCGGGACAAGACGAAATTTACAACCTTCTCTTCTAGGAGATACTTCTAGGGAGCAATAGTTCTTTCGATGCTATCGTGATCCCCAGCCTATATTACACACCTCATCCTTCTAACTTCACTTCATCCCAGCGCAAAAAAAGATGGAGGAATTTTTACCTCGGAATTACAATCGAATAATCCTACCCGCAGGCTTACCGGTATCAGCGGAATCATCGTTTCAACTGTCACTCGAACTCGTTTGAAAAAACTTTACTCATTGGTTCATTATAAGGGCTCGAATTTTTGGTGTTCATGTGCTTCGATCGGAAAAAAACATCTCGAATAAACGAACTTAAATCGAGGAATCAGCGAAGAAATCAAATGGACAAGCGGAAAATTGCCGTGGGCCTGACGCACACCAGCAGAGCATGGACAGGTTGGTTCGCGTGAGAAACAAATCGGAGAGAAAAACAGAGCAAAAGAGTCAGAGAGAGAGACCGGGATATGTATCCTATACCCGTAGGTATAACCCCGTCGGATTACGGGATTCGACAAGATCCAAGGGGAGCGTTGACGCGGTAATACTGGTTATCATCGCGCTGATTGCAATAGCTCTGTAGATACTGCAGGTCGATGCATACATGTATAGAACTTGCCTCGATGCATTTCAACGGGCAAAAGGAGGGTGCCATATATTCCCTTTCTGTGTACAGGAACCACTCTTGCCAATCCAACAGACGCACGTACACTGTCATCATTTCGATATATCCAGCTGATTGGACAGCTTTTCGCTCACATCGGTTCAACAGCCGGAGCTCTCGATTCTCCGCAAATATATCGTGTCAGCTGGTCAAATATTCTTTCAGATAAGCACCTTTTTATACAATTTATCGTATTACGTTTGGTTTATTTTTTTTACATTTTCGAACGTCATAATACGCGGTCGTACCTCGACAGATATGAAACTACGTGTTTTGCTTCGGATAACCTTTACAACTTCAGACTCGGGAATAGGCATTTGGCGTAAGCCAGAAAAAAATGCCATCGCTCTCGATTTAATGAAACCTAAACCACCAGCTCGCGTTCACTTTTAACCCAAGACGGTCACATGGGGTGTGACACACCCCAGGCCATCGACATCTTGTACATCATTTTGCCGCTGAAACCCGCATGTTCATAGTGCGGAATAAATATACTTTTTAAAAAACCCGCAAAAACTATTATACTCACCAGAAAGAGAATGCTTTCACAAATCAGACCCTGCTTGGATTTTGTTGATATGTCGAAAAACAAAAAAAAAAAACAGCATTTTTTGTAAAAAAAGGGTTTTTTCAAGAATTTTTTTTTCAAGAATTTTTTAAACATACTTCAAACTAAAATTTTCGTTCCGTTCTTGGACAGGATAATAGAGAAACGTTTGAAATATGTTCTCAATTTATGTTGAGCCCCCAAAATAATTCTACGAAATGCTACAGCGCTCTAAAGTGCTTGGGGATTCTACGGGATTCTCATGAGGTGTGACCGTCTTGGGTTAAGGTAATCCAAGGTTCACACTAGTCATACCACTGATCATACTTGAGACTTATACAATTTATATTTTTTACATATGCAAAAAAAAAAATTTGTGGTAACCAAAATCTCCTATGTGTAAACTGTTTAATGAATGTTCACAATTAATTAGAAAAATGAAAAAATACTTATTCCAACGATTCGCGCAGTATTTCTAGGTTTGATATTTGGCAACATTGGTTGTATGTCCGTTTGTTTTTACTCAACCAGACAATGTTAATCAACCTCTATGCTTTTCAACGTCGATCTGTCGAAACAATGTGGGGTGCGGGAAATATAAAGCATTGTATTCGGGCCACGACTGGTAAAAAGCGTGGAAAATTTGTGTCGGCGAAATATGTCGGTTAAAAATTAAATATGTGTAGAAATTCGAATGAGTGAGATGAGGTTAGGGCTACCGTCAGCTGTTGCCTTGCCGTCTCGTCTCTTTATCGTAGCAAGTGGTAATAAATTCAATACCGGAAGTTCAAACTAAACTTGATGTTACATAAAAATGATGTCAATAAGCGTAATTTTTCTGAGAGCATTGGATTACCACATGTTAAGTACGTAAATCTGATTATTTTTAAGAATTTGACGGATTCCCACTATTATATACACCTTTGTAGCCATCGGAAATTGGGTTTTCGTATGTTGTCTCAGAATTCCGTCACAAAAACACGCAATTTTAATTTTTTTCTTTGTAATTAGGTCGATACCCGACCCTGAAATTTAATAGAGACGATCATTAATATATGTAGTGGAATTAAAAAAAAAAAACTTATGAATATCCTATGGATTGAAGCCTGGCGATAGCAAAACAGATTACGGTATTCACATAAATATTTTAAGTCAGATCACTTCAATCACTTGAAATGAAAAATAAAAATAAACAAAGTTAAACACAATTAATTATATGGATCTTGAATGATTGTTGTTTGTCACTCAAAATCTTTATGTGAATACCTCGATCTATATTGCTTAAAAATGAACGAGAGCTGGCGTAAAATCTGGCGGATTTAGGTTTGATTAATCCGAGAGAGATGCCATTTTTTTTCTGGCTTACGCCAAATCTCTATACTGAAGTCTTTGAGGTCGGAGAGGTTGCTTTCTCGTTAAATCCTTCCTAACGCGTGTCGAGATTGGATCCGGCGTAGGTAGGTATTCCCAACTATTCGCGTGAATCTGAAAGCTTTCGCGCGAAGCTTTAGCGGCCTCCGGCATCCGCCGAGAGAGTTGGACCACTCGCAACAGACTCGGAGACACATTCTCGCGTATCGCGAGAATTCCTGGTGAACACATCACGCTCGCGAAACACCTCGTAAAACTCGTACCCACCCGTTTTCTGTATTGAACCCTCAATCGTAGGCCCCGCTTTCCTCTCGTGAAACAGAGGGAAACACCGCGGTTGTAGGAAAAAAATAAACTTTCAACTTTGGTGAAACCCGCGGCTTCGTTCGCTTATTCGTTTGGCTTACACGCCATTTTTTCTCCTTCACAGTTGTTGCTACTGTTGACATTTAAGCGAAGCAGACGGATCGAAGTCATTGGCACTTGCGATATAATAAGGAAAAAGACAAAGAAAAACAAGATACTTTCTTCACAACGATTGGATTACTCGTCGCCCAAGGATATTTCGAACCCACTGTATCGATGTAATGTTGGTCGCCAGCAGATCCCGCTGTTTTGAGGACGGTACTTATATTTATTATTAACGAATCGTACATTTGGGGACAGGGCAAGCATTAAAATGACTTTTACACAAATATACTTATGTGCGTCCAAAGGTGATTTTAGACACAGAGGTTTACATAATGTTGAGCATGGGGACAATAAACGACTGAGACAGACCGTCCTCGAAGCCTTCAAAATCATCCTTCCTCGTATTTATGTGTGTACCAGTGTATGCGTCTGTACAGAAATGCTCATACAAATACATACAACGAGTGACTTCGAAACACCACATTCACATAAAAATACGAGATTCCTGGAGTGAAAAAAATGGAATCTGCCTCCATAATCGAGGGATTTTATGAGAACTCACATCTATCCAGCTTAAGGCGGGAGCCTGCATTAGCAGGTGCGAAAAATCGTTTTTTTTATTGCTTAAATTCGATAGATAAACTTTCCAAGAATATATTCACAAAGGTGCAGAGGCCAATTGTAACTATTTTCGAAGATACAAGGCCAAAAGCAGAGAAGCGATTGATATTTATTTGATATTGATATTTCCTCCGATTGAAAACTTTGAAGCTCGTTTTCTCCAGTTTTCATTTTCACGATTTTTCCAAAGTGGTGGGCGTAATCGCAAAAAAACTGAACGACCTATTGAATCAAACCAAAGTTTACTTTCTTCAGTATGAAAATCTCTTCTAAGTGAATTAAAAAAGTCGTTGAAAAAGTCTTTTGAAATAATTTTTATAGCACTTTAAGTGTTTCATTTTAAACACATTTTTGTTTAAACCTGAGAAAAGTTGTAATTTCACGATTTCTTCAGCTTTTTCTTAACTCCAGAAGAAAAATATATGACAATTGAACATTTTATTGGTTTGTCTGGTTCGGTTACGAATTACGAGCTGCATCTTTCCCGCCGATTGGAGACTGCACTGGCAAGACGCACATGGAATAGGCTGATAAATCTGCGGTCAATTATTATTTCAGGTTGAAATTTTTTTTTCATACATTTCAAATATACATGAAAAGATACCTCAATGTTTACTGTGCTCACTTGTTTTTTCCCTTCTAAAAGCATTCCCGAAAAACCACTTTTATTGGGCCTTCTAATTCAGGCTCCCGCCTTAAGGTAGTTGAAGTAATCTACTTGAGCCAACCGGAGGTTCATGATTTAAAAAAAAAATTAACCTGAAGAAATGCCCACATGGTATAGATTTATTCTGCAGATGCAAATTTTTCGTAAAATGTATAGTCAAAGGGCAAAATAATGGTTTTTTATATTTCTATTACGCGAAAGAGAAAAACTTTTTTTTTACTACCAACTCGGAAAAGTATAACATCATCGGTGATTATTATTTTAACAAACTGCGTCAGTGAATATTTTATACAACTCAGTATTAGATTTTGAATAATTTTGAATTATGCCTATTTATATTTATTTCACGAGATCATTTATTATTACCGTCAATCAATATTAAGAGTAGCTGAAATACGGCAACTTCGTGGACATTGAGGTTCGCAGCAATGCTCTTCCTTCACCAGCCAAGATTCGTCATCTTTTATCAAACCTTGATGGTTCAATATTCAGTATATATATATGATTTTCGATTGGCAAGATGGTTTTTTTCTGAATGTTGACAATGGTTTAGCTTACGTTAATTCGTTGTTAGAAATGGTTTATCTTGGTGCTAAATCGCAAACAAAAATTACATCACCCGTAGCGTGAATGCCTTGTCCATCTAACCGCACGTAAAATAAGACATTAAGCTATTTTCGATCTGTGGTGTTTTGTGGTAAAAATTTTAAAAAAACTCGCAAAGACCTAGTATAGTCTAGACAAAAACATGAAGTTTTCTTAATAAATCTTGGATTGTGGATAACGCTCTAACCTTCTTAAGGGGAGATATACACCTAGGAGCCGGAAAAAGGTCATTTTCGTGATTTTTTTCAAGGAAAACTATTTGAAATTTCGGATTGGGGTTTTAATTATCTAAAAGTATATACATTCGAAAATATGTTTAATTTCCTTTATTCAAAAATATTAAAAATGTACAAGGATATTGTATGATCCTTGGAGCGTCGTAAAACAATTTGCGTATACGGTACCCACTGGCGTTTCTTCAAAAATCATCTGAAAAAAAAAACCAAAAAGATTATTAAATTAGATACTATAATCTAGTACTTGTCATACCCGATTTTGAAAATATCGATGTATTGCAAAATGGCGGACGTTTGAACATAATTAGTGATTTTTGAGCCAAAAATTAGTTATTATTTTGCCTATAAAACAAAAACGAAGTAACGGAAAAAAAATCCTATGACAAGTACTAGATAATGGTGTATAGAATACCCACAAAAAACCTTAAGGCAATCGGTTCATTGGTTTTCGAGAAATTTTGGGTACCGATTTGAAAAACGTGGTTTTGATACCAGGCGCATAGTGTAGGTCTTCTACGGTCGACGGAATGTTCATAGCTTAAACCCAAACAAACCCAATAATTAACCCTTCGCGGCATAGTGTAACACTGGTGTTACACCTAATTCTATTCAGATTTTGACGATTCAAAAGTGTTCTTCAATTCAATATGGCGGTAGTAAATGCGTTTCAAGTTTCCCAGGACTTCAATGACTACTAAAACATACCTATTAAATGTTTATTTTTCACGTACCGGGTGTCATCAATAACGAAAGTGCAAAAAAAAACGTGCACGTAAACTACACGTATGCTTCAAAGGGTTAAAAGCCAAAACCCAAAATTTGTGTAAGCCCCGTAGAAGCAACGTATCCCCAAGAAGATGACAATTGTAAGAAGACCCGACGTCTGTAAACCATTGAAGTTTGGGATCTTTGGTCTTCGGGGAAAATGCCCTAATACGTCATGTATATTGTATACGATTCTGACACTCGACTATACGGCCTATCTCGCCGGGCTCTCTTGTCTTGATGGGACGAGCAGCAAGCTCGACAATCAACAGAGAGAGCTGTCGAGGGTAGACAAGAGCGAGAAATTGAGCGGGAAGACAAGCGGTAGGTTGTTAGAGCCTATATACATCTATACAACGTGTCTCTGTATGAGGACTGGAGAAGGAGGGTGATTTCCCGAAGTTCTGATGGTGTCGGTACAGTGTCGTGCTGGTTTATTGCGGTCTCGCGGTTGTCCGTGGACGGTTGATACGGGGAGTATGGCCCGAAAAGGGACAACGGAGGATGATTCCGAGTGTCCAACAAGAGCAAGAGGGCTGGAGTGTCTGCCACGTTGTTTCTCCGTGTGTGTTTCTCTGCTTTGTGTGATCGTGGGGGGGGGGGGGGGGGGGGGGGAGGGGGGTTATGTGTATGTGGGCTTTCGAGAAATCTGGCATCGTTGATACTCTCCTTCGCTTGCACAGCTGCAGCTGCAACGTCCGAACGCGGCCTGCTAGAACTACTAGTCGTGTTATGCCAGTGGTAACTCTCTGTACGTACCAGACGCTCTATCTCTCCTCCTTCAGCCGGTTGGGAGAATCGTCACACAGTGGCATGACGATAGTCGGCAGCAGCAGTAGCAGCACCAGTAGCAACAGCAGCACCAGGCTCGAGATCATCGTTCCATCCACATTCGTCCTATCCACATACACGAATACCCTACCACGCTTGTAATGACGATAAGGCCTTAACCTACCGCGTTTTGCCCCCTAAATCCTGCGGTTTGTGACCTTTCGACACTTACTGACTATAGTAAATACACATACGTGTGCACACACGTACATGTACCTATGCGAGCGTTACGCGTTACAGACGTATCTCCAGGCTGTGTTGTACCGTACACGCCAGTAAATTACGCGTTGACTAGAGTCGCTGACAAGTGCAATGCGCGCACGAACCGCGTGGCTTCTGTAGAACACAGCCTGCTAGTCGTACACTGTCCAAAGCTAAACAGCACACGCGTGGCTATCCAGTTTCGTGGGTGTGTGGGAGTACGATTGTTATGTGTCGCGTTTGGAGCTTGCATATAAACGCATGCACGCACATACGTATGCACGTGTAGTCATGCGCTTGTGTACGCTGCATCGGAGTTAACCTCGCCACTGTCAGCCCCGGTCCACACGGCTGTGAATTATGCAGCAGCTTTAATAAAGACACCAAGCGGGGGTGTACGCGGGAAGAATCGCGGGATCTATAGATGGGACAAAGTGCGTTTAGAGCTCACACCTGGAGTCACGATTTTGGGAATTGCAACCTCAGGTGATTCACGCCCGCACTGCGAACATGTTGTTTTTAACGGGGCCGTCTAGTGCGTAGGCCGGTTTTTAATGCTTTTTTGAGGATTTTTGTTTGACAAACTATTGAAATAAAATAATTTACAAATTGTATATCATTTTTATTAACATTTAAACAAACATTGTGAATTTTTTGAAGTCATTATATAGAATATAGTCGGAGATACACCGCCCAACAGGAACACATATATAAAAAGAGGTGCTCCACTGCTGCCATGATTCCGGCCGTTCTGCATATCTGGAGTCGAAAAACCAAACGCAATTTTAATTGTGAGACTTGAGGCTCTACATGGAACTAAAATGAAGTTAAAATTCAAAAAAAGAATTTTTTTTTAAGATTTAGAAAAAAAAATCAATTTTTTGTATTTTTGGGGGTCTATATAGCTGATAAAAAGAAAACTAACGAAGCAATCTTAATTATTTTAGTTCAACTTGTAGTTATATATGCACTAAAGGTGGTGTATAAATTTGAGCAGAATCAATCAAGTAGTTTTTGAGAAATCATGGCAGCAGTTTGAAAAAATCGTGTTTTGAGGAAAACGCGTTTGAAAGTTGTTGTATATAATTCATAATAAAGAAATGGTCTCACCATCAATCTGCTATGCCTGGACCATAGAGTACACCTTCTTCTTCTTCGAAGAAGTCATGCAAGGCCGTTTTCTCTTCTTTTGATCGGACACACTAGACGACCCCCTTAATCTCAATCTCATTTGTGTGGCTTACCGAAAAATAAGACTTTTATGGAATTATTTAAAATAATACTGAAGGAGCAATCAAGTTGTGGACTGAAGCGTTTATTCTACATGTTAATGCATGGTAACAATGATTTTTTTTCTTAAAATAAAATACTAAATGGAGGCTCAGTCGTAGATACGCTACAGGCGTTTTTAGGCGCTCTGCGGGTGGACGCAAGACTTTCATGGATCAGCACTTGAAATTAAAAGCAAAAAATCGCTATTCATATCAGTTTTGCTAGAGAAATTTACACGATTTAAAAAATATGGATTTTTCGCTAAATGGCACCATTTTAAATATTTTTGTGCAAAAAAATCGTCCTTTATTTGTTTCTAAAAACAAGAATTGTCAATGCAACTTGGGCACTTTTTTTTACAGAATCTATCTAAGAAGCTACAGTTAATATTTTGAGTCAATAGGGTGATAACTGTCCGAATTATGCGTTCTGCCTATTTGAAAAACGTGGTTTCGAAAGAAACGCGCCTAAAGTTTCAGAACTGATTCAGGAGCGCCTAAAGTTTCAGAACTGATTCATATCATCCACATGACGAAATTAAAGCTTTCATTTGAATTCCGTTTGTACCCACCGAGACATTTTGATAGTGTGTCCCCAGTGGCTAATTCATTGTATATTGTGTGTACAACTGGACTTAAAGACTCAAAATTGCTACTTTTACCGTCTAGGCTGTTTTGTGCGTTTCGGAGCGCACGAGCAACGAATTCGGCGCGTCGGGCAATCGACTCTAAAATTATTGTAAACATTTGACGTACATTCTTGGGATGTTTATACATCATTTAAACCAATCAATAAAGAAAATATCAATTATTTTTTTCCTCTTGGATGTAACCTCTCAACCGTGGTGATTCGTTCGTCTTTCCTCGACCCCGTGTCAACCAATCAATAAAAAAAACGATAAATTATTTTTTCCCCTTGGATGTAACGTCTCAACCGTGTTGATTCGCTCGTCTTTCCTCGATCCCGTGGCGGAAAAGAATTTTAAAAAGACTTTTCCGGCGTCAAAACAGTTCACCACTCCGTCCAGAAACGAGTGGTAAAAACGTCTGCGAGCAACATAAATTTCTTTGTACATATGATAATTGTTTAAATGTATTCTTTAAAGATTTATTCGTGATTACCGCGTTTCGTAATTATTCCGTAAAATAGCCATCGGGTAGCGAACTTTCCGTGTTCACGAAATATTGCTTTCCGTCATTTCCTGACCCATTTCTCCCTACCAGTGCTTTCCGGAACGCGCTCGGTTTACATGTGGGTCTCGCCGAAAGTCGAGCTCGTAACTTTTCGCCGGCGTGACCCCAAGCAGGATGTAATATCCTCTTAAGCATGGCTACACCGGGTGTATACGTGTATTAACTTTCTCGCCAACTGGTACAAAGAGCAGTGTCATATCTTCCATTCAACAATTTATCGCTCACCACGCCTATATATATGAACGCAGTGCGATCGTTCACTCAACACCATAACCACCAGTTGTTTGATAATTTCTTTTTTTTCTAATACTAACACATGCCGTTACTGTCCTCCCCAAAATGTTTCGTCGTCTTCTCGCTTCTCCTCGAGAGATTCCAGATGTACACTGCAAAAACTAGGCGTGTTTGACGTGTGTTCAAAGTATGTAGAAATAACACAACATAAAGTCGAGACACGCGTTGCCATGTTGATTCTACACACTTATGCATTTGGTATCACGTCCCCATCAACAACACGCTTGTGCGAACATCCATAAAGTGTGTAGAATCAACATACAAGACACATATTCACACGCATTGGACTAAACAACACACGTTGATAGCAACACACGAGCAAAAATAACACGGGAAAAAGCAACACAGTTCAAGTGTGTTGCGAGAAATTGATCAAATGTTTGAATAATCACCTTGGTTACGGCATCACGTGGAAATCATTAGTTGATTTGACATCGATTGATTAACCGGTTAATTGGAAGCCACATTCGGTCTTAACTTTTTGTTTCATTGATAGATAATAGCATAAAGATAGGATAAAGCAGGGTACATTTGATGATCTACGTGCACGTTATCGAACAGCTATATCATAATTAGCGTATACGTACAGAATTGTTCCGCTTTCTGTCATGGTGACTTCAATTGACTGAATGTCAATCATTTGCATACATTGAAGATAAATCACCACGCACCTGTTGAGTATGTGCGATTATAAAAAAGATCGACATGTATTCTGATCTCGATAATGATTTTCGTGTCTGAGAATAATGTTATCGGTAGATGAGCGTGTGTCCGGCGATAAACGTCGTGTATGCCACAGCACATGTGTCTCCGGAGGTAACGGAGTGTGTCGTTAAGTCTGTCGATTGGGTCGTTGAAAGAGAATACGTATCGTGGGAATCGAGACTCATGAAAAATTTGAGTAACTTCGTGTTTTCTCGTGCAAGTAAAAATCTTCGAAATAGGAATTCAGGCATGGATGACGAGGTTTGGTGAGGTGGGAGGAGGGGAACACGAAGCAGGCGAATGGCAGTACACAGGGAGAGAATTTGCTGGACCATATCCTCCCGTTTCTCTCTTTCTCTTTCTCCCCGGAGCCCACTCTTGAACCAAGTAAGGGCAGAAGTGGACCTATCGACTCGAAACGAGTGTGCTCGACGTTAAAATCCCGGTCTGTGCTCCCGTTTCTCAGGCCAGCTTCAACGACTCGTCTCTCCCTTTTCTCCTCTCGCTCTTTCACTCTCTCTCTCTCTCTCTCTCTCTCTCTCTCTCTCTCTCTCTCTCTCTCTCTCACACACACACATCCTCTCCTGATACTTTACTATGTACGATACCGAAGCACCCCGAGTCCATCTTCCGACTTGCCTCTCTCGCTCTTTATCCCGTCGTCCGAGCCTAGGATTTTCGCCTCGTTTCGTTTCTACGTATGTCCGGACCTCGCGGTATCGGACGTAAACGATGCCACGATTGCGGACACGGTCCAGCAAATCGTATGACTTTTTCTCTCGAGACGTAGTATATCGAAAGCGAACGAGCTTGCAGAGTGCTCCCAACAGCACCGGTACGGATTTAATAAAATATCGACTGACCAAGCGTCTCTTATCGACGAGACGACATACCCAACAAAGCGTCTCTACCAGAAATGAGCAACGTCCGAATAAAAAAATAAAAAAACTTTCGGACTATTTCGCAATAAAATACACGAACAATCTGATTTTAGTATATCCATATATGGACATCTAAAAGTAATATACTTTAGTAATATATTTCTTTCGAGCAGTTGAATTAAATGAGCTGTACGTCATGGGCATATTTGCAAAACACCTTTTATTGTTCGTTTGAATTTGGGATTACATACATATTGGGTTTACATACTCACACACGAAATGTTATTTCAATTATCATGTATGTTGTTATACACGGTGGCCGGAACATTGACGTCCAAAATTAAAATGTAAGACCCTTGTATCGTGGGGTATACGAATGTTCCGCGATTTTTCATAGTTTTCGGTTATGCATTTTTTTCTGAATTTTTGAGAATTTTCGACCTGAACAATTTAAAAAATCTACAAAAAAAGTCGAAGACTTTGTCGAGATTTTTTTTTTGCAACTGAATCTTCATGAGCAGTACTTTGATGCATAAAACAATCAGCTTCGTATCTGTGATTAAAGTTATGAAAATGTTGGGCTAAAGTGAAAAATTTACGTTCGGTAAATTATTACGTAAATTTTCAACTTTAAATTAAAAATCTAAATAGGTGACTTCATGGTTCCTAATTAGGCCTGAAGAATGCGCCGGACTCTTAGCTTTCATAATCATTTAAAAAAAGTAGTACTTAATAGGGCTACTTTGGCTAAAATTGGCCTTCAAAGACGGCGAGGTGGAAAATTATTAAAATTTGCCATCCGATTAAAAAAAACATTGGCCATTTTATCATTCCTAAGATTATTTAGTTTGTTAACTAACCAACAATGACTGCAGGAAAACTAAGATTTCAACATTTGGAGGTTTCTTTTTCGTTATTTTATTTTAAGTTTAATGAATTTTGTGCGATCCGTTCTCGTGGATCAGGTAAAAGAGTTGCGCCCTCGTTTACGGGTTGTAAACGAGGGCAACTCTTTTACCTGCAATAATAATGGGCCGAGAGGATAAGAGACCGAATTATTGCTATCTCTCTCACTCTCGGTGGCGAGAGGGGCAGCGCGCAACCGAAGCCAACGCAAAACAAGTTACTTTTTTTTAATGATTATGAAAGCTGAGAATCCGGCGCATTCTTGAGGCCTAATTAGGAACCATGAAGTCACCTGTTTCGATTTTTAATTTAAAGTTGAAAATTGTAGTCATAATTTACCGAACGTAAATTTTTCACTTTAAACCAACATTTTCATAACTTTCATCACAGTTACGAAGCTGATTATTTTGTGCATAAAAGTACTACGCATGAAAATTCAGTTGCAAAAAAAAATCTCGGCAAAGTCTTCTACTTTTTTTTAGATTTTTAAAAAAATGTTCAGGTCGAAAATTCTCAAATATTCAGAAAAAATGCATAACTCGAAAACTGTGAAAAGTCGCGGAACATGCATGGGGGTGATTCGGATACCCCACGATACAAGGGACCTAAATTTTATTTTAGGACGTCAATGTTCCGGCCACCCTGTATAACAACAAAAAATATACGTATGTCTTACATGCATATGTGTAATGTGGGGAAAGTAGGGTGTATTCATATAATTTTGATGACTTTATGATTAAAAGGAGAGAAACTAGCTGCTTTTGCGAACTGATTATTGTGCTGCTAAGTAGCCAGTATATTTAGCTTCAAAAGTAGTGTACGTAAATGATGATACGATGTAACATATTCAATTAATGAGTGATTTTACAAAAAGGTGGGGAACGTAGGAATGTACACTACATGTGGGCTACATGCGTACGTAATGTAGGGCACATAAGTACATAGTGGGGAACCTCCGTACATAATAACAAAAAAGGCTACAGTTACTTGAAATATTTATTTCCCACCGAAATATTATATTTCTCCTAACCATTGGTAAATCACACTTAAGGGGTCTTCTCACTTTAGACGCTAAAAAGGCTATTTTCATGAATTTTTCTGATAGGTTTATATTATAGATATTGATATAAACTTTGTTACACTTAATAAATACACTTTCGAAATACATTTTTATTAAATATTACGTATCTATGTAACCCAAACAAACTTTAAACGCGTTTTTCTCGAAACAACGTTTTTCGACGGCTTGTTGAGAAAATCTTCGCAACTACTGAACCGATCCTTCTGGAATTTTAACCACATAGTCGTTAAAACTATAGCTATAGCGCATATCAAGGATTTTTTAAGTTTTGATATTTACTAATTTTTGGTGCCAAAAACGGTGAAAAAAATACCTTTTTTGTTTTCGAAAAATGTCCGCTATTTTGTTATTTTTGCACATATCAAAAATCGTATGATATGCGTTATGGCCATTAACATACTGAATGTAAACCGTTTGATTTTTTGTTTCGGATGATCCATCTCCGAGATTTCATCAACAGCGCAGACCTACAGTTTTTTTAGGACATTTTTTTAACTGCCATTTTCGTCTACAAATAGTGAATTAAATAAATTAATAATTTAAAAAAATGTATTTCAAAAGTGTATTCATTAAGTGTAACAACTTTTGTATGAATATCTGTAATATAAACGTATCAAAAAAATTAATGGAAATAGCCATTTTAGCGTCTAAAGTGAGAAGGCCTTTTAAATTTTTGTTATCTGAACATTGCTTCTTCATTTAGTCTTTTTGAAATCAATTTAATATGGAAACCCGCTATGAGATAAAGAAACAAACTTACACATATTATAATGTAAATTCACATGGGAATTCATGGATGACTAACACTTCTTCGATTTACCAAAAAACTAAACACGTTAATAAACGCTTCTTTTATTATTCTTTTATTAAATGTAATTCTTCATTTTGTTCTTCTAGGATCAAATCAACCTAGAAATGAGATAACTCAATTTAATGTTAAACCACTGCACTAAGCGTAAAGGCCTTTTACGAAGTTAAAAATACTAGCCGTCCTTACTGCAGCAGTGGATTTGGGTTTCGGTAAAAGTAAAACTACAACTGACACATAAACTCTCCCTTCACCTTTGATCATGTTCGGCAGGAGCTTTTTCATGAAGGTTCGTAATGCGAGTTTCAAAAGTTCATGGTCTGGTGTCGAATTTTTTTGCGAAATTTCTAATCAATAACGTTTTATCTAGGATTTCCTTTATTGCAGATGTCATCCCCTCTTCATGTATCTCTTCGATTCAGGTCCACTTTCTCTTCTAACTTTGCATCATAGCTCTGAAATAATAATATTTTGGTACAATAAAGAATTATTCAAAAAAATACACACTTGCGGAATTGTATTTCGCGCCTCTTCCTCAAGATCATCGTGTAGTACCCTCACTTCATGCCAGTATGACCACATGTTCAAAGTCTTTCTAGAAGTTTCTTTTGTCTCAGCTGCCAACTGCATTTGTCCTAGACTGTCATTCTTCTTCTTCGTGCGAGAAAAGCCACATGCGTACTAATTTAACACAACATTTTAAGAAGTCATGGGTAAAAGACGAGACCGAAGCAAAAGTTCAGAAAACGAGAGCAATAAAAGTGGTCTCGAGAAAAGACTGAAACGAATAGAAGATTTCATTCAACAGCAAGGAAAAAGGAAGCACCGAAAACAGAAACGCAGTAAGTAAAAGCGACACATTTCCGCCATTTATTTTCTTTTTCAGACGGAAACACGGATTCGGATATAACGGCTCAAAAAAATGTGGAATAGAAGTAAGAGTTTATAACTCTGGATGATCACTTGTACAGGCTCTAACCTGAACAAGCGAGTTATTACTCTGATCAAAAACTACTTCTGATCACTCGTGAAGGCTCTAACCTGAACGAACGAGTTATTACTCTGATCGAAAGCTACCTCTGGACCCTCGTAAAGGCTCTAATCTAAACGAGCGAGTTATTACTCTGATCCAAAAGCTATCTCTGGCCACTCGTGAATGCTCTAACGTACACGAGTCGAGTTATACTCGAACAAGATGATCTCCTGAAAAGGCTCTAACCTTTCTTCAGGCAGCCTATAGTTGCCGAATCAAATATATTGTGAAGGACTCCAATATTCACAGTAATAATTTCGATCACTATCACGTGTCAAATAAAGATGTTTTGACAGATACCTAAATAAAGAAAAGTCCGATATTTATTCGTCTGTTTATATTGACAGAACACCATCAAAGAGCAACATCGACAGAGAGCTCTAGGGAAACAACCCCTAGCTCAAAAAGAAATAAAGAACGAGCGACGAGACATTCAAGACGCCCATATGAGATTTCGACATCTTCACAAGATTCAGACGACTCAGATGAGGACCAAGGATCACAAAAGTCCCCGCTCGCCATAAATAATTATCAGGATAACGCATCCACGGTGCCACTCGATGAACGACCTACAGGTGATGATAACAAACAAGCGACATCAGAAAATCCGAGCGAAGTCACTCTCGATCCAAAGATCCTCGAGGTTTTGGGGGAACGCTTTTTAGAAGAGCGAACTCTCGGTCAGGCGGTCCCAAAAGATCTATTGGTTTGCTGGGAAGAAATTTTAAAGTCCGGCTTACCATCAGAAACAAGAGGAGCTCTGGTAAAAAAGTATCCTCCTCCAAAGAATTGTGTCATCATTGATCCACCAAGAATGAACCCAGAAATTCAAGCCTCCTTGGCAGACACAATAGTCAAGAGAGATGAAAGGATCTTGGCAAAACAGACAAAGATCACCGTTTGTCTCGCGGCAATCGCAAAAATATTTTTGACGGTACTGGATCAGTATAAAGACCAAGATAATTTGCTTATTATCGAGCAGTTAAGCGACATTGGAAAAATGTTGTCGGATCTTCAACATGACGAGTCCAATATAAGGAAAAATTTAATCCTGGCAAATTTAAATGCATCCTTCAAAGATGTCTTAAATGCAGCTACACCGGACGAATTCTTGTTTGGTAAACAATTAGATGAAAAATTAAAGACAGCAAAGGCGCTTGAAACCTCTCGAAAAGAATTAAAGTCCACACAAAGGCCTCAAATATCTAAGACACCAAAAAATGTGAAATTCCCGCTCCGCCGACTTCAATACAATCACCGACCCTTTCAATCGACGACGAGCGGGAAAAACAAACCACGAGGAATTTGAGTTTTCCGACAAATCGAAGGAACAGTCCGAGATCCGAGAACAATTGGAAGGACAATCAGAAACTAGATCGTCGGAAATCGCATCAAAGATATCGCTGACAACAGTACGTTCCGTGGCAGGAAGGCTCAGAATTTTTTTCCAAGAATGGCAAAAATTAACCTGCCATAAATTAATTCTGTCGTGGGTAAAGGGTTATAGGATACCCTTTGAGTCTCCGCCATTTCAAAATAATATTCCAAAGGATATCTCTATCTCAAATGATCGTTTGGAGATGGAAGATCAAATAACAAAACTTCTTGAAAAGGGCGCGATTATAAAATGTAACGCTGAACAAGCTCAATTTATCTCCGGAATTTTTTTGATGCCGAAACCAGATGGTAGTAAACGATTAATCTTAAATTTAAAAAACTTAAACGAATTCGTAAAAACGCAGCATTTTAAGTTAGAAGACAGAAAGGCCGTGATAAACTTAATGACACCAAATTGCTTCATGGCAACGATCGATCTAAAAGATGCGTATTACGTAGTCTCAATTGCACAATCAGATAGAAAATTCTTAAGATTTCAATTCAATTATCAGGTTTACGAATTCACCTGCTTACCTTTTGGCCTCTCATCAGCACCCTATGTTTTCACAAAGATATTAAAACCTGTAATGACAAAGTTAAGAAGACATGGATATCTATCAGTAATTTATCTAGACGATTTATTACTTCTCGGAAAGTCTTATGAGGAATGCGAAATCAACGTTCATGCCACGTGCGCAATCCTGAACGAGTTGGGTTTTATAATTAATAAAGAAAAGTGTCACCTAGTTCCATCAAAAAGATGTAAGTTTCTCGGTTTCTGGTTTGATTCGACGAAGATGATCATTGAATTAACACAGAAAAAAGGAAAAAGGTAGCCAAAGCAATAAAGAAATATAGCGCCTTGAGTCGCTGTAAAATTCGAGAGTTTTCCGAATTTCTGGGTACAATCGGATCATGTTGCCCAGCAATTAAATATGGTTTAAGCCATACAAAAATATTTGAAAGAGCTCGATACTTAGCCTTAAAGGCCAACAATGATTGCTATGATAAATACATGACATTAGATGCATGTCTTCAACCAGACTTCATCTGGTGGGGGAACGTGATTCCTTCTGCGGTTAACTCAACAAGACCTCCACAGTTTTGTTGCGAGATCTTCACAGACGCATCTCTATCAGGATGGGGAATTGTTTGTGGAGATGAGAGATCACACGGTTTTTGGAACAACAAAAAACGGGAGTGTCATATAAATATACTGGAATTAACTGCCGCCTTCATCGGATTAAAATGTTTTGCTAATGACCTGAAAAGTTGCGATATTTTGTTACGAATAGACAACACCACGGCCGTTGCATACATAAATAGAATGGGTAGAGTGAAATTTGAAAAATTTAATGAATTATCTAGATCAATCTGGAAATGGTGCGAAAAAAGGAATATTTGGATTTTTGCATCTTATATACATTCAAAAGATAATAACGAGGCAGATTTCGAATCTCGTAAGTTGGAAATAGAAACGGAATATATTCTATCAAATATAGCATTCCAGACGATCGTTCGTTCCTTTGGAACACCCGAAATCGACCTTTTTGCTACACGCATAAATGCAAAGGCGAAGCGATATTTTGCATGGCTTCGGGATCCCGATGGCGTGGCAGTCGATGCATTTACAGTATCTTGGAAAGATCTTTTCTTTTACGCTTTTCCTCCATTTGCGATCGTTCTACGAGTTTCACGTATGATTCAAGACGAAGGCTCAGAGGGTATCCTTGTAGTGCCAAACTGGCCAGCTCAACCCTGGTTTCCACTATTTCAAGCTCGCCTCATCTCCGAACCAATTTATTTCGATCCAAAGAAAAACCTGTTGACATCTCCCAACAGCGATCCTCACCCATTTTGGAGGAACATTACCCTGGTTGCAGGAGTGTTATCAGGAAAGCGTTCGAGACAAAAGGCGTACCAAAGAAATCTATAGAGATTATGATTGCCTCACTCCGCAAATCATCAATAATACAATATAATGAAGGCTTAAAGAGATGGTGGAAATTTTGTATTAACAAAGGTGTGAGTCCGTTTTCATTCTCTATCGAAAATGTACTGGAATTATTGACTCAAGAATACGACCGAGGCGCGTCATACGGTACATTAAATTGTCTCAGATCGGCAATAGCGCTCATTATTGGACCAGAAATAGGACAGGATTATCGCATTAAAAGATTGTTTAAAGGAGTATCGGAACTGCGTCCATCAGAACCACAGTATAATCAAACATGGGACCCAAAGATCTTTTTAAATTACGCATCGACTCTCGGACCAAACGACGATCTGTCACTGGAAACACTATCTATGAAACTTGTCACCTTGCTCGCGTTAATAACGGGACAACGCATACAAACACTCTCGTTAATTAAAATAGAAAACATTGAACGACTCAACGGATCCATCCAGATAGAAATTCCCGATACCATTAAAACATCACGAGTAAATAAAAAACAGCCTCTGTTAGTCATACCAGTTTATCAAAAAGCCAAGAACATTTGTGCAGCAACTACTTTGAAATCCTATCGAAACAAAACAAACATTCTTCGAGGTTCCGAACAGTGCCTATTCATAAAAACAAAAAAACCTCATAGAGCGGTCACTACCCAAACATTAAGTCGCTGGATAAAAACCATGCTGACGAAAAGCGGTTTAAATACTGAGATATTTTCAGCCTATATTACGCGACACGCATCAACATCGGCCCTCTAAAAGAAAAGGCGTCAACATTGACATTATAAGAAAGACCGCAGGATGGACTAATAAGTCAAAAACGTTTGCAAAATTTTATGAGCTACCTATTGTTAATGCAAAAAACGTATTCGCAAAAGCAATCTTAGAAAACTAAGATTTGACATTCCTTTCCTCTTATATCGTTAACAAGTAAAAATGTTACAATTACTGAACTTGTAAAAAAAAAATATATTATATTGTCAAATTAGTATTGAATAAATTGTTGCCATAATTAACTTTCAACATCTACACGATGATCTTAAGGAAGAGGCGCGAAATACAATTAATCAATTAAACGAACTTACCTGTAAGTGAAGTTCTATTGTAATTGTATGAAGCGCCTCTTCCGAAAAGATCAGTCCCTCTCAAATAAGAACCCATATCTACAGTAGTATAGATATATACCCAAACTTTTATGGCAACGCTTTGAAGAAATGACAGTCTAGGACAAATGCAATTGGCAGCTGAGACAAAAGAAACTTCTAGAAAGACTTTGAACATGTGGTCATACTGTCGTGAAGTGAGGGTACTACACGATGATCTTTTCGGAAGAGGCGCTTCATACAATTACAATAGAACTTCACTTACAGGTAAGTTCGTTTAATTGATTAATATCCGCACAGTACAAATGTGCCCTATTTCTACATGTACGAATGGCCCCAACGCGAAAGAACCACATTTTTGTTTTGAAATATCTATAAATGATTTTCCATAACTAACGAAATAAACAATATTGAAGTGAAAATTATAATAGATAGACGAATTTAAAGTTACGTGAAAAATTTTCCTATGCAGTGGTAAAACACGTTGCGCCTTGTCGCAACAAGCCCGGAGTCTGCACTGCCGCCGCGCCGTTCTATCCGTTGTATGTGTGCGTCCATACTGTGCATTTAGAGTATTAATATTTTACTATTTATTTCTAAGTGTATGTGCACAAATACGTGTATGGGCAAAAATACTAGTCGCTTAAAATATGGTGTAATTGAAAAACATTGAGGAAATTGAAAGTGTGGTTAAACATGGCTGATGATCGCGGAACAGATCAACAAATTTCACATTCAATCAAGGTATGTGTTTTCAATATTACAATCAATTATACATGTTTAAAAAAAATCACAATTAAAAAAAAATAATCCCAATTTCAAAAAACAAAAGAAAAAATCCAAGCCGTACAGCGAATGTAAGTAGACATGCTCTTGTTGCTAGTAAAGGCTGTTAATAACTTTCATTACAGATCAGCGTTAACTTGATATAATCATATTATTAATCCGATTAAGTTTATCCGAAGTCCCCCGCAGAACTTCCTAAGGCCTCCGGAGGACCATACGGCTGCTGTTGAGACCTGCAGTGGCCTCCGAAGGCCCTGTGGAAGCTTTTGACAAAAAAAACACCAACGAAAATTATAATAATGAAAATATTGACAATTAAAATAATAACATTTTTTTTAAGTAATAAAAAATCACATTTTCTACAAAAATAATCACAATTAAAAATAAAAAAAGCCAAGCCGTACAGCGAATGTGAGACATGGTCTTCTTGCTAGTAAACGCTCTTAATAATTTTGATTACGGATCAGAGTTAAATTAAAATAATAATATTATTTTTATACAAAGGCCTCCGCAGTGCTTCCGAAGGCCTCCGGTGGCCTCCGCGGGCCCTTCGCAGGTATAAAAGGTAAAAAAAAAGAATAATAAAAAAAAAAAAATTTTAAAGTGCGCTGCGGACGACCATGGGACTGGTGCAGAGACCTGCGGAGGCCTTCGAAAAAAAACAACAAAAATAATAATAATCAAATAATAATAATTCAAATAATAACAATTCAAAATTATACGAGTTCAAAAAATAATAACAACAATTGAAATAACAATTGTCAAAAATACAAAAAAATGGACAATATATACTATACGGTTGCTTGTCTATTAACTAGTTTTAATTTTAATTGACTTGACATGCTTTTCAGTTTCATCTGAAACTCCTCTATCTGAAATTAAACGTCGACAACTGGGCAATGATGAAATACCACGTGCTGAGCCATGTGCCACTGCTGCGTGTGCTACCTCGGTTGTTCAAAAAAGAAGGAAAACGAGTTCAGAATATCAGCGTGACTACAGAAGTCGTCGGGCTTCCGTCGATTCGGAGAAACGACGAACAAAAACTGCTGCGAAATATCAACGAAGGTATCGAGCTAAAAAAATCGGAAACCGAGAATAATTTGAAAAAAAAAGAGTAACAAATTAGGTATACTCTACGGTAACTTGCCTATTATCTAACGATTTACAAAAAATAATGTAATTGAGAGTGGTCAGTACAGTCTAGAATGAGAAAACAGAAAAATACGTATGGCAATTTTTCACTTACAAATAAGTCTGATTCGATATTCGTACAAATGAAAGTGACTTAATATTTGTAAAAATAAAACTGATTTAATATCTACACGCGTCTTAATTCCTACTTTTTTGGTAGCCCTATTATTCATTCACTTACTCTTCCCCGCCTCTCTCCCTCTTACCCGATTCATCTACAGAAATAATTTGTTACGTCAGCGGAGTGCAGATAAATATTCACTTCCGGCGCGTGTGAAATACACACGCACACACATAAACACACACACACACACACACACACACACACACACACACACACACACACACACACACACACACACACACACACACACACACACACAGAGCTTTTTATATTCATTATGTATATATACACACAGGGTGGGGTAACAACTAGTAACAATAGAACTATTTTCTAACCTATCAGACTTATAGTTCGAAGAACATCGTCGAGTGATGGCTACGAGGTTTATCCATATGGAGGCACTTCGGAGATTTCATGATCACTTCGATTTTTTAAAGGGACCACTGTTTTTATCCGAATTTATCAAAGAACAATAAACAAGGTCGCACACCAAATTTCAAGGTGACCGATCAAGGTTTAGTATAAAAAATCGATTAAAAACATGTCAATGTTTTCAGCATAAAATCGATTGAATAAACTGTGCAGACACTTACTCCTATAAACGGTGCCCAAACCACTACTTTTAATGTACGCTAGGAATCTGATTCGCATTGATCCTATTGACTGATTGACTAACCTGAAGTTGATAAGATCCTTTGTTGTGAACAACGTAAATGTACGACTGACCTTGAGTTTGCTTGGTATTAAATTATTGAAACGTCGAGTCGAGCCTGTTCGTTAATCCAAGCTGACGTGATTAATGAGACAATGCAATCAATGCGAATTAAAAGCGTGCATTAAATGTGGTGGCCGTCACTTTGAGCACCTTTTATGGAAGTACGTGTTTGCACCATTTTTTAATCGATTTCAGGCTGAAAACATTGAAATTTCTTCTTCAATGTTCGCAAGCGTGCATTAAAAGTGGTAGCCGTCACTTTGAGCACCTTTTATGGAAGTAAGTGTTTGCACCAATTTTTAATCGATTTCAGGCTGAAAACATTGAAATTTCTTTTTTATCGACTTTTTACACTAAATCTTGATGGAGTATGTTGAAATTTGGCGTATAAACTTATTTTTAGTTCCTTGATGAAATTCTGAAAAAAAGGAGTCCCGTTTTTAAAAATGGAGGCGACCTAGTAGCCTCCGAAGCTTCATCACCCCGATGAACCTCATAATCGCCACTTGATGGTCTTTGGACTATGTGGGAAAAAGTTTTCTCCTAAGTCTCATCGGTTAGAAAATATTCATAGAGCTAATATTTTTTGCCTCTCCCGATATATAAATATGGTACTTAATCGCACAAGGACAATGTAATATTCTTACCACGCAATAGCGACGATTACAATAAAATATGGAATCTAAGATTAGGTTAGGAGTAGAATCGATCGACCACTGAATGTGACGTCAACGTTATCGACGAAATGTGGGTCTAGTAAGAGCTACGCGCTGATTGAATAATTACATGACAAACATGAAATCCTTCAGATGGTAAAATCATAATGTACCGTTTTTAACAGAATGGATTCAACAGTCACGAGGTTGGCCGACACCACATTGGCTTCCGCTTTAACACGGACAATCCTGTATCACAAATGTTCAATCGTTTACCATCGAATTAATTCCCATATTTATTTAAAGCGAAGAAAAAGAAAGACAAAGATATTCGAATGCACATCGCAATGAAAGTGCGGTTGTAACGAGACGTTCAACTTCGATGAGATTGACAATATTATTCTGTTTCAGGGTGTGACGGGCGACCGGCTGGCCGGGGGCGCCGCACACCTCCTTCATCTCTTCTTCTTCTTGCCACGACCACAACACACAATGTAACAACAACTCTACTACCACTTCTTCTAGTCGTCCGCGCGAACCACGTTCTCAATGTACTCGATGTGGTACGTCCATCAGCAAAAAACCCCCATAATCGGTGTCTCAAAAAAAAAGTGTCATTTATATTGTCCCTGTTCAGTTTTCTTGCTACCCGTTGTCTCTCGGTATACTTTTCATTTCTCTAAATAGTGGATTTTTTTCGACGAGCTCTGACTTACACATGTGGAATTCCGCGCCAACCGGTGAGATTTTTTTCACTAGAACTCGCCAATTTGCTTTTCGTTATTCATTTTCTCATTGGGCATTGCAGAGGAGGTGTTCCTAGTTTCTGCGATGAAGTAACGAAATAATAAAATTTACGAGACTCGAAGATATCTGCGGAAGTTCGCGTAGAAATCCTCATGTATATATGAAAGCTCTCAAACGCGCGCACGGAAATATCGGCGTAATGCTCGTGAAAGGATCTACCCTGTGTCTCTGGTAAATAACTGCATGCTGAACAGAAAAAGAGGGAAAAAAAAATTCGGAAAATTCACGAGTGAACGAGTTGAACCAGTGCCACTGGGAAAATCCTTCTCGTGCACGTACGTATTTCTCTTGTAACCCTTTGCATATTTTCTACATCCATCGCCTGCATATATGTATAAATATATAAATAAATATATATATATATATATATATATATATATATATATACACATATATATATATATATATATATATATATATATATACACATTAGACTGATTCAAAAAAAAAAAAAATTTTTTTTTCCTTCGGGATTCTCGTGCTATTGTTGAGCACTAATAAAAGAAAATTTCTCTAAAAAGATGGGCGCGGTCACTCAATTTTTAGAGGTGGCTATGTCGACTTTTTTGTATTTGAATTTTTTTTAACGAACGTATTGCATTTAAGCATAGTCACGGCTTCGGGTTACGGATAAAAATCACATCCAGCAGCTATTTCGTAACAAAATTAAACTCTAACAATTTGAAAAGATTGCAATATTCACAATTCAAATCCAGGTAGATCAATAATGGCGTCTATATGACGCAATCGTGAAATTAATAAAATCGGGTTAAAAAGAATTTGCCCTCACAAATATTGAAGGAGCGTAAATTTAAGAGAGATTTGGACAAACTGTTCAACGTTGCACATTTTCGTTCTGCCCAAAATGTTAACGAACTTGAGCGGTTATTTTTGCTATCACACATTTCGATTATTTCTCCATTGTGACGGCAACTTCTTTTAAACCCGGTTTTTTTAAGTTTTTTCCAGACTAGATGGAGTTTTATTAATTTCAAGATTGCGTTATTCAATCGACGTGTTGGAATTTCAGCACATTTCCATTGCTCGAAAACTTCATTCATCGTTTCGTGTGCACTTCGACGTATGGTCAGTTTTTCTCTGTTATGTTTGTAAAAGAACAAACTCAAAACTTTCCGATTTGACGGTAAATGACGGGTACTTATTTTCGGAATTTCCTTGCCGATTAGCCAAATTGTCTTGTCTTCATTTTTCCGAGCCATTGTTTAAAATTGTCTTTAATTGAGTCACATTGAAAAAAAAAAAAACACCACGATGCGCGATGTTATGCACAGTGGCTGGGAAGAAATATAAATGAGTTTGAAGATAATATAAGTTTAGCATTTTGAAAATGTAAATACATGATTTATGAATAAAAGCTTATAATTTAATTTTTCGTAAAAAGTGCGAAATGTTAATGGGTATAAATAAATCTACATGAATAAAGAGAGTAGTATAGACGCCATTATTGATCTACTTGGATTTAAATTGTGAATATTGCAATCTTTTCAAATTGTTAGAATTTATTTTTGTTACGAAATAGCTGCTGGATGTGATTTTTATCCGGAACCCGAAGCCGTGACTATGCTTAAATGCAATACGTTCGTTAAAAAAAATTCAAATACAAAAAAGTCGAGATAGCCACCTCTAAAAATTGAGTGACCGCGCCCATCTTTTTAGAGAAATTTTGTTTTATTAGTGCCCAACAATAGCACGAGAATCCCGAAGGAAAAAAAAATAAATTTTTTTTTTGAATCAGTCTAATATACATACATACATACATATGTATATATTTATGGTGCACCCCACACTGAATCGACCTGACATTAACTCTGGTCATGTTTATTTGTTCCCACTGGCTCGTTACACGTCTCATTTAAATTCGTGGAAATTTGATAAAATATTATTAGTCATTTTTTGTTACCAGATTCTCATACAACAATTTAAAAAAAATAGAACTTTCTACGTCATCGGTAAAAGCAGATTTACGATAAGTTTGGTAAATCTTTTTCTGACAAATGAAGCATAATGTCTGTCTACTAGGGTGGCCCTTGATATGGGTAAAAAAAAATTGATCGCGCCGCCCTCCAAGACGATTCCAAATAATAAAAAAATCTACGAGAAGCCCCAGCTATGTCCGTTAAGAGGAAGGCGTGCCTGTAAGCATGAACTTAAATTTAAATATCAATTTTTCTTCATGATTGGAGAAATTTCGATTTTTTAAATCTAGTTTATTTGTCATTTTTTTTTACTTTCCGTAGCTATTGTATATTGGTATTCAATATACAGATCAAACAATTAGTTCCTCCATACAAGATTTGATGAGCGTTCAGTTTTATCATCCTATTATTTTGGACCAATAGTTCGATTTAGCTGCTGTCGAACGCTTTTAATCACATCAAAATCAAACTTTAAATTTGCATCTTGTCAGAAAAATCTATTAAGTACGAAGAATATAAATTCACGATAAACCATTCACATCGAACTTCCGGATTGGACAGAATTGTTTTTTTTTTTTTTTTAATTTTGTTAGGAATATTCCTTGCGTTCTGAGATACAAACATATTAATATTTCACTGAGATCAGACCTCCAGTGCTGTGGATAAAAAATGTATTTGAAAATTACTTTCGCAAAAATGCATAGGAACATTTTAAACTTGGCGACCTTTTTCGTTTTATTGAAAACAAAGAAATTATTTATTCGCACAAGTCATCCAATTGGTCGGAAAAAACATAATATTCAAAAAATGTACACATATGATATCGATAATAGTTCGTTCAGTACGAATTTATTTATTTAAACCACCGAAATATCGTGGTGAAAAATTGACAAATAAACTAGATTTAAAAAACCGAAATTTCTCCAATCATGAAAAAAATTGATATTTAAATTTAAGTTCATGCTTACAGGCACCCCTTCCTCTTAACGGACGTAGCTGGGGCTTCGCGTAGATTTTTTTATTATTATTTCGAACTGTTTTGGAGGGCGGCGCGATCAATTTTTTTTTACCCATATCAAGGGCCACCCTACTGTCTACGTTGCTAAATATTTCGCACATTGGGAAATACTGTCAAGTATAAATATTACATATCAACTCATTAACTTCCAATGACTTTTGCAATAACTTCTTTTAGTGCCGTTTACTAAGGGTTAGATTTGTTTTTGTGGCCACAGTCGAAGTTTCGTCGATTTGGTGTGAAATGCCCGGTGCCGATGAATATGAATATATATTTTATATGGTCCGATTATATCCTCTCACTGTTCGCTGAGTTCTGTTACAATGTGACTTGTGGTTGGTTTATCTATATACGTATACATTTACATTTAGACACACTGACACACACACGCGCGTGCGCGCACACACATATATACAAATAAATATAAATATATATATAGTTTCGTTGGTTTGTCGGTGTTCGATGTTGGCTGCTGTTGTTGGTTGTTAGGTGTTTAGTGGTCATTCTGTGTTGGTATCCCTTCGCCTTCCTTTTCGTACCTCTACCCTTATTTACCCAGTCCTTATTCCGCTGACGCTCCCAGCACTCGCAACCACCTCCGCCATCATCCACGAACCCTCAAGTCCGCCCTTCCGAACTTGATGTTAGAAATTATGTTGCCAAGGGAAAATCCTACAGGCCTATTCTGGCGTTGACAAGCTAACATGTACGAGAGTTTTCACAAGGGTGGTAAGACTTGTGATTCACTTTGAACATGGTTTTATTTTATTACTTTGACTTTCGCGAGGGATAATATTCTCTTTTTTCCTCTCTAGGCTGAGACCTTGGCGAGAGGGAGATAAATTTTCTGTGAGGCTGGACGGAATGAAAAGAAACGCCCGAGGTTTACGAGGTAACACGAAGCAAGACTAACCGAGAAAAAGGAAGAGAAAAGAAGGAGGGATAGATAGGTAGAGGGTCGGATGATTTCTATGCAGAACACGTTGCGGGTTCTCTTACCTGATTCAGACAAGATATCTCTCTGTGTGTGTGTGTATGCGGGGTATGAGTCCCTACGTACGTATAAGTTTCTACGTTGCTTTGGGAATGCCAACCATTTGATTAGAGAGGTGACTCCGACCGCAACCACTCTCGGACATCCACGACTCTGAAACCCACAGTCACTGGACCCCGTGCACCCTTTGATCTTCGGGTTCAAGATGGAATTGAAGCTGCCCCCGCTATACGGAGCTCCCTAAGCAAGTCCGTGCTTCTCTTCAGCATACATATACATATATACAAACTATATACGCGTCTATACGGTTTTCGTACATGCAAGTTGATAGGTTTAACACGGGCTGAAGATTAGATATCAAATTCAAGTTCGCATATTCATTGCCCGCTTCTGGGAGCAGTGAGCAAAACTCGTGTTGCACGTTCACGTATACGCGCGACATAACATTCGAATTATCAATTATTACACGCGACCAAACGTGTTTGTCGTTTCCATTAGTCTTCGGGATAGAGGAATGTCGATTATGCCGTAAAACCCGATGATGCATTACTCCAGCGCGATGAACTGGGACTGGTAGAATGTGAATAGTAAGAGAGAGAGAGAGAGAAAAGTGAACCGCAACAACGAGCGGCACTGCAAAACCGCACCCCGGTAAGCGTTGCCCAATGGTACAGACTTGCGGTTCGAAATCGTGAATTCTTAAAAAGGAACGAAACAACGGTATACAACGTTTCTATAGTGCGGACCACGCAAACCGGCACCGAATGTGCGAGGGATAAAACAGGAGAGAGAGAGAGAGACAGACAGAGAGGGAGAGAGTATAGGGAGAATGGATATATTGTAAAAATTGAGCCAACCGCAGAGCCCTCTGGCTGTTCACTCCCACCATTTACATCGCTAAACAACTCTATGTCGTGCCCAAATCGACGTCGAAGCTTTGTGCCAAAAACGATAAAAGTTGGTGGCGCTTCTCGTACTAGCCAACGAATCGACAGCGATAGAGGGCCGATATGCGAAAAAGTCGAAAAAAAAAATAAAATAAATAACGAGTGATACCATAAAAAATAGAGGGCTTTTATGCCTGCACGTGACAGAGCTACGCGTATGGCATAGTGCAAAGTTGTGAATCTTTAATTACTTCAAAAAGTATTCGCTCGTTTATTCATGGGGTTCCCTTTCTGCAGCGACTTTGTGTTGTACTCGTGATTGATTTCATTCGCACAAATGAAAATCCAAACGTTGGCGGTCTAGTGTGACAGTCAATGTTTGTTTGGGTTCGTCAAAAAAATTGCGAGCAGCAGAATTGGCCGGGAGATTGATATTTTTCGTTCGACAATTTTGTTTACAAAACCATTAAAGGGTCCTCGTAAGCTTGGGTCCCAAAAAACAGGTTGGTTATCAATGTTTTTTTCTGATGGAAATATGGAAATGACGAGGTTGGTATTTTACACACAATTAACACATAGTCTTGCTTGTTTGATTTTGATCATAGTTTCAATCATAGCTTGGTTTATTACGGGGAGATATACACCTAGGAACCGGAAAAAGGTCATTTTTGTAAATTTTTTCAAGGTAAACTTTTGGGAAATTTCGGATTGGGGTTTTAGTTATCTAAAAGTATATACATTCAAAAATATGTTTAATTTTCTTTATTTGAAAATATAAAACATACAAGGATATTGTATGATCCTTGGAGCGTTGTCAAAAATCCTCGTATACGGTACCCACTGGCGTTTCTTCAAAAATCATCTGAAAAAAAAAAACCAAATAGATTATTAAATTAGATACTATAATATAGTACTTGTCATAGCCGATTTTGAGAATATCGATTTATGACAAAATGGCGGACGTTTGAACATAAATAATGGTTATTGGGCCAAAAATTAGTTATTATTTTGCCTATAAAACAAAAACTAAGTAACGGAAAAAAAATCCTATGACAAGTACTAGATAATGGTGTATAGAATATCCATAAAAAACCTCAAGGCAATCGGTTCATTGGTTTTCGAGAAATTTTGGGTACCGATTGGAAAAACGTGGTTTTGAGAAAAACGCGTTTGAAAATTTGGGAATAAATAAATGATAAAATTTGTCAACTTACATGGAATCATCGGTACCAGGCCCATAGTGTAGGTCTTCTACGGTCGACGGAATGTTCATAGCTTCTAAATCCTCGACCTCAACCATCTAGGTGTATATCTCTCCTTAAATTGAAATATATTGACAAACTTGGTGTAGGTGGGTCTGCCAACTAGGCTGAGTCGAAATGAAAAATAAAAATAAAATACTTTTACTGTAATAATAAAACTTTTGTATGATTGGATGCTTTTCTGATATCTTGTAAGTTACGGAAATAGCAGGCTGTATAAAAAAAAAAGTTCGTTTTTCGACAAAAAAAGTTAAACCATACGGTGTTAATAAAAAAAATCAACACATAAAAAATCATCCGGTTATACGATAGTTAATTTTATGAACTATGCAATGTCCGAAATCGTAGTGCATCGGACGGATCGATTTCGAGATACTACGCACACCGCTTCATGGGACAAAGTTTTCTGAAAGACAAAAAAGGGTAGTTAGCAAAGCGGTTCGCGGAATGGGCGAACTGATCTTGTACGAAACTGTCATGACTCGTTTAATTTTTTTTTCACAAAATCATTATTCCAAATTGAAGCTAAGGGGTCTTCTCAGTTTAGATGCTAAAAAGGCTATTTCCATGAATTTTTTTGATCGATTTATATTATAAATATTAATATGAAAGTATTTACATTCAATAAATACACTTCCGAAATACATTTTTTTTTTATTATTTATTTAAGTCACTATTTATAGACGAAAATGGTAGTTAAAAAAATGACCTAAAAAATGTTAGGTCTGCGCTGTTGATGAAACCTTGGAGATGAATCATCCGAAACAAAAAAATCAAACGGTTTTAGATTCAGTATGTTAATGGCTATAGCGCATATCATATTTCTTTTTATCTATGCAAAAATAACAAAATGGAGGACATTTGTCAAAAAAAAGAAAAACAAACAAAAAACGTGGTTTTTTCAACGTTTTTGACAATTTTTTTTAGTCAATATCAACATTTTGAGAAATCATTGATATGCGCTATAGCTATAGTTGTAACGAATATGTGGTTAAAATTTCATAAGGATCGGTTCAGTAGATTCGAAGACTTTATCAACAAGCCGTCGAGAAACGTTGTTTCGAGAAAAACGCACTTAAAGTTTGTTTGGGTTACATAAATACATAAAAACATATTTTTTATGTATTTCAAAAGTGTATTTATTAAGTGTAACAATTTTAATATCAATATCTATAATATAAACCTATCAAAAAATTCATGAAAATAGCCTTTTTCAGCGTCTAAAGTAAAAGGACCCCTTAAGACCATGGGCTATAAAATTACGCAACAGTGGAGCTTCTTAAAATGTTGCAAACAGTAAAACATCATACTTTTTTTCCCACTGTAAATTGTAATAAAATTTTAAGAGGCAACGACTGGGATAAACAATGGGATACGAATATTCATGCATATGTCTGTCATGATGAATAAAAGGCCTATCATATATTCGGATTGAAAATCATCGATGCATTTCAACGTTTTGCACCTGCCCGTGTGAAACAAATGCATGCATATATATATATATATATATATATATATATATAATATTATTTGCGAATTTTCCATTTTCCCGAGTTTATCTCGCACTGTTCGCTTTTCTTCGTTCTCCTCCCACGCACTCGATTGCATATATGCCAGGTAGCAATATTAAAAAGTAATTGGATTTCGATGCCTCGTTGTTAGGGATGTTTCCATTGGAAAGTAAAAGTGGATAGATAAAGAGGAAAAAGGAGCGAGATAGAGCTAGGGAGAGAAAGGATGCGTGCTTGCATGCAGCATACACACAGTGCGACTGTACGTTCGATACTGCCACTAATACGCACACGCATGCAGACCGGAATAATGGACAGTCGTTAAATTTAATTGGCACATAATTATCGGTACTGGCGGAGTTCCGAAGGGAGAAAGGGGAATGGAAACCGGATAGTCTCTCGTGCGCGCGACCAATCGTCGCAAACTCCCATTGCCGAGTGCACAAGGCTTTAATATCGAGAAACTCAAACGCAAAGCGACGTACAGTCACATTTGTCGGGGTTGCGGCGTACATAGCGGAGTGAGAAAGGCACCAAAGCTGGGGATATGTTGGGACGTGTTACCATCGTCGCCGCGATATTGGTTTAACGAGACTGGCAACTCGTGCCTATAACACACACACATATATATATATATATATATATATATATATATATATATATATATATATATATATATATATATATATTAGACTGATTAAAAAAAAAAATTTCCTTCTGGATTCTCGTGCACTGATATCGTTGGGCACTGATCGTTGGGCACTGATAAAACAAAATTTCTCTAAAAAGATGGGCGCGGTCACTCAATTTTTAGAGGTGGCTATCTCGACTTTTTTGTATTTGAATTTTTTTTAACGAACGTATTGCATTTAAGCATAGTCATGGCTTCGGATTACAGATAAAAATCGGAAAAGTTTTGAGTTTGTTCTTTTACAAACATAACAGAGAAAAACTGACCATACGTCGAAGTGCACACGAAACGATGAAAGAAATTTTCGAACAATGGAAATGTGCTGAAATTCCAACGCGTCGATTGAATAACGCAATCTTGAAATCAATAAAACTCCATCTAGTCTAGAAACAACTTAAAAAAAATCGAGTTAAAAAGAATTTGCCGTCACAAATATCGAAGGAGCGTAAATTTAAGAGAGATTTGGACAAACTGTTCAACGTTGCACATTTTCGTTCTGCCCAAAATGTTAACGAACTTGAGAATGGCTGGGAAGAAATGTAAATGAGTTTGAAGATAATATAAGCGTAGCATTTTGAAAATGTAAATATACGATTTATGAATAAAAGCTTATAATTTAATTTTTCGTAAAAAGTGCGAAATGTTAATGCGTATAAATAAATCTACATGAATAACGAGAGTAGTATAGACGCCATTATTGATCTACCTGGATTTGAATTGTGAATATTGCACCCTTTTCAAATTGTTAGAGTTTATTTTTGTTACGAAAAAGCTGCTGGATGTGATTTTTATCCGTAATCCGAAACCATGACTATGCTTAAATGCAATACGTTCGTTAAAAAAAATTCAAATACAAAAAAATCGAGATAGCCACCTCTAAAAATTGAGTGACCGCGCCCATCTTTTTAGAGAAATTTTGTTTTATCAGTGCCCAACAATAGCACGAGAATCCAGAAGGAATTTTTTTTTTTGAATCAGTCTAATATATATATATATGCGAGTGTGCGTGTCGATATTGCTGCGACCTGTGTGATTACTCTCCGAGTTCTGCTATTCGTCGTCAAACCAGATGAATATGCCTTTCTGCAATTCGGCATATCGTCGTTTTATAAAAAAATACCACAAGAATTTGCGAACCGATTCTTTTTTTTCCCCACCAAGAACAACATTCACTCGGTCATTCCAACTTGTATATCCGCCTGTATGGGAATTTTTCAACGAATCAACGGATCGCGATTAGAGCATCGTAGTGGCACTACTCAAGCTTGGATCGATATAAGTGAGATCCCAAAAATTACCTACATGACCAGCCGAGCTTTGCATCAAAATGTTCCGTCGATCGCATAATTTGTTCAAACGAAGCTCCATTGTCGACAAGGAAATCGAAAATTCCACTCAGCGGATGCAACGGGGAAATGTAAAGTTGGCAATCTCCGCCAAGGAGCAAGAAGATATAAATTACGCGGTAGATCGTTATTCCGATGGTTGTAAATTACAAAAGTGAAGTTCTCTTCACGGGACACTCCCTCGAATGTGTCTTCACTGACAAATTCATTCCGCGAAATTATTCCTGGGCGTTGCCCAATTAATTTACGATTCAATTAGCGAAATCGAGTTCAGATAAGCTCTCCTCGTTACGCGAAGAGGTGACACGCGCGGTTCGGAGACCTGGCGGCCGAGAGAGAAGGGGGCGAGGGGGATTAATGTAAACGCTACTGGCTATAATATCCACAGCCAATGCACAGGAGCAAATGTTCCACGTGCCTATCGTGCTCAGCCCGTTCACCTCGATATCAATCCCGTTCCAATAAATAAGCCAGTGGCCGCGATACCATCTTTCACTCCGATAATTATTGTTCCCTCACCGTGTTAATTAATTAAGGACTGCTTTTGCGTACACGAAGAGAGAGGGACGATGAGGACGAGAGAGAGCGAGAGAGTGAGGGAGGGAGGGAGGGAGAGAGAGAGAGAGAGAGAGAGAGAGAGAGAGAGAGAGAGAGAGAGAGAGAGAGAGAGAGAGAGAGAGAGAGAGAGAGAGAGAGAGAGAGAGAGAGAGAGAGAGAGAGAGAGAGAGAGAGAGAGAGAGAGAGAGAGAGAGAGAGAGAGAGAGAGAGAGAGAGAGAGAGAGAGAGAGAGAGAGAGAGAGAGAGAGAGAGAGAGAGAGAGACAGATAGAAAGCGAAGGGACACTGTGCTGAGCAGATGAACATGGTGCGTACTGTACTAGCTCACCGACTCCATAGAGAACTTGTATGCAGGCATTGAATTAGCAAACTCTGGAGCGAGAGGGGACACACGATCGGTCGAACCGATAAGTTCTCTCTCTCTCTTATGCACATACACATACACAAATATATATATATATATATATATATATATATAATATATATATATATATATATATATATATATATATATATATATGTTCACAGAGCTTTCTGGCTAATTACCGGATGAAAGAGAGCTATCGGTTAGCGTCGTCGAAACGTCGCGACGCCTCGCGTGTAACTCGCGCAATAGACACACCGATTGCATAATTATATAGCGCGAAGTCAGATTGCGATCTAACCATCGGGAAGCTATACGCTCAATTCACTCTCTAATTTGCAAACTCCGCGTTAGATACATACGTATCGCGACCGAAGGTGACGCAATCTATTAATTAGAGAAGTTGACTAAAAACGTGACATTGGTAGGGTGTATGAATGAAGGTATTCACTATTCGTATGGAGAGTGATAAATTCTCGGTGTATTTTTATCACCATGGGTCTGTACGATTTCGATAGATTTTCTATTATTCAAGGTGAGTTTGCCGGTACCCGATTTTCGTTTTAATTATCGATGGGCTTCGATTAGACGAGCAATTAGGCACTTTCGAAAGCACGCTGTAACGGCACCACCGTAATGGGACGTGAACTTGCTATTTGTTAGGCTGAAGTATATGTCGTACGTAATTGAAGTGAATGTGCAAAATGTATAACGTACAAATTCGGCTCTCCGTTTAAAGTGTCGTGAATTATTAGTTGCCGAATTATTAGTTGTAAATTATTGTGAGATTTGCCGTTTGAATCGAGTTGTTTCGTTCGGACGCAGTCACCTGCGTTAAGAGTGATACCGGGCTATTTTCAATTTGAGACATTTTATTGTAGTGTTTGCATACTTGTATTATTTAGGCAATTTACAGTTCGGAGGGTGAGGGGAAATATTTACCACGGGGCACGGCAATATTTGGAGGATTGTGGTACGTGAGGAAATACTGAATTGTGTTTATGAGGACGGTAAGTTGAATTACATTTCGTCAGTAGTGAGTAACCTTTGATAACGTTTTGCTTGAAAATATAAAAAAATGTGATACCATTGGATACTCGGGAATTTTTTTTTCACTTGCCGGACAAATTTAACGACTTATTAGTTACAACCCGAGTTTCGGATATAATTGATAATCACACCTGCCTCGCTCATTATCGAAGTTTCATTACTTTTAGTTATTGCAGACGAAGTATCATGGTCGTGTTATCTTGTGCCATGGCGATGTGAATTCGGACAAATTTAACGACTTATTAGTTACAACCCGAGTTTCGGATATAATTGATAATCACACCTGCCTCGCTCATTATCGAAGTTTCATTACTTTTAGTTTGAAAAAATCTTGAATTATTTCGATAATTTATTATCGAATAAAGACACTTGTTTTTTGGCCGAGACGTATTCATTGTATTTTTATCCCCCGAATACGAGTTCACTATTAGTTTCCCCAAAAACCCTTTATTTCTATTAAAAATCGTCGAATGTATTTGAATAAACGTTTTTCACGTTTAACCGGCATAGTTTTGAACTTTCGCAAAACAAACTCCGTGATATGTGTAATCGGCGCGTAATTTGCCATCGGATAAACCATTGAAATGGTGAGAAATTAGAAAAAAATACATTTCTTGACCTTTTTGGCCACTTCTTCAAGATCATTAAAATTCCGAAATTTCAAACGGCGGTAGCGGTGGTCCTATTTGCGTGACATAGATTTATTAAAGGGGTTTTAAAAACGATTTCGGTAGACTTAGATAATGGCGTTTGATTGATCCCGATGTCTCGATTAGTTTTCCCGGAAAGAGCACTTGAAAACTGGTCGTGAAAGGGGCAAAGAGAAAAATTGGGAAAAATCGATGGTCCGTCTTTCAAATTCTGCCGAAGACCGAAAAGTCATCGAAACTCCTAGTATATGACGACACTTCATAGAGGGAATGATTACGACGAGAATGCGTGCAAAGCGGAGTTCCAAATGAAAAACGAAAATAAATTATCGACGATTCAGTGACGCCTGTTATTTTTTACCGATATGGTTATTTTTTTAATTCTGAATATTTTTTTTCCCATTTTACATCGATGTATTTATGCCGAATATTTTGTATCTATCTGAATTTTTTTTTCCTATTTTATATCGATTTTATACCTATTTTATATCGATTTATCCCCTGAACACGAATTCACTATTAATTTTTCCCAAAACCCAACATTTTCATAAAAAATTGTCGAAAGCGTGCAAAAGACGTTTTCGCGTCTACCCAGCGTAGTTTTGAGCTATATATAATATATAAAGTGTGTCTCAAAATGACTTGACATTTTAAATTGCGTGCCATTTTTTTTGTGGCGAAAATATAGTGTTGATCTTTGACAACTGGCATCAGGAAGTATTGAGGTTTAGTCATGGAGAATTATACGATCGAGCAACGCATAGAAATTGTTAATCGCTGCATAGTTATTGCAGACGAAGTATCAAGGTCGTGTTATCTTGTGCCATGGCGATGTGAATTGGCCACCAAGCTCGTGCGATTTGACGCCATTGAACATCTTTCTTTGGAGTTTTCTAAAAGGAAAAGAGTATGCCAATGATCCACAGACCATTCCGGAGCTCAAGGAAGCCATTGGACGCATTATTAATTAAATTAGTCCGCAATTATGCCAAAATGTTATTGAAAAATTCGTCAAAACAACGAACGGTTATTGTGTTCCACACATAACCTCCAAGTTTTTACCTTATATAATAAATAAATAAAAATATTATTATGAAATATTATAAAATAAATTAAAATATTCCTACTTTTCCAATAAATAATACGTTTTATTGATAAATTAAAATGTTAGGTCATTTTGAGACATCCCAAATATACGGAAAAACCAAAGGTGAGTTCTAGCATCGATCGGACAACTCGGACTAATTTGTTCTCCGCTCTCTGTGCGAGGCTCTGGTAGCTCTGTCAAACGTGTCTTGCGGCTAAAAGTAAGGTTATGTTAAAAAAATTTTATGTATAAAACTGAATTTTATTGAACAACCATGATATACATTTCAAAGTATGATATTTTATTTACATTGTGTGAAAATTTGGTTAAAAAATTTCGAACGGTAAATAAGTTACAGTCGTTTTCCTGGGCCGTGTTTTTGTGGACAGCGTTTGCGGTACCAGACGTACCGGTGCCATTCTTATCTAAAAAAATGTCTTTTAAAGTAGATAAATAAAACTAGTACCTATCGAGCCAGAATTTTAAAATATAATTTTTTCGGGTCACTGGAATGATTCTGGCGATTTTTCGCCTCAAAATTGTTCAGCACTTATGATGAAAAAAATAACTATGCCAGGTATCGAAAAAACGGCTCGACAAGTACTAGATTATTGTGTGAAACACTGTGCAAAAATTGATCCCGATCGGTTCAGTAATTGCGGAGATATTTCTGGTACCGATTTGGACACACTATTTCGAGCAAAACGCGTTTAAAGTTTTGAGTGCACTTTACACTGAAACAACTGATTTATTTTGAACTTACATGAAATCGTCGATTCCAGGGCCATAGGACTCCCATCCACTTTTCGAAAAATGACGTTTCGGTCAGTTACAAAATGCTATAACTTCGTTATGACGCGAATTTCCTCATGAAATTTTTTGAAAACTCGATCTTTTTTACCTATCCAGGTGTATGTAAGCCCTTAAGTATTATTGGTGGGCTTCATTAAAAGGGTATCATACGATGACTACAAAATACACATGTGCACCCTGCCGGTTGGGTTGAATGTTCTATTTCACGAGTTATTTTAGACTGACTTAATTAAACATCTCATAATATTTAGCGGCAAAGATTTCAGTTTTTCCGTATACCTACGGTCTAGAGGGATGTTCAATGCTCTGTATTTATTACGCTCCTATTCTGTTAGAAATAACAATCCATTAGGAAAACAGTGATGCATTGAACCCAACGCTTTCTCATGATACACCTCCCGACGAAAATAAAGCAGCGCTGAAATAATGGTCTACTGGAAATCTCGAGAGACTCAAAACGTTTAACCTTCGCGACGAAAAGCAAATCAACGTTGAATGCATAAACGTTCCAAAGTCGCTTAACGTTTATGATATGACTCGAGTCGTCGATAGATCAGAGGTTGTGTTACAACGGCGCGACGGTGTCAATTGTCACATACATTCGGTCCGTTCACCAGTGTATATTTATCGTATATCCGTACACGGTTCGCACCTTTCTCGCTCGTACGGTCTTCCATTAAATTACACACTGTCTGACCACTTGACGCAGTGACTACTTGGACAGCCTGAGTTCTCCCCTTCGCAACCACAACCTCGGACTTGATATATTCGCATGTGCTGCGAACGCGCGTATGATATATGTTACAGGCAATACGAATATTCACCTGTGTCACGCGATTTTAGAATTCTCGCTTTTCAAATCCCGTCCCGAGTCGTACCGCGATACGGATCGTTTCGTATTCCGGCGCGTTAACGTTGTACCTGTACGTTTGTACTCGTACTTTTGCAAGAAGAAGAAAAAACATGTTCGAGAACTAATTTATTCGTGTGATCATTATGAAAGAGGTGGACGACAACCTCCGGGTCGTAAGAAAAGGGTACTGTCTGTTATTGGCAGATGCATTTGCGCGTGTAGATAGTTTAAGGGGTCTTCTCACTTTAGACACTAAAAAAGGGTGTTTTCATGATTTTTTTTTGATACATTTATATTATAGATATTGATATTAAACTTGTTACACTTAATAAATACATATTCGAAATAAATTAACATTAAAAAAATGCATTTATGTAGCCCAAACAAACTTTAAACGCGTTTTTCTCGAATCAACGTTTTTCGACGGCTTGTTGATAAAATCTTCGAAACTACTGAACCGATATAATTATAACTATGGCGCATGTCAAGAATTTTTTCAAATTTTGATGTTTACTTTTTCTGCCAAAAACGGTGAAAAAACACTTTTGTGTTTTTTCAAAAAATGACTGCCATTTTATTATTTTTGCATATATAAAAAATCGTATCATATACGCTGTAGCCATTAAGGGGCCAGTCCACTTTGGATATTTCGCGATTCTTTTTAAGGATTTTATAAAACATATGAATATAAAAATTGTTGGGCTTGATAAATAAAGTCTTGAAATACATAACAAAAAAAATTAATTCATTTTTATTTATTTTTAAGTAAAAAAACTATAGTTTAACGTAACGCCTCAAAAATAGGTGGGCTCGGTAGCTCCGTAACAACTCGGCAACGGCTTGTCTGAAACAAAAAAATCAAAGTCCATTAGATTCAGTATGACACCAGCTACAAAATTACCCTCGGATATAAAGTTTTATAAAAATAAAAAATAAAAAAATCGCAGATGAAAAACGAAAAATGTTTTTAAAAACGCGTTTGAAGTTTATACTATGAGAAACTCTTACCTAAACTCAATAGGCAATTCCTCCACCGTACAAAATCCCTTCTGATTGATCATCATCGTCGATTTCTTCAAGTCTTGCTTGCGTTCGATTTTTTGAAATTTTGAAAGTGGATTGGCCCCTTGACACACTGAATCTAAAACCTAAAATTCAGGACTAAATCTAATTTTTTTGTTCCGGATGATCCTTCTCCGACTTTGCATCAACAGCGTCAACCTACAATTTTTTAGGACATTTTTTTAACTACCATTTTCGCCTATAAATAGTGACTTAAATAAGTAATTTTTTTTAAATGTATTTCGAAAGTCTATTTATTACCCAAGTGTAACAACTTTTATATCAATATCTATAATATAAACCTATCAAAAAAACTAATGAAAATAGCCTACTTTTTTAGCGTCTAAAGTGAGGAGACCCCTTAAGAAAGAGGTGCACAGCAACCACGGGGACGTAAAAACACAGTACTGTCTGCTGTTGGCAGACACATTTGCGCGTCTAGATAGTTTAAGGTCCAAATGTACGACTGGAGCAACAGTTTTGCCGGATTTCTACCATTTTCAGCCGATCGAGGAAACGAGAGTCGTAGAAGGCTTGAGAAATTATTGGTCGCCATGTACATAGTTGTATCAACGATTCCCCTTCGCAATACACTGGATCGTCGGTGAGGGAAGGGGGGGGGGTGAGCAGGGTGGTAGTTTGAGGTATAAAAGCATCGGAAGAGAGGCATCAGGAATCCGTAAGCTTCGTCGATTCGGCCCAGAGCCAAGGGGAAAACTTTTATAATTTATTAATTTACCCTGCGCCCCTTTTTGGGTCAGGAACCGTATCGCGAACGTTGAGCGAGTCCATAGAAAACTCGTGGGGGAGCTTGCCGAACGAGAAAGACGATGTAACTGCTGGCATGTTTCCCAGGCGAGATGGAGATATCAAATAAACATACACGTGCATATACGTGTCTACAGTTTTCTGTCTTTCCGTTGCCACTCGCGAGGCCCTGCGTTCTGCCGATCTCCCTGTCGGCGATTTTCGTGCCCCTTGGTCTTTTATACTCGCGCGGCACTCCAGTCCCGTCGCTTGACTCTGGGACACGTCAGCCTCGGACGCTGTCACAAACTAATGAATAAGGCAACTTTTGGTCGCACGAGATGAAACTAAAAGTAAGGAGAAAGATGGTCAGCAATGTGGGTAAAGAGGGAGGAGGGATGGAGGGAGGCTTGAATATTTTAAGGCTTAGTCGGGACCGTTATGGCGAGTCACCGAATGGCCACTTGGAAGCGTAGGCTCTTTTAGTACGGGTGATCTAACCGGGTACTAAAGTGGGCGCACACTTTTAGCCAGGTATGAGATATAATTTGCCACGAATAAATCTTGCTGAGCATTTTTATTTACAACGGGCTATATATTTTTTCCCCTTTATACGAGGTCACGATGTTGCCGCATTCGCCGACGGCGAAGGTCGAACGGCAACGTGTTTTACATTGTTACGTCGCACTTTGTTTGGGTTTGTTCTTGTTTATTTTCTCGACATAGCGCATTCCGAAGAAAGCTACATTAACGCAAACCAGCTAAATCGCTTAATCACGAATAATTCGTAAAATGTCCTGTCTCTTCTAAAGGAAGCCGAAATCGCGATTTTTTTATTCTCAAAAAAGTGTTTCTTTTGCGCCAAATATGAATAATCCACGACCAAATTAAGGCGCCAGAGATATCGTAATCTTGCCCAAGCATATGCCGGAAAAATGAAATTAAGAGCACCTAAGACTAATCAACATTGAACGGTATCGTACACATATCGAAAGTGCTCCAGACCCACCCAACGATTCCACACACATATCGAAAGTGCTCCAGACCCACCCAACGATTCCACGCACACATCGAAGGTGCTCCAGACCCACCCAACGATTCCACACACACATCGAAGGTGCTCCAGACCCACCCAACGATTCCACACACACAAAAGTTGCATTTTCCATCGAATATGGACGCTGCATGGTCAAAATTGGGAACCACAAACATAATAATGCTTCGACTTTCAACCCCCTGTTTCACCCCCTTAAACGCCGAATTTCAATTTTTGTCACTCTTGAAAAAAGTCTTATTTTGGGCCAAATATCAATAAACCAGGGTCAAATAAAGGCGCCAAAGATATCGTAATCGTGCCCTTGAACGCATTACAACTAATACTATAGCCATCATACACCGACTGTACGTAGCCATCTCTGCTAATCTCCCGGGAGAGATGGCCACATCTGAAATGTAAACAAGTAGAAACAATACATGCGAAACCTTGAGGTTATAACAAAGCACTGTTCGTGAACCAATCAAGAAAAACAAAAGTAACTATTACTTTTACAAAATAACATTACCACGATGTAAAACATGAAATCTTCAAAACATTTTAGCAGTAGACAGAATAATTAAAAAAGATTTCACTTACTTAACATTTGTTTTGCCAAACTTTTGCTCGTACATTTAGGTACATCTGCGCACAACGTGAAGCGAATTAAGGGGTCAGTCCACTTTGGAGTCACGACAAAAAAGCTATTTACTAATTTTATAAAAGACATGAATTTCAAAGTTGTTGGACTTGATAAATAAAGTCTTGAAATACATTTGAAAAAAATTTAATTCATTTTAATTCATTTTTAAGTACAAAAACTATAGTTTAACGTAACGCCTCAAAAATAGGAGGGCTAGCTCCATCACAACTTCCCAACGGCTTGTCTGAAACAAAACAAATCAAAGTCCATTAGATTCAGTATGACACCAGCCACAAAATGACCCTCGGATATAAAGTTTTATCAAAAAATAAAAAAATGGCAGATGAAAAACAAAAAAAGTATTTTAAAAACGCCTCTTTTTCGCAGTTTTTCGCAAAAAAAGAGTAAAAATCAAAATTTTACAGCCATCGAAGGTCATCTTGTTGCAAATCATGTTTACAATATGTGGTTCAAATTTCAAGAGAATCGGTTTATTAGTTTTAGAGATACGATGGAGCTAGATTTTGAAAACGTTGTTTCGAGAAAAACGCGTTTGAAGTTTATACTACGAAAAACTCTTACCCAAACTCAATCGGCAATTCCTGCACCGTACAAAATCCCTTTTGATTGCTCATCATCGTCGATTTCTTCAAGTCTTGCTTGCTTTCGATTTTTTAAAATTTTCATAGTGGACTGACCCCTTAAGCATTAACGGGTGAAATCTAGTGCGCGGTTTTATGAAACATTTCTATCAGCCATCTCTCCCTTATGGCCAATTCAACCGGAGGTACCCTATTCAATATTTCAACGAAACATTTTTTATCCAGATTTGGTTCCATAGAATACCAACCTAGTAGACCTCTAAACCTCTATAAACCTCTTTTTTACCATCAGCTTAACATAACCTCAAAATATACATCGTGAGCGCAGTGAGCAAAATAAATTGCAGAAACGCGCATACTAGGCACTGTATGCTCTTCACGTTCGAATTTAAACAAATACTTCCGAAGCTAAGGAGACAATTTGTCAGGCATTGGAGGAAAATGCCATATCCATCGGTACCGTGAAGAAGTGGTTTCAAAGATTCCGAAGTAGAAATTTCAACCTCGAGGAAGGCGAGACTGCAGGACGACCAAAAAATTTGAAAACGACGATTTGGAACAGTTGTTGGACGTAGATCCTAGCCAAACGAACTCGAAGCTTGCTACTACATTAGGAGTTACCCAACAGGACATTTCGAGTCGTTCAAAGCTCGGCAAGATTCAAAAGGAGAGCCGCTGGGTTCCGCACGTGCTTTCGGAAAGCAGCAAATCGAGGCGATGCAACACAGCTTTGTCTTTGTTGTTTCGCTTCAAGAGGAAAGACTTTTTGCACCAAATGGTGCCTGGCGATGAGAAGTGGCTATTGTATGACGATAAAATAACTTAAATCGTGGTTTAACCTGGGTAAACCATTCAAATCGACCGCTAAACCCAATATTCACGGTAAGAACCTTTTTCTTTGCATATGGTGGGATTTCAAAGGTGTTCAGTACTTTGAACTGCTGAAACCTGGTAAGACCACCATAGTTGAGCGCGATAAACACCAACTGCAGCATTTAAGTGACGAAATTGAGCATAAGGACCACGGCCGGTCTTATTGCTGCATGACAATGCCAGATTACACACAGCAAAAAGGGCCAGAGACTCTTTAGATTCGTTGGGGTCGGAAGTTTTGCCACACCCGGCGTATACACCAATCTTGGCTCCATCGGATTTTCACTTGTTCCGATCGCTCTAACATCATTTGGCTGATAGCCACTTCAAACGATAAAATTCAGTTACCGACTTCATCGACTCAAAACCACCATCTCTTTACCGCCAAGGAATCGACAATCTGCCTGAGAGGTGGGGGAAGTGTGTGGAAGCGAACAGAGATTACTTTCTCGATTGAAATGTACCTTGATTTTAAGTAAATACGTCATTCTTTGTAATGAAAAAAAGCCGACAACTTGTTTGTATGCCTAATACCTAGCTTCATCAGGGAAACAACTTTTGAGAGGCAACATGCCCCGCCTCGCGCTGCCGTAATTTTTGAGCAGTTCAACTATTCATAGCGATGCCATTAAATTTAGAGGGGATGCATGCGAGAGCCGAAAAAGAAAAAAAGTAAAAATACGTTACGATTAATTATACTACTATATAACATTGACGTTTGCATCGTTGGAAAGCAACGATATTTTTTATTTCTTTTTATTTCTTTATTTTTATACTTGTTCAAAGCTTGTTTTTTTTTGCTAATTAAGGTCGTAAATTTGTCATGAAAATACGTAAAAACGTTTGAGCGAATTTCACAGCCTAAATCGGCCAAAATAAATTGAGAATGAATTTTCGTTGCATTCCGACAATGCAAACTTCAACGTCATACTACTATTGTGTACTGAATAATTGTTAAATTTCTTTGGCAAAGGGGAGAATACCCTAAAACGGGTAACCCACCAAAATCGGTTAAGGAGTTTGAAATAAATGAAGAAAAAAATATGGGTATAAAGCTGGGCGCGCGAGGTGTAAGGGAGACGAGTCCAAAAGGGGAAAGTTAAGGTTAAAGGCGAAAAAAATGAGGTTCTTCATATATTTCGAACTCCTTATCCGATTTGGGCGAGTTACCCGTTTTAGGGTATTCTCCCCTATTAGTTCATACATGCATCACGCACACACACAAAATGTAAACCATTCTGTATCATTTTTCCTTACGCTGTTTGTCATCCTATCATGGACGATTAATCGTTTAATTCTCCCCATCAGTATATTTTTATTCAAACGTTACGAACTCCTCGCGCTGGAAACAATTAAGCCTCTCTAATTAGGCAGACGTTCCAGATTCTCCGTACACGGCAATGCTCTTCCACCATTCAATTCTCGCCCTGAACTTTGAAAGAAGCTAACCTCTTTTTTTTCACACAATTTCGACGTTATAACGGAGAAATATTCCGCTAAGGGTGAAATTAATGACTGAAGTAAGGGAGGTTGCAAGCGCGTGCTACTTTTCGTACGTAACAAGGATGCACAGAATGGTTCCTTCGCCCGAAAGTACGTCTCCCATTATGTCTTACCTATATGTTATCGCTATAGCCTCGACATTAAGCCCTCTAGCCGAGAAATGCATTCGGCGTCTTACCCACGGTGCACGATTTTGGTACCCTCTTCGCGTCGCTCCCGAAGAGCTTCCAGGGCTACTTCGGGAGGGTGTGAGCCGCTAGAGTATTACCCAAGATTGAGAGGGGGGCCAAGGGAGACCAAGAGAAAGATGTGTATGCCGAGATACTTAGCGCAAGCCGTTACTTCGCGTTGTACAGTCCGGCAAACAAGTTTTCCCCCAGCTTGGGGATAGACGATAGTAGCGTTACGGTACTCCTCGAAATTCTCGCGATAAGACCTCGCGCACGTATTCCGTATGTACAGCGTGTATACCTAACCGTGTATACGTGCTATATGTGCCGTGTAAAAACTGAGTGCAAATGGTACATGCGCCAATCTCGGAGAAAAAGGATTCGAAAGAAATATATAAATGGTCCGTTCTTTCTCTCTCCAACCCTCCGTACGTTGCTACATATCTGTATGTGTGCCCAGAGACGTTGGAAAAATTATTCACGACACTATAGACTATGACGACGAGAAACTATGCGACAGAGAGAATATGGTGGGAATATAAATTGCACCCTCTCTCACTGCAAGACGACGAACGACGACGACGACTACAATGGATTGATGAAAATACATGTAATATTTCAAAGAGCTTTCGTCTGCAGGTGGTAAAGTAATGTTTCCCTCGTGTCTACCCTCTTCTACCGAGAAAATCAGGGAATAAAATCGCTTTTTTTTCCATTGCTTACAAATATACGTATTCGCCGCACTTGTATTCTTCGTCTATCGCACACGTTGGAGTACCGCGTGGCAAATTGAACCCTTCTGGAACGAGGGCAAGTGACATTTTCACTCTTCCAGAAATCATTTCAGTTTCTTCGAATACGAGATTTTTATTCTAGGCTTTAATCACAAATTCTGTGGATTATATCGTCAACGTGGAATTGGAGAAAAATGTTGAAAATACATTGAAGGCGTGAACTTATGGAAACTGAATTTCAGAGGGATAGTGATAAAATAATATAGCTTCGCTTTAGTTAATTGAATACGGAATTTTTATCATTGATGAACTTTGTATGACAAATGGATCGTAGCGTCACTTTGATCTTCGAATGAGTTTTATATAATTAAATGGAGCATAGACGATCTTCATCATTGTTTTACCTATAGAAAAATCACATTCTATATTTAGAGAATTATGTATTCTCGCAACACCTCGCAAAATATTCATTTTCCCGGTTTACAACGAAAAAACGCGAAGGTGCAATTACGCAGAGAGTATGTAATCGCATAGTACGTTTCACGATGGTTATACTTGCCGCGTATGATTTAGGAAGCTTCTTAAGGGGAGATATACACCTAGGAACCGGAGAAAGGTCATTTTTGTGAATTTTTTCAAGGAAAACTATTTGAAATTTCACATTGGGGTTTTAATTACCTAAAAGTATATACATTCGAAAATATGTTTAATTTCCTTCATTTAAAAATATCAAAAATATACAAGGATATTGTATGATCCCTGGAGCGTCGTAAAAAAATCTGCGTGGACGGTATCCAGTGGCGTTTCTTCAAAAATCATCTGAAAAAAAAAAAGAATATTAAATTAGATACTATAATCTAGTACTTGTCGAAGCCAATATTGAAAATATCGATTTATGACAAAATGGCGGACGTTTGAACATAAATAGTGATTTTTGGGCCAAAAATTAGTTATTATTTTGCCTATAAAACAAAAACTAAGTAACGGAAAAAAAATCCTATGACAAGTACTAGATAATGGTGTATAGAATAACCACAAAAAACCTCAAGGCAATCGGTTCATTGGTTTTCGAGAAATTTGTTTGGGTACCGATTTGAAAAACGTGGTTTTGAGAAAAACGCGTTTGAAAATTTGGGAATGAATAAATCATGAAATTTGTCAACTCACATGGAATCATCGATACTAGGCCCATAGTGTAGGTCTTCTATGGTCGACGGAATGTTCATAGCTTCTAAATCCTCGACCTCAACCATCTAGGTGTATATCTCTCCTTAAGGCAGTATTGTTGTCTAGAGCGCTGTTTCGAACGCGATTTTTCGGATGGAATAGCAAAAAAACAACTAAAACAATAAATACACATGTTTATTGATCCTCCAAGAATATGTACAACTTTAACAATGACAAAAATTGTCGTGTACTTTTGTACATTTGTTTAGAACGATGCGCGGCAAACGCCCCCAATTGGCGACCAGTGTTGTCGACGTTGTATGATTTGGCAAGAAAAACAATTTTATTCAATAAAAAATATTAAAAAAAAAATATTTATAAAAACAATATTTTATTAAGGAGGTTGCTCAGGTCTTGCGAAATACTAAGAATTTGCTGAAATTTACTGAGGATGTTTGCGAACAGGTGTTACGACTCCGTGTAAAATTTCAAGTACCTCGTCTACGTGATTGTTGAGCAATTAACTATTTAAGTTTGGCTTTTATACACGGGCGACAAAGCAAAAGCTTCATGAGAACTCTAATACGACTGTCAAAACGTAATAAAAATAGTAAGAATTGAATAGCAATAGGCGGGAAAAATTCTTGAGATTTTTGTGAATCATTTCAATGAAGAATACAGCGTTTTGTCTGTCTCGTTATCGAGATATTCGTGAAATAAAACAAGAAAATTCAGCTGATTCGCGTAAAACGATAAAGCGAATCTACAGCACGTGGCAACGCTGACTGTCAAGTCGACCATTTGAATAGGCGCCAAAATTTAAAACGCACAAACTATTGCTTCCTCGCTATCAATTTCCTACCGCGGTTTCATAAAGTAGTACAGTCGTGCTGTCGCTGAAAAAACCCGGAATCGGAGAAAATTAGAAGAAGGCTAGCTTTTTGACAGTTGATTTTGTAGGTGCCGCGGGTGCTAAATCCAAGTTTGCCTAAAAATCCCAAGTTTGCCTAATAAATGCCCTCTCGGGTGTTGAACATTCAAAATGAAATTCTGGGAAAACTATTGACGGCACGAATTCGCCGCCGTGGAAGAATTTGTAGCTTGAACCCTCAGCTACATTTTTGTCCACAGCGCCAAACTCGTATCTCTTTAGTTTCGGTCAATAGTTTTCCCAGAATTTCATGTTGAATTTTCAAGCCCCGAGAGAGGTTCGAAAAAGCAAAATTCAAAAGTTGTGCATAGGAACGAAAATATAGAGAAAATTATTCTCTACATTTCGTACATTTGAACCATCCCCGAAAAATCGATTGTTTTTGAGTTATTCAATAAACAATTTTTTTGTTAATTCTTCAACAATTCTTTTGGGGGTGAAGATATTATTGGAGAAGGTTGATCGAATACTCGATCGACGCGTCTTTTCAAGGGCTACAACGTTTCCATTTGAACAAAAATTGTATGAATTTGTCCTAAAGAGTTATCGAATGAAAACTGATTTTCCAAAATTTCACCGCACTTTTTCACCCCCAAAATGAACTCCCACGACTTCGCCGCTATGGACAAAAATAAAACCCGGATTTTTCTAAACATTTTTTCTCCCGGCGCCGACCTCGTAGGGGTTGTAGTTTGGCATTAAACCACCACCATCCCCTAAAAAAAACCCAACCCCCCGATTTTTAGACAAACTTGGTTTTAGCACCCGTGGCACCTACAAAATCACCTGTCAAAAAACTAGCCTTCTTCTAATTTTTTCCGATTCCAATATACAGCGCGACTGTACTAAAGAGTATTTAAATATTTTTAATCATTCTTTACAGAAGCTGCAGTGCATGTGTTTCGACATAACCTTTAAATCAATTACGCGTCGTCCCTCGACTGCGCATTCATTTTTCGGCTCAACTACTTTTTTCCGCCGCTTTCCGGGTTGTGCTTGCTCCAACCGTCGATTATACTGTTTTTCGGCTTGCACTTTTCCCTTCCATCTTTTCATTTTCGCTGAACAAAAAAACGGAATTCGCGAAGGATGTTTGACAGCTACGCGCTCACGATGTGGCGTTCGTATCTGAGCTCAGTGATACCAGTTACTGAAACCTAAATTGCGCGTTTGCCACATCTCAACTTGGTTAATAACTTATTCGCGATGTAAATAAAGAAAAAAAGATTAATAACATTTCTAAGCAGTCAATTATATGCATTCCACACATTTATTAGCTGAAATTTATTTATTTTACGTGACCGAAAATTTGATTATTCGGCGTTGGCAGCCGTTACAAGCGCCCGTGTTTAACGGGTTATACGCAGTTGGAAATTTCAAAAAATCGATTTTTTTATTGCATTCTCGGAATGTACAAATATGTGAGTATATTCCCTAAAAATTTCAAATCGATCCAGCGAATATTCTCGGAAATACACACATATTTGTAAGGACGCTCTGAGCGCGTCTCCGACCGTCCGAGAAACGTTTTTTCAAAGTCAGTGAGCACGATTTCTCAAAAACGGCTCAACCGATCGGTCTGCAATTTTAACACAACGTTGTCAGATATATTCTTCAGGTGTTGATCGAAGATATAAGATTTCCGATAATTATTTATATTTTTTTTCAACGATTTAACGAAAAAAATTTGGTTGAAAATCGAAATTGTTTCTTTCCGGAGCCACCATTTTGTCAAAAATTAAAATTTCGACTATTCCTTCGGTCGATACCTGGATTCATCTATCCCCTGTAAGAATCTTTTTGGTTTTTTCATTTTAGATAATCCAAACCGGAGATACTTTGCTCACCGCCGGACACTTTTGTTTCGGGGTCCTCCAGGAGACTTTCTACAGGAGCAATGTTAATGAATATTTTTGCAAATAAAAAATGCCAATGTAAAGATAAAATATGCCACTACACTGTCTAATACTTTTCGTTTTGCCCAAATGAAATCCTTTTCCAGAAAAAAATCGTGAAAAAACGACTTTTTTGGCCTTGCAACTGCGTATAACGGCTTAAGCATATGCGTACCCCTTTTGCAGCTTACCCCGCAGGGACCTAGAGCAGCTTCCTCAAAGTTGTTGCGTCTCGACCGGGGTCCCCGAGCGTACCCCTTATAATTTGTATAACTCGGCAAATTTTATGACTATCATTAAACGGTTTTCACAAACGCATTCAGAAAGATCTGTGCAATAATAAAAACGAATGTAAAAAAGCGTTTTTTTCCAAATTTCTAGACGACAATACCGCCTCAAGTAATAAAGAAGAAGAGGATTTCAGAAGCGCGCCAAAATTGCTGATCCGCTGCCAAGAATTGTGGAATGCGTTGAACAGGTTATCCAGTCTGGTGTAAGATACACACACATGCACGTATACTCTGCAAAGGGCGGCTCTCGCCCTATTGCTTTCAAAAGACGCTCTCGATACGCTTCTGTACCATTCCAGCAAAAGCTTTTTCTCTCTTCCTCTCTCACTCTATTCCATTTATTCTGTATACATAATACATCTCGTTCGCTATTACGCGAGGCAAGGCAGACAGGCTGAGAGGCAGGCCGAATAACCGTCCGGACGTATTCTCATTTCTCTCCCGCTCGATTAAACCGTTTCTCGATAGAAAAAGTTCTGCTTTCTTTTTTTTCACATTTTTTTTCTCTCTTCCTTCACACATACTCTCATCCACTCTCACACACACACACACACAAATACAGACACTCTCCTACATACATACATAAATACATATCTATTGTCCTCGCTTTAGCTTTTGTATTTTCTCCGAGGATCAATCCAAGTGCAGGATAACGAGAAGTCACATTAGAATTGATTTAGACAGGTCGAATGCCACAGTAAACAGAACAATGCCACGTGGACGGGCTTCAGCGCGCAAATTGTCGTGGATTACGTCTTTTTGCAAACAATCTAACGATGCGATATATAATATGCTTAGCGATGCAATGTTATATCGATCCGTGCAAGTTAATTCGGCGACGCCTCGTTCCCGTTTAATCCATTTTCATACACGCGGGACGTTTCCAACATTGTTTCGTCTCATATACATTTGCATGTGCGGGCGTATATATTTCTGTACAGAGGAACACTTCAACATTTCTACCATCCGCGGTCGGTACATACGCATTACGCATTCGAATTGGTACCGCAGTTGCATGAATATGAATGTTAATTGAAGCGGGGCGTCTCTCTCTCTCTCTCTCTCTCTCTCTCTCTCTCTCTCTCTCTCTCTCTCTCTCTCGCTCTATCTCACTCTCGCGAAATTCACCAGGTCGAACTCTCGGTTTCCGGCTCTGCTCCTCGTACTACGTGTAAACCATCTCGACCACGTACATATATAATATCGATGGAAAGCTACGGTCTATAATATATGCACAACGGAATATAATCCTATCGAGAGTAACGCGAAGCTCGCAGCCCCCGCTGCGCACACTACAAGCCTCGATCTATCTCTTTCGCGACTGCCTCTCGCGTTTTCGGGCTTCCAACGAAATCACACACGACTGCGGAATCTCCGCTCACCCATGTCCACCAATACCATGGTCCTTGTAGCCATGTGCGTCCACCCAGGGAGAATCATTGGGAAAGGAAGAGAAACACACACACACACACACACACACACACACACACACACACACAGGTGGAAGAGAGAGAGAGAGAGAGAGAGAGAGAGAGAGAGAGAGAGAGAGAGAGAGAGAGAGAGAGAGAGAGAGAGAGAGAGAGAGAGAGAGAGAGAGAGAGAGAGAGAGAGAGAGAGAGAGAGAGAGAGAGAGAGAGAGAGAGAGAGAGAGAGAGAGAGAGAGAGAGAGAGAGAGAGAGAGAGAGAGAGAGAGAGAGAGAGAGAGAGAGAGAGAGAGAGAGAGAGAGAGAGAGAGAGAGAGAGGAAGGGGGAGGGGGAAGTCGATGGAGGCCGCAGAGCTGTAATTACTTTACGCGTTTACTGCGAGCCTTTGGCCCCAAAGCGCGGCGAACATGTATCCCTTTGTCGCCGTACCGTGGATAATTGGCGGAGGAGCGGGATGTACAGGACGGGGATGCAGCGAAACCGTCTGCAGTGGTTTGCGTTTGTTCTACGAATGAGGAATTTCCCAAAACATTAAAAAGAACGAGGCAGAAATTTGTCCGAGGACTTCCTTCCGGTCCTAGATTTCAGCCGAGGTTCCAACTTGTATAAGTGCTATCTCCAATAGAATCTTTCAATGTGCTTTACATAGGATTTCTCCAGGATTTTTGATTCACTGATTTATTTGCGTTCAACGTATGGCTAACGAGGGACGTCACGTTGGTGAAAGCACTCGGTTTTGTTGCGACTTGTGGATATGGTGGAGCACTAAGGGGGTACACCTAGGAGCCGGAAAAAAGGTCATTTTTGTGAATTTTTTCAAGGGAAACTATTCGAAATTTCGGATTGGGGTTTTAATTATCCAAAAGTATGTATATTCAACAATATGTTTGATTTTCTTTATTTAAAAATATCAAAAATATACAAGGATATTGTATGATCCTTGGAGCGTCGTAAAAAAATCTGCGTATACGGTACCCACTGGCGTTTCTTCAAAAATCATCTAAAAAACCAAAAAGATGATTAAATTAGATGCTATAATCTAGTACTTGTCATAGCCGATTTTGAAAATATCGATTTATGACAAAATGGCGGACGTTTGAACATAAATAGTGATTTTCGGGCCAAAAATTAGTTATTATTTTGCCTATAAAACAAAAACTAAGTAACGGGAAAAAAAAAATCCTATGACAAGTACTAGATCATGGTAATTTTGGGTACCGATTTGAAAAACGTGGTTTTGAGAAAAACGCGTTTGCAAATATGGGAATGAATAAATCATGAAATTTGTCAACTTACATAGAATCATCGATACCAGGCCCACAGTGTAGGTCTTCTACGGTCGACGGAATGTTCATAGCTTCTAAATCCTCGACCTCAACCATCTAGGCGTATATCTTCCCTTAAAATCTATTGGGTACATACTTTTTATATTATAGGTGGAAAGACTGTTCTGAGGTGTGCAACCTTTTGCAAGCAACCCACTTAAGTGAAATAAAAACAAAAATTCTGCTCATGCAAGACGATTAGAAATCCAATGTGAGTAGATTGAAAAAAAAATTAAGGATCAACCACCTTTTTTTTGTTTCTCTCACGCTACATTCAGAAGCGGTGTATTAAATTGAGACACCTTGAAGAGGAATGAACGTAAAGTTTACGTATTTTTACATTTCTGACAGATAGCAAGCTTACGGGGTGAAACACCCCTTACTTCAAGTTCCTTATCGCAGTTATTTTCTGTATTGAAAATGTGGATGCCCGTGCAGAAATTTTGGCAGGGATACAGCTGGATTCTGACTTGTATCCCGGGCTCCTAGTCGGGATCTAGTCCGATATCGGATCAGATTCGAAGACTAAATGTAAGATCCGTAAACTGGATTCCATTAGGGATCCAGAACCGGATCCTTTAATGACTCTAAATGGATTCCCCATGGAATCATTGAGGAATCTGGGAAGGATCACGGGTGAATACAGGCTGAAATACAATGTCAAAAATGGAATTATGACATGTTAAATTTATTATAAAAATAAATAACATTTATAAAGTTTTGGTGCATTAAACTATGAATAAAAAAAAATTTGTCCAGAGATTCAAATGGCAGATCGCGCTCATCGCGAGATTTTGATGTGAATTAAAAAAAAATTCACATCAAAATCTGTGAATGCAAATGTATTGACAAGAAATTATAAATACTAAAAAAATCACAAAATTGGTTGTGAATTTTTTCGTATTTAAGACAAATTAAAATCAAATTCAAAATGATTAGATTAAAATTTGCGCCAAAAGTGAGTTCGTACGTATTTTGAGAGAAAACATTGCCACGAGGCAAAGAAATTTTTGCACATAACTTTTTGTGCGAACATTTCTTTGCCTCAACACAATGTTTTCTCTCAAAATACGTTTACACTTGTGGTGTAAATTTTAATATAACTGTCGTGAATTCGATTTTTATTTTCTTCAACTTGAGGAAATTCACAACTCATTTTGTGATTTTTTTCATATTTATAATGTAATATTTGAAACTCACAATTTTTTTTGCAAAAATTTCTTTGCCTCGACGAAATGTTTTCTCTCGAAATACGTAAGAACTCACGGTTGGTGTAAATTTTAATCTAATCATTGTGAATTTGATTTTAATTTGTCTTAAATACATGTTTATACCCACCGACATGTTGGTGGGTATAAACAGAGACTTATTCCCCAAAACCGGTATCCCGGTTAGAATCCAACTTGCATCAGTATCGGAATATGTACGACGACGATGGCATAATTTTGAAAATTTTGGCATCACATGTATTTTCGGTATTACTATGTAATTCCTATCTATAGATAGGAATTTTATAGATAGGAATCTATAGACAGAAATTCCTATCTATAGATAGGAATTCCATAGTAATACAGAAAATACACGTGACGCCAAAATTTTCAAAATGATGCCATCATCGTCGTACATATGCCGATACTGATGCAAGTTGGATTCTAACCGGGATACCGGTTTTGGGGAATCCATGGAAAAACCTGATCGGGATTTGATCGGACATAGGGTATCCTGGTCAAAATTTCTGCACGGGTGCTGATTAAAAATACTTCTACAAACTCCAAATAGATGTATGACGTATGAAAAAGTTGACAAAAATCGATTGTTCGACTGCCAAAGTAAAAAAATCGAAAAACAATCATAGCTCAACACATTAAGGGGTCTTCTCACTTTAGACGCCAAAAAATGGCTATTTTCATAATTTTTTTTGATAGGTTTATATTATAGATATTGATGTAAAAGTTGTTATACTTAATAAATACATTACATTTTTTTTCAATCTATTTATGTAACCCAAACAAACTTCAAACGTGTTTTTCTCGAAACAACGTTTTTCGACGGCTTGTTGATAAAATCTTCGAAACTACTGAACCGATCCTTATGAAATTTTAACCATACATTCTTTACAACTATAGCTGTGGTACATGTCAAGGATTTTTGAAAATTTTTATATCTACTACTTCTTTGCCAAAAACGGTGACAAAAACACGTTTTTTTTTGTTTTTAGAAAAATGGCCGCCATTTTGTTATTTTTTCATATATCAAAAATCGTACGATATGCGCTATAGCCATTAACATAATGAATTTAAAACCGTTTTTTTTTTGTTTCGGATGATACATCTCCGAGATTTGATTAACCGCGCAGACGTACCATTTTTTAGGACATTTTTTAACTACCATTTTCGTCGATAAAAATTGACTTAAATAAATTAACAAATTAATGTATTTCGAAAGTGTATTTATTGAGTGTAACAACTTTTATATCAATATCTATAATATAAACCTATCAAAAAAATTCATGAAAATAGCCTTTTTAGCGTCTAAAGTGAGAACACCCCTAAGCGGTAATTTTTAGAGCAAATGTTCACGAAGAGAATGTGCGCAAAGCGGAATTTCGAATCGAAACGGAGTAAAAATGAGTGACGATTAGGTGAAGATAGATAGTTATTTTTGCCAAGGTACGAAACAAATGCGGACTTTTTATACACTGAGAAAAAAATTCAGTTGGTTTAACAAAATGTATCTTTAAATACGTTCAACTTGATTTTTGATTGGCATAACAAACATTTTGTTAATCTAACGATAGTTTTAGTGGTGTGAACTGTAGCTAAATAAGCTACAGTTCACACCACTAAAACTATCGTTAGATTAACAAAATGTTTGTTATGCCAATCAAAAATCAAGTTGAACGTATTTAAAGATACATTTTGTTAAACCAACTGAATTTTTTTCTCAGTGTATATTTTTTTATAAGTCCCTATCGATTTATTTTCCCCAAAACTTTTAATTTCTATTAAAGTTCGTTAAATGTGTATAGAAACACGTTTTTCACGTTAAACCCGCCTAATTTTGTGCTTTCGACAAAAAGTCGGTCATGTTAGTGATCGGCGAACAATTTCCCGTTGGAAAGACCTTTAAAATAGTTTAAAAGTCGAAAAAAGACGTTTACGAGCTCGTGCCCACTTTTCGGGAATCGCGTAAATCATGAAATTTCAAACAGCTGTACCGCCGGTTCTATTTGATTGACATAAACTTATTGGGAGGTTTTGAAAAGGTTTGGTAGACTTAGAGAATGCCGCTTGATTTATTCCGATATCTCAATTATTTTTCCCGGGCAATCCACTTGTAGAACGACCGGAAAAGAGGCAAAGGGGAAAAAGTATTCGAATCTCAATGAATCAAACGGTATTTCAAAGAGCACACGGAGACTAAGATAATGAGCACGAATGGATTTCAAAATGAAACTCCATTGATTTCTTTCGCAACAAAGAAATGATCGACGGATCATCGCAATCCGTCGATCTCAAAAAATACGTGAACTTCAATCCCCCTTTCAAAGTATTACGTTTGACGTTTCATTTACTGCACCCCTTTTAAATGTGGGCTAAGAGAACAAAAAGTAAAAGGGTGGTTCATCCCCCAATTGTTGTTTTTTTAACCTACCCAAAGTGTATTTCCAACCACTTCATATTGTTAGTATTTTCATTTCTGTTCCACTGAAATCGTTGGACTGCTGTCCAGAGAAACTGCAAAATCAGCCCTTGACATGCTTCACTCTGGAGGTGATTTCACTCCTCAAAACCATTTTTCCGCCGATAAAGTAAATACGTACCTAATAGTTTTCGATGCCCCACCATATACATCAGTTTTAACAATATCGAAGGCGGACACCACAGTGATGTTCCTTGTAAGTAATCCAAAAGATGAAGAACCATCGAAATTTGTTTACATTTTTTTCTCGATCAACGCCTCTCCGGCGCGGACGAGACGATAAAAAATGTCTGTAAGTGAATTGCACAAGGGCTCTTCCGTTCTGTTGAATGCGTGTATAGAAACTACAGTGATAAGAGAGGAAACGGACGATCCACGGGGTCGAGTGCACGACTCGCGCTCGATCGGCGAATTTATTCGTCCAGAATAGAGTTGGATGGCGCGAGCTGCAAGTACAAGTGTGCACACACGCACACACACAAAAAAAATGTAAACCATTCTGTACCATTTTTTCTTATGCTGTTTGTCATCCTGTTATGCACACACACACACACACACACACACACACACACACACACACACACACACACACACACACACACACACACACACAGACACACACACACACACACACACACACACACACACACACACACGCACGCACGCACGCACGCACGCACGCACGCACGCACGCACGCACGCACGCACACGCACACACACACACACACGCACGCACGCACGCACGCACACACACACGCACGCACGCACGCACACGCACACGCACATGCAGGCACACGAGGCATTCCACGCCATTTTGCTTGGCTGTGGCCCTGACCAGTTTTTATTGAAAAAAAATAAAAATTATAATATAGTTGGCTATGCAAGGAGTATTTTCACACATTTTTAAATTTGTATCGCATGTATTTCATGAGTTACAATTTTTCGAAAAATCTGTATTTCAGAAAGTTCGGAAAAGTAATAACGCCGATATCTCTCAAATTAATCGATATATCGAAAAACGTCTATAGATCGATTTTTTTCATATTAGTTCACACTTTCATAAAAAAGGGGGGGAAAAAATTAAATCATCGTTGTCAACATTTTTTCAGCGTGTAAAGTGAAAACTATTTTTTTTAAAGATGATTACCATTTTTTTTTAAATTCTCTAAAATAATATGATGAATTATATGAATTTTAACGCTACCCAGGTAGGAATTGACGATGAAAAAAGGGCTCGCCAAGCTCTGAAACAAGGCTCACATTTTTTAATTCAGGCTGAGCACCAGTCTGATTTCAGGCCTAGCTGAACCTCTGAATGATAACGCGGTTTCAGGCTCTTGCACACAGGCTTGACCAAAGGCTGGTAGAAAAGCCTGAAACGACGAAACAACAAGGCTCAAAACGAGCCTTAATAAAGCCTTCACGAGCATTCTTATGACCAGGCTTATCCCAAACTCCTCCCGAGGCTATATGAGGCCTGTTTTTAGTTTTCTATATTCTACATTGGGGCAAATTCAATAAATTTGTAAAGAATTCATTTGATTTATTATATATATTTATTATTCATTATATTATTGGTTAAAAAATATATATAAATTACAAAAAAACAATACTTTATTTTATTTGCTGTTTACGGGACACGTAATACACAGAGTGTACGCAAACTCCAGAGAGTGAGTATATACGAAATCTGTGCGTGACGAGAAAAAAACTTTTTTGTGTACCTCACAAATATCGATAAGAGCATATGTTCAAATGTTCCGAGCTGCCTCCTTCGCTTTCGTTTTTCGTGTCTTTGCAGTCGACAAATTTTTTGCTCAATTTTTTTTTTTCATAGTAGTACAGAAAAAATATTATATTAAACTTATTTTATTTTATCACAACCTGAAACAAGCCTGCATTCAGCGTTGATTTTTTAGCCTTAAAATCCACCGGCTGAATAAAGCTTGAAATAACCCTGAGTTTAGGCTAAGCAGCCAAGCTTGGTTCCAGGCTGCTCCAAACGATGCAATGAAACCAGGCCCAGGTCTGTCTCACTCAGGCTCGGTGAAACAAGGCTCGCACAAGCTTGTTTCCATCGTCAGCCTTTTGATTTCCTACCTGGGTAGTCCCATTGCGGGCCCATTTTTCCCTGTGTTTAAAAAAAAATTTGAAAAATACATTTGCATATTTTTACCCACACACAAACAGGCGTGCAAATCGCTTGAAATCGTCTCTTCAGAAGCCTCTATGTCGGAGCTCGAGGAGAAAAACGGCGACGATGAGGACGGAACACTTGGGCGGCGGAGTGAGAGCACCTGAAGAGTATAGGAAAACTGTGAGGATGCAAGACACGGTGGGTACACGAAGCCGTTCCTCTCTCCCTCTCTGCCGCGTCTTTTCTCTTGAAGCGAACGGATATATATCTCTCGACAACGAGAGGAATTGAAAAAGGATTTTTCACATATACGGAGAGATCTGTTTTCTCAGTACCTCCCATTCCTTTGGTGTTGTTTCCGGCGGTACGTCGAACATATGAATACGTATACGGATATTCGTTCGAGAGTAAGAACCCATCTGGCCTCTGCTGCTCGATAGTAACGTATATGCTAGTAACTATATATATGCAGTAATAGGGCTGAATGCTCGAATGTGATCTGCGATTTCATCTGTTCGCTCTCCAGCTTGGATCATTCGAATGTACGCGAATTTCATCTGTTCTCTCTATCGCTCTCTTTTCATCTCTGCCCCCCCCTCTCACCTCTTTCTCTGTCTCTGTCATTTTGCCTCTCGCTGTTTCACTCATAGCGTCTACGCTCGTTCGCTCTCGTGGCGTTCCAGTCGCGTTTTAGTCACGTTTCCGTCCTCATTCCCGACCTGATGGTGAAGCATTTTGACTCCATATACGGGGGCGGGTACGCGATATAGTGACGTACCATATTTGACGCACATACATGCACACATAGGCACGAGCGCACGCACAAATAATTCGAGTTTACGAGCAACCGTAAATGCATCACTCGCGCCGAGGATCGTGAATTACCGGAAATGCGATTCGTGAATCGATATACTCGATATAGACAGATCCGCCGGTATGACCCGTCATGTGCCCTTGTGAATGCACATTTACGCATATACGTATGCGTATACGTCGTGGGGAATTTTGATGATCCTGCTTCGCCCTTGATAACGAACGCCACGATTATTTTTCGGGACATTCGTTCTGCGGCCTCGTGTGTTCTACTATCACCGTGGACGTGACAGTTATTCCATTCTTTTTTTCATCCCAGCGATATGGCCGGGTAAATACAGGAAAAGGGCGTATATATATATACATATAGACATATAGACATATATATATATATATATATATATATATATATATATATATATATATATATGGTGAATACATATGCCACATGCAGGTTTGATTCATTTTTCATCCAATCGGATAAAAGATTGACATTTCGTCCTACTCGATCGATCCAGTGATTTTCAGTCATACTCGAAGCTAACTAAATGAGTATAGTTACTTTTCAATGTCCGTTATTCGGCATGGAGTTTTATGCCAAAAAGGTAACCAAATCGGCAATTGTTCGAGTTTTTTGCATTGGCTTACTGGCAGGTGAAATATTTCTCGGTTCGAGGATTCGCGAATCCGCCCTTTCTCGATCGCCTCTAATAAGTGGATCCATAAAATTATTCGTTCGATAAACCAGCGTATCTCGCACGAGCTCTTTTATCTTTTATTTTCAGCCGCGTGTAAAGCTCGTTCGCAGGAGCTCTCGGCAGATTTTTTTTTTCACGAGGGCTGAGTAATGCGGGCGAGACTTGCGGCGGTATTTTTGTAGGGTCCGAAGGAAATGGCGAGGCAGGGTAACCGCAAAGTTTCAGAGAGAAAGAAAGAGAGAGATGGAGAGAGCGAGAGAGAGAGAGATGTGCTCTCACGAGCACGAGAGCCGGCCACGTAAAGCGGAATGAATCTCGCAGCCGCACGTGGCTTGGCCACGATCCACACACCCCCTCACGTTGCCGAGCGTGCGTTCTCCCGAGCTCGCCTCCATTTCAACCCCCGTCCCCTCGTGTCCTCTCATGTAACTTCCAGCTATACGCGTGATACCACCTCCTAGGCGAAGCATCGCGAGCTTTTTATATGCCGAGAATTTAAATTAGATACGAGCACTCTCGGTCCGCGGGTAGACAGAGAATCCGTGAGATCCCCGCCAAGCTACGCTGTATCGCGTAGAAATATTTTCTTATTCCCTCTCACGCTCTCTTTTGCTATGCTCCCTATCCGCTCTCTCTCTCTATCATCTTTTGCAGCACCCACACACACACACACGCACACACAGACACACGCACACACGCACACACACACACACACGCACACACACACACACCCATACACGCATACCGACAGTCCTATTTCGCCACGTGAAAATATCGTTCCCTCGTACACGTAACTCTGGACGGCTTTCGCACTGCGTCGAGTCACGTTGCAATTTCGCGCGAGATAAGAAGCGGCACTAAACCAACTACTGTATATGGAACATACGAGCCAAGAATGAGACGAACTTATAACGAACTCTTGTTGCAATGTTCATTACTTCCCACCGTACACTTTATGTACACTTGATCGAGTTACGTGTCGTTCCATATCCAATTGGCTCTAGCTGAGATATTACGGAATCTGATCATGCACTTTTTACCGAAACAATGTTCAACTTCCTGTGCAGAAGTTGTGGTAGGGATCCAATTGGATTCCCATACTGTTGCCGGCTTTCTGATAGGGCCCCAATGGGTCATCTCGTTGGATCCCTATACTGAAACGTCAGGCTAGTATAGTGGATTCTAATCGGTATTCTCCATTAGAATCCAATTTGAATCCGAAAAGATTTCGACAGTGACGAACAGAATCCAATACCATTCTTGATGGATCACATCGCATTCTGTAAACCAACGACTGCATATGGAACATACACTGAGAAAAAAAAATCATTGGTCCAATGTCATTGGTGTTATTGAATGACATTTCGTTGATTCAATTGTAAAATTGTTGGTGTACATAATCGGATTTATTAGTCCAAATAAAACGCGACTCACTTCAATTACATGATAAAATTGAATTTTTTTTTTCATTTAAAAGATATATTGTTAGCCGAGAACAATATATTATTGTAACTAAAAAATTATCGCGAACGAATTATATAGTTTTGAATGCAATTTCTGCAACGAACGAAAAAAGCTTTTTAATTCATAACATCAATATTGTTGATTCGAGTACACAAGAAAAATTGAATTTCGCTAGTTTGATCAAAATAATAATTCTATTGAGTAAATATGTTATTTTATTGTTTTCACCATATCCAATATTGATTTTAAGTTCATTATTCGTGAAAATATTAATATTTTATTTTGATTGAAAAATATTAAGCAAATGTCCGAATTGGTTAAAAAATTATGCGAAAGTAATATTTGTTTGTTGCACATTTGGTTGATAAAATTGAACCAAATCATGGCCGAGTGCCACCGAAATTATAGGTGTGAGGAAATCCGTAGTTCTCGGAGTAACCGTTAGAGGCCGCACGCGCGCTGGTTTCTCGTAAGCGCAGCGCGAACTGAAAATCTACTTAAACGCTGAAGAAACTCTAAAGAGTATCGCTTCTTGGCCTGTGGCTAAGATCAAAGTGTAGTATCTGTTCTAATCAGTTGAATATCTGATATTCTCTCCATGCATATTCCATTGGATATCGATATTCTCTCCACTATTATCGTGGATGATCATTCTGATGCTCACTTTTTATTTAAGATTTAAAGCAAATTGAAAAACTTACGTCCCATGGCTTATTCCTTTCGATGTAGTAAAGAAATAATGAATTCTATTGATTATATTTTTGTACGAAATAAAAAATATCTGTAGCAACCGCTTCGATATTTCATCCAATACATCTACGGATTGTATATAAAATGATTTTAAATAGAATATCATTTTACTTGAAGGATAATGTAGATATTCAGAGAACAGAAGAGCTTTTTGAAATAAAATAATATGTTATTTAAATCAATCACATTTTCCAATATTTTATAGTATTGAAACAATCTTATATATCGGTGGCACTCCGCAGCAGCATATTTATTTGGATCAACCAATATATTTTTTTGATTCAATTGGTTTTTTTCTTAGTGTACGAGGCAAGAATGCGACAAACTTATACCGAACTCTTGTTTCAATTTTTATTAGTTGCCATCGTATAGTTTATGTGCATTTTATCGAGTTACGTGTCGTCCCATATCCAATTGACTACGATTGAGATATTACGGAATCTGATCGTGCGTTTTTTACCGTAACAATGTTCAACTTTCCGAGCAAAAATTGTCGCAGGGATCCAGTTGGATTCTCATACTTGTCTCCACTTCCTGATAGGGATCCAATGGCTCATTGCATTGAATTCCTATACCGAAACGTCACGCTTACACAGTGGATTCTAATCGGGATTCCCATTAGAATCGAATGTACGCATTCTATTTCAACCCAAACAGATTTTCACATTGTCGAACAGAATCTGATACGATTCTTGATGGATCCCATCGCATTTTGTACGTACAATTTTCGAAACAATATATATATATATATATATATATATATATATATATATATATATATATATAGATAGATAGATAGATAGATAGGTAGATAGATAGATAGATAGGTAGATAGATAGATAGATATACAAAATCAGAAGAACTTCGCGAAAGTATAAATCTCATGTAAAAAGTATAAATCGCTTGAAAAAGTATTTCTTAAAAATCAATTTGAATCACATCACTGCAATTCCACTGCAATTATGGTTTGTTATTTATTTTAATGCATTTTGACCTAATATCACCGCACACGCACACGCTCACGAAGCGGGCAGATTGTGTTTCAGCACCCCGAGTTTCTTCTCGCGGCTATTCACAACGAATGGTGATTCGAACGTGGTGGGAATTCTCGAACGTTTACCGGGGCAAGGGCAAAATGCAATTGGATCCCAAAAGAGAACTCCCTATTTGCGCTATCCCTAACAAATCCCTATGGAGATATGTGTGCCTCTTGGGACTTCCCAACAAATATGTGCATGGGATCACAAAAGGATATTTTTATTGCGAGATCCAAAAAAATCCGATTGAGAATTTCAAATGAAAAATTGCCAAGACTGGGTATTCCCTAACAAATATCCGCACGGGTTGTACAATTTATTAAACGGTAGTGTCTATCAACCGCCAGACGACTGGTAGACTTCTTTATGCCAAAGTAATCGCAATTCTTTTAAATCACACGCCACACAATTTGTCTCCAATGTTAAAAAAAAAAAGATCAGTATTCGTCCAAAGTACTTTCGTCTGCTCCTGCAGAAGACAATCGGGCAGAAACTTCCACACCAGCTGTCCCAAATCCAAGCTGTCATGAAATGAGCCATGTATCACCGCGAGTGAAAGCGTCCAGCAGATGTAACACCTCCGAGTCAGTAGCAGACGTGCTTTTCATATCCTCGAGCAAGCGCCTCCACGACGGCTCGTCCTTTCTTTTTTCTCTCGACCCCACCCGGGGTTTAGGATCGCCACGGCGTCTGGACACGAGTAAAGGAGCGGCCAGATAAGCAAGAGAGAAAGAAAAATGTCGTCGGGCGAAAAGCTCGACCCGAAGCGTAGCAAATTAAAGCGCGTGCTGTTGCCGCGAGAGAGTGTGGAAGAGTCCGCTGGGGGCAGCGGGGGGGTTGGCTGTTGGACTTCTTTTCCTCGGCCTCGACCACCACGTGCGGTCGTTGGAGGTTTTTCAACCGGAGGCGTGCCAGAATGTGATTGTGGCAACGTTGCGTCACCGCTACCAAAAAGCACGAGGAAATATCATCGGGGTGGGGTTGGGGGGCACGTGTACGCCAAAGACGACGCAGCAGGTCCGGAGGATATCTTTTCAGGAATCCTTGTCCACTATACTCCGGCTCGGCGTCGTTTTCGTTGCCGTTGTCATAGGGTAGGAAAAGCGGCGCGGGAGCAAACCGATAGATGGATAGAGAATGGGTACCGAAGCACACGGGATACAGAATTCTCTCTCCTCCTTTCGAAAGCGTCGTTAGGATCCGCTGGCACGGGGCCAATCACATCGACTGGCTACATATACGGGAGGTAGCCGATGTGATAGATATATATTCGCTTCCCCCTGAACATTGCACACTCGGAGGCATCGGTGAGCCCCACAGCCCCCCCCCCCCGGCCCCACAGTCCCCCACAGCCCCCGCCGATCTCCACCGTAAGTTAGCCTACACCGAAGGGCGATATCCTCGTCGACGTGGGTAGCACGGGGCATATACATAGAGAACGAAGTCTTTGGAGCGAATGGTGAGCAAGATATAAGTATATAGTCTCTTACACTGCAGCCATGTCTCTTATAGTGCACGACAGGATCGGCGAGGCAAGCAGAGAAGGGGGCAACGAGGTACTCCTCGTTTCTTGTTTGCGCCTAAACCTCGTTCGCCGAGAAGGCTACCATCCCTGAGAACAGCAACGGAGGAACTCCGCGTAGCCTCCTGGTAACGGAACGTATAAGCAAAGCGAGAGCTCGCGGCTCCCAATGCACCAATCCGCCCCGTATACTTCTACTGCAAACATTGATATGGCGACCAATATATCGGAATACCCGAGCGCGCGCGAGGGACGACAACGTGTACAATCGGCCGAGACGGTCGCACGTATTATCGGATAACCGCGTAGCCGCTCGAGGCTCTGTTGGCCAATTTTACGAAATGAAAAACGCTCCCTGCGCATGGGCGTAGGTGCGCAGCAATCTGTACGGAGGTGTGTGCGGGTATCAAGTATACAGGATACTTTCCGTACAGATCGGGTATGAGGAAATGTAATTTTAGGGACATTCGACGTCGAGGACCGCCCTCGTTGTAGCCAATTGTTGCCCCAATCAAGCGTACGTAAACCGCAGTGACTTGAAAATTATGACGTCGAAGCGACCATCGTTGGAATGCAAGGATTTTTGAAATTTCTTTACTTTTAATATCGTCCGAAAGCTTTTTTTTAATCAATGTCCTGAATCTCTAACTAGCATAGGGGGCTCAAAGTGGGCACTCTAAGGGAAATAAAAAAATAGTTATAAAATGTCATATTCAAACAATTTTTTTGGTATCGGGTGCTTAAGCTATCGTAGTTTACAGTTTTACTGAGTGCATTCACATATTTCCAGTAAATCTTCAAAATACAAATAATGAAGGCAATATAAAGAATTAAGGAATGCCCGCTTTGCCCTGGGGACACGGCTTCTGGGCAAAGCTAAAGCGGACACGGCTTCTGGGCAAAGCGGGCACGTCGAGGGTAAAGCACCCTGTATCTTTTCCTGAGATTAGGCATCAATAAGAAAAAAAATAGGGAATCATAGGGGGGGGGGGGAACTATCAATGTACGCACATATTTTATTGCAGACAAATCATTATTATTATCATAAAAGGATAAAAACTTAACGTGTCTTCTTAACAGTCAGTAAACTTAATTTTTTTGGCAATCATCGTAGTAATATGATCCAATACCAGAGTAAACAGTGCATGCATCATGAGCACACATTTGACAGCCATTGCATTGAATCCAGTCTTCGGTGGCAGGATCGATATATGGCTCGTTGCATATAAGGCACACGTAATTTTCCTTGTCTGTAGTTTGTTTCTTTTTTTTACCTTTTCGACTTTTCCTTAGTTTTTAAATCCTTCTTGATGCTCTTATCCCAAGAATCTTGTTGTGACTTTCTCTGATATTTATTTACCATCTGAAAATAATAGTGGGTATCGTTATAAGAAGGTAACAATATCACTTTCAAACATGTAAAAAAAAACACAGTTGCAATTATAATAGCGTTTTGGTTCCTACATAGATAAATAAATTGGAAAATTATAAAAATAAAGTCACATAGCTATATTCTATCTTCTATTATCATCTTAATTTCATATTGTCATCTGTCATTGGAGTATAGCGGGCACGTGCTCGATTTCCAACAATGAAGAGTAAAAAATAGGGAAATTATTTAAATGAAGTATCACCTTCATTTCCCATAGCCATCTTTTATACTGGGCATAGCGGGCACGTGCTCGCTTTCTCCTGCCCGCTTTGCCTTTTTGCGCCCCTTGACCATTTCATCAAACCTGACCAAAAAATCATTGCAATACATTCAAGCAAATATGAATAAGACGAAGTGAAATAAGCATAAAACAATAGTCACATTTTAGTATTGATCTATTTTACTCACAAATAGACAAAGCACGATGTACATACTTTGCTTTTTTTTTCAAAACCTGTGGAATTTTGCTTTTTTTGCCACACGAGCCGCGCGGTCCTCGCGTCGCGAAACCGCGGTAAGTTTTAGAACGTTAGTCGTATGGAAGTGCCCGCTTTAGGCCGGTTGCTCGCTTTGTGCCTCTTTCCCCTACATAAAAATGGACAAGTGATTTTCATAGCCTGAATCGACCAAAAACAAATTGTATAAATTGGGAAATGTTAGTTTCATTAATAAAGATTATTAAAAATTACCTTTTGACGAATGAAAGCTCATACCAATGAAGATTATTCCGACGGTCATCCTGTCTCCAATATAAATAATCTGTTCGAGAAAAAAAATGAAGAACCGTCCTCAAAACAGCAAATATGCTTCCTTTGAATTTTCTTGGCGGTTTCTCGAGTGCCTTGTTACAAACTAATTCATGTGTAATTATTTTGATGATGGCATCAACGAATAATATGTCCATATTGCACGACGACGTTACTTTGTATCACAATTTTCATGTTGGACGACGAACGTTACTTTGTATGGCAAGGTTAAGTTTGTATACCTTACCGATAATTTTCGATTAAGCTCAAAACAATTATTACTGCTATGGATGTTTATTACCTGAAAAATGTGAGAAAAATTTAGGAGACAATAATTTTTAATAATAATTGATTTGTCTAAAAAAATATCTCATAATAATAAAACAAAGCACAGCTTTGGAACAACGAATCGAGCCACTCTGAAAAAAATAGGTGTTACTGTACACACTTCAGAGTATTTTCTGGATTTTTTTGAGAAAAATCAAAAGTGACATATTGACAGAAAAAAAAAAAAATTTGTATAATTTTGGTGAAAATGGGCATTTTTCAAACTCGAAAAATTCAAAACAAACTTTTTTCACAAAGTTCATGTAAAATTGCAACTTTTTTGTCTTAAACATTTTTCTGTTGAATCAAATTCTCACGAGACATAACGGTATTTTGAAAGGTTTGAAATCTTGAAATACTCGATAAAATGCGATGCAAAAGTTTTGAAAAAATTTACACTGCTTTCTTTAATATGATTAAATAATTTAACAGAACTTCAAATTTTTCGAGAGTGGACAACTTTTTGACCGTTCGAAATGGTATGGAACGCTTCATATATATATGTGTCGTTTTTTTTATAAGAGCGATCATGCTGAAGGAAAAGTCGTATCCCATGCCCTTCCTATCTTGCCCGGGGAATTTTCGTGCCTCGTTAGATTCACATACTCTTTACCTCCTTCACACGATTTGTCTCGGTCTATCTTTCTTTCTCGGTCGATTTCAGGATCGTCGAAAGTAGTTAGAAGCTGGACGTGTTGTTTGTACGCTCAAACCCTCGACTCTCGTACCGCCTAGCTGTCTGACAGATCCTCTGTAAAAGCCTCTGCGCACCCTCGACTCACCACACTGTCGAGGCCGAGACTATGTCTGTCTGCGGAAGAGAACGGGAAATGTAGAGAGAGAGAGCGATAGAGAGAAAGAGCTGGAGAGAGCGAGAGAATACATAATAAAGGGTGCGAAAATCTAGCTTCTCATGGCGTGAATCGCGTAACGTGTTCACACCAACGTGCAATTCACTTTCGTGCAGACGTGAGAGACAAGAGATGCAGAGTGGGAGAACGAGCGGAAGAAGTACGCCACGTTTTCGAATGGTGGAAGGTCGGTCGGTGTTGGAGCGAGAGAGTACGGGCTGCGAAAATTGCTCGTTGAGAATCGAGAATGAGAGAACGAACTACGAGGGAGAGAGAGAGAGAGAGAGAGAGAAAGAGAGAGAGAGAGAGAGAGAGAGAGAGAGAGAGAGAGAGAGAGAGAGAGAGAGAGAGAGAGAGAGAGAGAGAGAGAGAGAGAGAGGGCAGCGAGTTAGTTAGCATGCTAATTCCAAAACGGGAAACACTTAAATTCATTACACAAACTACTAATTGCACGGATAATGACTATCGCTAATCACCGAAAGAATTACCGGTTCGAGCAAAACGTCTGGTCCGCGACTCGGCTAATCCCTCTCAGGCCATCCACTCGTTGCAGTCCCCCTCCTCTTCTACGATGCTCTCCTAACTCCATCGCATTTTCCCACAATGATACATAAGAGAGTGACAATCTATAGCATCGCGCAGAACGATAAAGCGAATAAGAGGCATATGAGAGTTTTCCGCACATTATCAGAGAGAACGTCATCAAATTTGTTGGGAGCTCCAAACAAATGTATCGGTCCATTTTCGTGTCTTCGTTTTCGTAAAATAAGGCTGCAACCGCGCGGTGATCAAAGCCAAGAAAAACGCGTCTACGCTTACTTTATTTTCGTTATTTTCGAGTACCTGGTGCACCACTCGAATTCTTTTTCATTGCCCGAGCACATTATGCAGGAAGCATGTGAAGCTCCGATAACCGTATTCTTATATGCTTCATTCGAAGCATGGGAAAAGCCCGTGAGAGCCGCATGGAAGAGAATGTTCTCTCTCGGCCTTCATGAGAAGAGTACTGCATGATCGTCGGCCTTTATGTTGATATTATTCCAAATTCATGCGGCCGAACGCCCCCCCCCCCCCCCTCCTAGGTACGCTCCTAAATTTTCACGAGAATGTCTGCCCATGATGTAAGATAATCGGCGGGGAAAGCGAACCGGAATTTTCCATTCTGCTGTTTCTCCGCAACGTAGAGACAGATACGGCGCGAGAAACGTGTACGGGGCTCACGTAATCTCTCCGGAGCCTTCGCATATCGCCCCCGACGTCGTCCCTGTACGACCATAATGCTCTTCGATACTGTACATAGCTCGAAAGGATACAAGCCGTCAAGGACATTCTCTCGGAAAAACCCGAAGTAACATAAAAGAGAAAGGTAACTTCCCTAGACACTGCGGTGCAAGATAAAGACGTCATGATACTTCAAGAAATTCAGTCGTAAAGCAACATTCTTCCGAATTTTCCTGCCTACAGTAGCCCCACCCAGGCGCTCGCGAATTATCCGAAATGAAATGGACATTTTTTGCCTCGAATGATATTTCGGCTTCGCCGTGCTCTGCCGTCGTAAAAGAAAATGTAAGGACAAGAAAGCGGATACTTCGGGATCGGAATATGTATGTTTTTGTATTTTTTATGATTACCAGAGGCTTTAGACGTCATAATGAGGGAGCATTGTGCAGTTGAATTCACAAGGCCCGGGTTAAAAATAAAATGCTAATCGGCTAAAAGCATTGCATTTTTGGCGGAAGACCCCGAGTAGAAATCTTGCTCCGGCTACAAGAAAGATCTGATCAGGTCTCCTGATTTCCTTTTCCGGCCTTGATTTATTTATCAAGACCTGAAGATTTTTGAAACGCAATCCCTGACTTCGGTCTAAGGGTAAAAATCAAGGCCTGGTCAGGGTGAAAAGTGAAGGCCTGACATGCAGTTCGAAAAGAGAAGTTCGTTGTTGCTTCGGAAACCACCATCTCATCACATTCTCCATTGTACTGCCAAATAAATATTTAAATTAAATAGGATCTATTTGAATCAAATAGGTTTTTTTTTACTACGATCCTATTTGTGTGAAATATATTTTTGAGAATATTCAATAGAATATTTCATAAATCCAAAATAAATTGAAATACTTAAATACTTAATACGATACAACAATGATTTTGTATCGTAATCATGAGATCATGGGATCGAAACTAGAACCCACCTACCTATAGCTACGCACCCTGCCCCTACCCTACCGAGTGTTTGTAGCATTTCGGTGGCATAAGAGACCACATGAATTCCTGTAATTATTTGTTGTATCACATAAACTATATCAATTAGTTAATATCCTTGTGATAATTAGAGAGTTTTATCAAATATCATGTTATAGATTTTTCAAACATAACCTATATATAGGGGGATTTTTTTTATCTTGACACTGCTAAATATCTCGAAAAATAAGCCTTATACGACAAAAATGTTCCAAATAAACCTTCAATAGTTTCCAAGGGGCAATTTAATCCTACAGAAATTAACCGCCTGCCGGCCCCCCTGGGGGTGGGGCGGGGCAGAACTTTGAAATCTTAAATGGGAACCCCTACTTTTTATTACAGATTCGAATTATACATAAAAAAATATGTAACTTTTGTCTGAACTTTTTTTTATCTCGGAATAGATGGCGCGGCACTCGGTGAAGATTGAGCAACCTTCCTTTCCTTCAAGGAAAATCCCCTATGTTTTTATTGCATAATGGAGCTACGTCGAAGAAAAGTAACTTTTGTCAGAAACATGTTTTTTTTAACTATCGTAAGTCCCCTTGCCTCTCACCATTCAATTCAATAAGTGTTCAAACTGATGACCTTCAACTTCGATGCATTTATTGATCCGTACTTCGAATAATTGTACACAACTCAAAAGTTTGTTCGCTTTAATGTTTGCGCAAGCATTTCTGCTTCGTCCAATCATGTTTTCACGAGTTGTTGGCACTCGTTGATAAACTACAGTTTTTAAGAGACCCAATAAAAAAATCTGGCGACGTAAGGTCTGGCGATCTGGCAGGCCAATGTATCGTTCCCCCTCTACCAACCCAGCGCCATCTATCCCGAATAAAAAGAAGTTCAGACAAAAGTTACGTGTTTTTTTATGCATAATCTGAATCTGTAATGAAAAGTAGGGGTTCCCATTTAAGATTTCAAAGTTCCCCCCCGCCCCAACCCCAGGAGGGGCAGCAGGTGGTTCATTTCTTTGGGATTGAATTGCCCCTTGGAAACTATTGAAGGTTCATTTGGGACATTTTTGTCGTATAAGGCTTATTTTTGTAGATATTTAGCAGTCTCAAGATAAAAAAATCACCCTGTATGTAACGCCTCTCTCTGCTCTTCGCTACCCCCCTCCCCTTCGATGTGTGTATTGCAATCAAGACACTTACTTATTAATTCAATCAAATAGAAAAATGTTTGTCCGTACGAAAATTCTATTTGATTTAAATAAAATAAAAAATGACATGGATAAATTTAGTGGATTCAACTAAATTGTTTTTCGAACAGAGGAAACCGAATCACAGATTTATTAGTAATAAATAAAACCGATGTGCTGGTCTAGTGGTTAGCGTGCTTGCCTCTGAAATCAGCACATCGGGAGGTGGCGGGTTCAAATCGCCGTCTCGTAGTTTCGGAGAAAAATGGAAACACGGGCGTGACGTAGCTCCACTTCTACACGGATGTGGCGCACACGAAACGGTACGTGTATGTGTCGTGTGTGTATGGCCGTAGCCTGTGAGCTACTTTTCGACGAAACGCGACTAGCTCCAAGGCTGGGAAGCGAAATCGTGACCGGCTGTATTGGTATAGGTTTTCCGCAGTTTCCCTATACCCATGGCAGAAAATGTCATGGTGAATGCGATACAGAGGGGGAAGACGGCTGCGGCCGCAAGGTGGGGATCGATTAGGGATGAGGAGTGAAGACAATGATGAGAAATATAATAAGGGGAAATACCCCGTACATGGAAGCTACAATAAGCGAAGCGTTTGCCGTAGCAAAGACAATAAAGAATAAATAAAAAAGTAATGACTAAAATAGTAGGAATAATAAAAAATGTACGCATAGAGTGGACAATATGTCTCGCTGTTTTGACGATATATATACACTTCGCACAAAAATTTAGGGAGCAAGAAAAAAATCCAAATTTTTGGGGGATTTTCAACAGGCTGTAACTCATACAAAAATGGTCGTACAGCAAAAATAAAAAAAGCAAATTGTAGCTCTAAGTGTCTCGTTTTCGGATCTGGGCTTGAACATTTTTTTTTGAAATTTTTTTTCGAGTAATCATAAGAAAACCACCGAAAAAAAAATATTCGAAATTTTTTTGGTTTTTTTTTTAAATCTACGGACGTGGAAATTTTTTTTTCGACTTAACCTCTGTACGGATCGGATAGCTTGTTTATTCAGCTTTAATTTGGTTTTTTAAAAATCTCGATACGAGCATTTCTCGCTGAGATATCGGTGTTTGAATGGAAAAAGATCATTTTGTCTTTGATTACCAATATCTCAGCAACCAATGATCGCACAGAAATTTTGAGGATGGTTTCAAAAACTTGAATAAATTCTCTACAAGGATTGGTAATTGAATTTTGAAAAAACAATTTTTTTCAATCATTACATGAATTTGAAAAAGGGACCAAAAAAGGGCTTTTTGTGGTTTTTTGGAAAATCAAGCGCCCAATCAAAAATATTGCGGAAACCACTAATGTTAAGTGTGCCTTTTACTGTTCAATATACCCACAAAAACCCTACGAAGTTTCAATTTAATCCAGCCAACCGTTTTTTTTTCCCACTTGATCGAATTTTTGAAAAAATTAAAGGAGCAAGAATTTCGCTCTGAAAATGTCATAATTTTTATCAAAAATGAAAAAAAAAAAAAAATTTCATTTTTCTCTCAATTCTGTATTAGTGACTTGGAAAATTTAAGAAAAAAAAAAAATCGAAAATTTTTGAAAAAAAAAATTCCAAAATTTTTGAAAAAAAATTTAAAAAAAAATTTTTTTTTTTCAATTGGCCCTAAATTAAAGAAATGTAGCGACTCACTTTCTCACCGATTTTCCTCTTCCGCACTTTAATTTTCCTAGTCACAAATTAATTGAATAAATTAAAAGTTGACCCCCAAGGCAAGTTTTTTTTTCAAAAATTTTCGATTTTTTTTTTTTCAAAAATTTTCCAAGTCACTAATACAGAATTGAGAGAAAAATGAATTTTTTTTTTTTTTTCATTTTTGATAAAAATTGTGACATTTTCAGAGCGAAATTCTTGCTCCTTTAATTTTTTCAAAAATTCGATCAAGTGGGAAAAAAAAACGGTTGGCTGGATTAAATTGAAACTTCGTAGGGTTTTTGTGGGTATATTGAACAGTAAAAGGCACACTTAACATTAGTGGTTTCCGCAATATTTTTGATTGGGCGCTTGATTTTCCAAAAAACCACAAAAAGCCCTTTTTTGGTCGCTTTTTCAAATTCATGTAATGATTGAAAAATTTTTTTTTTTTCAAAATTCAATTGCCAATCCTTGTAGAGAATTTATTCAAGTTTTTGAAACCAACCTCAAAATTTCTGTGCGATCATTGGTTGCTGAGATATTGGTAATCAAAGACAAAATGATCTTTTTCCATTCAAACACCGATATCTCAGCGAGAAACGCTCGTATCGAGATTTTTAAAAAACCAAATTAAAGTTGAATAAACAAGCTATCCGGTCCAAATAGAGGTTAAGTCGAAAAAAAAAATTCCACGTCCGTAGATTAAAAAAAAGAACCAAAAAAATTTCGAACATTTTTTTTTCGGTGGTTTTCTTATGATTATTCGAAAAATATTTTCAAAAAAAAATTTTCAAACTCAGATCCGAAAACTAGACACTTAGAGCTACAATTTGCTTTTTTTTTGCTGTACGACCATTTTTGTATGAGTTACAGCCTGTTGAAAATCCCCAAAAAATTTGGATTTTTTTCTTGCTCCCTAAATTTTTGTGCGAAGTGTAGTTCTAAGACTAATATATACATAGGTCATCTGGCGTTTGATAAGAGGTTAGGCGTGTAAAAGGCGGCAAACTGTATATAGTTCCAGTTACTTGATGATTTCTTGAAGCTAGCCGGATCAGGCGACTGGAGGTAACCGTAAATCCAGTTGCCTGACTATCGGCTGAAACCGGTCAGATCAGGTAGCTCAAGGCACACCGTAAATAAGGCCTCCATAAAACAGCGTGATCAGGCCCGGATCAAATGTCAGACCAGCCTGACATTATTTCTACTCGGACATACACGAGGACTCTAGGATGGTCGTACAATGTTGGTCGTACGAATGTAAATACCAGAGTCAGTGCCGAGACAGAATACGAAAAAGAGGATTCTGATGTATCAAGAGAAAAACAACATTTCTTATTGAGAGACGAACCGCTTGAGTCATCGAGCGATTGCCAAATGGACAAAAAGATAGGGCCTCGAATCGGCACACGACACAGTCCAAGAGGTTACGTGCGAACCCAGTACGAATGGATATCGCGATCAGCACTACGATCTCCGTGGTTTTATTTTCGTGGACCGGAGAGAGGGCTCTGGAGGTTTGTGCAAGGGCGAATCAGGCTGCCGGGCCATTTTGACAAAGAAGCACAAGGGGTGGACGGTGGAAAATGGTAGTGCGGGGAACGTGACTGGCCTGCCATGAGTGAAATTACACCTAGGACGAGAGAGCCGCGTTGGATCAACGATAGCGTTGCGGTCCCTATTCGTACAAGCCTCTTCTCTCCTCTGACGCATCAACGTGGGGCCAATGGGTTTCAGTAACCATTCTCGCAGCCCTGAATGCCAACGGCCACCCCTGTTGGCTCTCTCTTTCTCTCTCTTTCCCTCCCGTAGTACGCCGCTGGACGAGCGATCACGTATATCGTTACGTTCATAACACCGCGTGTCTATCTGCCTTTTTACGCGCGTATTTGCGCACACGCGCATTTGTACCCTTTGGTCTCGCACAAATACGAGTTATTTGCCATGTGGAGATATGCCCATACCCCCCTTCTGCCCCCTTGCGATATCGTTGTACCGGAGAGTGATTCGCCCTCGCTCTATATCGCGTTGAATCATTCCAACCATATAGCGGCAGTTTCGCACGGACGTGACGTCGTCCAACGAAGCACAGACCAACTATACGGGTATTCCTTGCGCCAACGAATCCTCATGAATCCGGATTGGGAGAAGGAGAGGAGTAACGCGTATCTGCTGATATGACGCAATCTGTCAGAGGAGCTCAAACTGATGACTGGTTCGTATTATTTGCACCCTGGTAGATATGGACACTCCATTGGGCCCGGTAATTGCCGCGGGATTTTCCCTCTGCAGAATCAATTCACGAATAAATGGATGGGCAAATTTGTGAACTTTTTATCGCTGGCGTTTGAACATTGGTCGGAAAGGACAAGGTAACGTTGAACCGCTATGCGAGCGGTCAATATTATTGTATCTTAAATCCAATTTTCGTTCGTCCTTTCGGGACTCTTACGATCGCGTTGATGTTGAAGTTTGCACTGGTGGAATGCAACAGAAATCGATTTGATGTTTTATTCCTTTATTTTTATTACTATCTAAAAAAATTGCAGGTTTTGTTTATAGATTTTTATTAAGGATTCTCAAAAATGTTTCATTGACTTCGTAGCTTAAATGTGCCAACAAAATGTCCCCCAGTACGAAAAAAAAACATACTTTGGTGCCTTACAACGATGCGAACTTAAGAACCATACGATCACATCACCAAGATCACATCTCTTCTACTTCCACTCCACACTTGTCACTTCACTTTTTCCAGTTCCTGTAAGACCGTCCAGTGTGGTTCTCATACGAGTGGAGAAATTTGTTGGGAAGGCCCCAGATCCCAATAGGATGCAGTGCATCCTTTAGGGACTTGACAGGGTCGCCGCACTTAGGGAGTCCGCATTGGAATCCAAGTGGATTCCGCGCTATTTCCTAATTGACATGGCGTTGAAGTTTGCATTGTTCGAATACAACGATGCTTTAAAGTTCCTTTTATTTTTATTATTATCCGAACCCTTTTCTTCAAAGTAAAATCCTAAATCTCTGAAGATACATTGAAATGGAAGAGTGATTTCCATAGTCTGAATAGATAAAAAAAAGATTCCATAAACTGGAAGGAATTAATTTCCGTTGCGTTACAACGATGCAAACTCTAACATCATCGATTGACATCGTTTGCGAATTTTTTCTATAAAAAATTTTCAATCGCAGTTTCTTGGATCTCCCAAAAAAAAATATCCTTTCGTGATCCCGTACACAAACTTGTTGGGGAGTCCCAAGATGCACCCACTTCTCTGTACGGGCTTGTTAGGGATACCGCATATGCCGAGTCCTCATTGGGATCCAATTGGATTCTGTACCTTTCCCCGATGAACGCCGTTTGAGAATTTTGACCCTGTTCGAATCGAAAGTATGCGAAAAGTCAAGAGCAAAAGCTCGGCGTGTTGAAACATAACCTGCACGCTTCGTGAACATGCACGTGTAAGGTGATATCATATCAAACTGCAGTAAAATAAACAACAAACGATAATTACCGTTGATTTTCAGTGATGTGATTCGAATCGAATTTTGCGAAATACTTTTTGAAGTGATGCATACTTAAAAAAAATAAGATTTAGAGTTTTATTAAGATCCGCTGATTTTGTATGTCTACACAGGGTATCCCGGAACTGAATGCCTTCCCTGAAATAGGGGGGTTGGGGATGACATTCTGAGTCGTTTGATATAACCATGTGTGGGTCTCAGATCAACCGCTGAATTATTATTAATTTCTAAAGGCGGGCCAATCAGGTGCGCCCGATAAGCCGGCGTACGTCGGTGAGCGATGCGCTGGCTCATCGGACGCACCTGATTGGCCCGCCTTTAGAAATTAATAATAATTCAGGGGTTGATCTGAGACCTACACATGCTTATATCAATCGACTCAGAAATGTACCCCCAACTCCCCATTTCAGGGTCCGCATTCAGTTCTGGGACACTCTATATATTTGTTTTTAATCCAACATACAGGATGCGATCGGATCCATCAAGAATCGTATCAGATTCTGTTCAATAATGTGGGAACCGTTTAGTATTCAAATTGGATTCGTAAATTACATCACAATGAGGAATCCTGATCAGAATCCAATGTAGGAGCCTGGCGTTTTAGCATAGGGATCCAATACGATGACCCATTGGATCTCTATCAGGAAATGGTACCAACTACAGGAATCCAATTAGATTCTGCACGCGTAGCGATTCTTTTCTAATGCGCTACGGTATTGCATTCTCACGAGGGCATCGGGAAAAGGCGCAATACATGTGCCGATACAAGCGGTTTCACAGAGTCCCGGTTATCATCGTTTGTCATAGCCCAGGTCAACGCTGCTTGACACGTCGAATCGCCGCCGCCCCATATCGACCGCGCGTCCACTGCCGGTTCTATTAATACTAATTCCCGCATATTAATTCCTGACGATAACAGATGTTTGATAAAGATATTTAGTGATGAAGTACTCGAGATACGGTCCCTAACGTTAGTCTCGACCAACGTTTGAAAGATGGGTACGCAGCAAGCCTTCCTCTACTTTTCTCCCCCTGTCGCCGTCCCGTAACGCCTTCGCGATCATTTTCTTGCGATACTACGTTTAATCGCACGTGACACGGGCAAAAAATTTTACGCTGCACGCTCCTGCGATTATGAGACACTTTTGTCTGTACATAATCATGCACTATCTACACACGAGTTGCCACAGATGTTCGCGGAAAAATATTGTGAGGTCGTGATTCCTCGTTGCCCGAGGATACAGTCACTGTATGGCCGCTGAATTCTACACGTTTTACAAGCTGGTAAAAATACATCGAGACATGCAAATTTTACCCGATGCTACATTGATTTCGTGAATATTCACTGGCTCGTGAATATTTTATTATTTCGTTGGATCGAGCAACGTTCGTGGCGTCACCGGTGAATATTTCGCCCGAAGTGAACGTACAGATATTTGGTAATCTTCCGCATCATGTGTCGAGTCAATTATTAACACACGGCTCGTTGTTTCGTATATTTTTCTCCGAGCTGAGTGCGCGCAAGGTGAAACGCGTCCCCTTGTGGAAGGAAGGCGGGGGAGAAATTGGAGTCTGTCCGTGCAAACTTGGTAAAGTTCCAAGTGTCCAAAATTACATTCCGCGTGTTTGTAAGAAGTTTTGGGCGCTCGTGAGTACGGGCGTCGGGTGGCCCTTTTAGCAGGAGAAATTTCGGACGGAACAAAGAGCCAATGTTAGCGAAAAGAGTGCATATTTGTACACTCCTGCGCAAAGGCGTGTCACGTCCAATGAGGAAATGAAAGAGAAGCAAGGGATGAAGATAGAGCAGAGTAGAAATTGCGCAGGTGGGAATAAGAGATCGAGTGACTTTTCGAGCCCACGCGGGCATAACCTCCGCCCCACGCCCTTCGAAGTACTTATACTTCTTCGCCAAAAGTCATGAATATACCGGCGAAAGGCCGAATGGAAAGTGAAGAAGAAGGGTAGTGAAGCTAGCAGGGGATGTATAACAGTTTACACGCTCGACCCACTTCTTGCACGACGCGGGACTGAATCTCTCTCTCTCTCTCTCTCTCTCTCTCTGTCTCTCTGTCTCTCTCTCTCTCTCTCTCTCTCTCTCTCTCTCTCTCTCTCTCTCTCTCTCTCTCTCTCTCTCTCTCTCTCTCTCTCTCTCTCTTTTTCTTTCTTTCTCTCGGTCTCCATCCGTCTCCTTCGAACATCGTACCTTTTATAGTCCAGAGCCTGCGACTCTTTTGCCGTCGTGACGACGACGTCCGGAAATCCTGCGAAAAAGAAAGGAGGATGAGGATTCACCCTCTTCCGGTCGTCGTGGTTCGTGGCAAAGTATTATAGTGTGTCTCGAGCAAACAAACCCTCTAAATCGGAGTAAGCAAATTCCACGGGTCGTCGAATAACTCTGGGAGGAAAATCATAACGAGATATAATATTCCGTCGCGCTGTTTGTAACACCCGGAGAGATGGCGGATAATTTTATTTCACGTCGAGCCGAGAAATCGAATAATGCATCACCGTGACGTCGTAAAATGAGAATAACGAGGAACTTTTATACATTGATAAAATGCATATTATACAAGTTTTTTTCCCTTAACATCCTCCGCGGTCTGTGTTTGTCCCACTGCGGGGTTAATTATGATTTGAGGATGCTCTGAATTATTTTTATAATTTGAATGATACACAGAAACAAACGAAAAAACATAGAAATTGTGATTTCTTGTTCTGCGCATAGTTCGTTTCGTGAGTACTTCAAGCAGAAGAAAAAACCAAAAAATTATGTTCATGCTTGAAATTGTAAAAACGTGGAAGAGTGTATTGAGGGCGGGATATACATTGAAATGGGAAAAATATTAGGCAGTTTTGAGGGATTTTTTAAACAGAGAAATAATTAGTTTACATTTATCAAACTGTAGGTATACTTTAATGGTATATTTGGGGAATTGCGAATCGGCGTGCGGTCTAGCTTCCCGTAGACTTTGATTTGCGAAAAAATGATTTTTTGTTAGTCAGTCGATGTATAATTTCCATTCGACTGCAATTAAAATGAAGAAAAATCAAATTTAAGAGAATAGCACGCATTTACAAAAAAAATTAACATTACACGCAAATTTGGATTAAAACAGTTTTTGATCTGAATTGTGTCTAATTTTTCAAAAACAATTCTCGTTAAGTAGAAGGTAGCAACATTATCAATATTTCTACCAAGTTTCGACTCGATCGGCTCAAATTTTTTTGAGTAATCCTGCACGCCAATTTCAAAAATGCAGTTTTGAGAAATGCTCTTTTGAAGTGTACATAGAATTTGAATTAAATTGCACTAGGTGCTTGTGGTAGCTAATTACTTAAGTAATCTGTTGAAAATTAATTAAACTGTCAATTACGATAGTAGTTGTAATTGTTATTTGTTCATTTAATTACTTTTTGTTCATTTCTGCCTGCCCCCTGCGCTCTCGCTTCTACCTGCGGCGCGCGCACCGAATACGAGCGGCGATACACAGCATTGGTGGGCTGTAACGTTTGAAGTTTTTCGAATTTCGCTATGTAACTTTGGGAAAATATTCTATATAATATAATGCCTCAAGGCATTATCGGTGTCTAGAACGGTCTTTTGGAGGTCAATTTTAGGATGGAATAACTAAAAAGAATATCTGAAAAAATGAATACACATGTTTATTGATCCTTCTATGCTCTATGCTCTTAGAGAACTTGCTCCCTAGTTTCGAGAAAGCCGCGTTTGAAGTTGCTGCGTCTCGGCTAATTTCATTAGCATCATTGAACGGTTTTCACAGACGCATTTAGAAAGGTCTATAGAATAATTAAATTTAATTTAAATAACGATTTTTTTACACTTCTGGTCAACAATACTGCCTCAAAAAGTGGCCAAATTATTGGTGCGAAAATATAAAAAAGATCTCGAAGAAATAAACAATTTTTATAGAAACGCCCATTCTTTAATTGAGACGTGATATTAAAAGCTCTTGTTATTCATGCCCCTCTCTTCTCTCGGTCGTTCTCGCACGAATCGCCCCGGTATTCGCGTGGAAAGATAATGTCGAACTTCCGGCGTCGTAGGCGAATAACCTCGCGCTGAGGTCATACTTAGCGCTAAATAATGAATATGCAGAGGTAATGCCGAAGCTGTGCAGTTTCCTGTACTATTCTTAGCCATCCTCGTTTTCTCTCGGGGAGACGTTACACCGTAGCGAGAACTGACTATGAGGGAGCGCCTTAGTGTATTGGGTTAACGAAACACGACATAACGGTGTAAAACATAATTATCAGTCCAAGCAGACGGAGAAAGAGTTGAAGGAACCCGAAGCGCGTGACGAAGAGAAAGACGTACAACGGGGTTGCATTATTCATAGCCCTTGTGCGCTCCGTTAGTTTGCTTTCAGAATGCTTCCTCTCTTCTGCTCTTTCACACACACACACCCTTATTTCCAGTTTACGAAAACGAAAGCGCAGACATACATAGTGGCGCATACAGTGCGCAAACACATGTGGTTTGCGCACTGAGAAAAAAATCAATGATCCAATATCTTTGGTGTTATTAGAAGAAATTTCGTAAATTTAATTGTAAAATTGTTGGTGTAAATAATCGGATTTATTAGTCCAAACAAAACGCCATTGCCTTTAATAACATGATAAGATTAAAAGTTTTTTTTTCATTCTAAAGATATATTGTTAGCCGAGAACAATATATTATTGTAACTATCTAAAAAATTATCGCGAACAAATTATATAGTTTTGAATGCATTTTGTCATAGTTCATAGTTTTGAATGTCAATTAATGACATGAATAATATTGATTCGAGTACATAAGAAAAATTGAATTTCGCTCGTTTGATTCAGATAAAATTTCTATTGGGTAAATATGTTATTTTATTTTTTTCACCATATCCGATATTGATTTTCAAGTTCATTACTCGTTAAAATATTAATGTTTTATTTTTATTGAAAAATATTAAGTAAATGTCTGAATTGGTTAAAAAATTATGCGAAAATAAAATTTGTCTCTTGCGCATTTGGTTGCAAAAAATCAACAAAATCATGGCTGAGCGCCACCGACATTACAGGTGTGAGGAAATCCGTAGTTCTCGGAGTAACCGCTAGAAGCCGCACGCGCGTTCGTTTCTCGTACGCGCAGCGCGAACCGAAAATCTACTTAAACGCTGGAAAAACTCTAAGGAGTATCGCTTCTTGGCCTGTGGCTAATATCAAAGGGTGGTATCCATTGGATATCTGATATTCTCTCCACTATTATCGTGGATGATCATTCTAATGCTCACTTTTTATGTGAGATTTGAAAAAAAATTGAAAAACTCAATTTTTTTTATCAAAACCAATTCGATCAAAACTTTATTGTGATAATTCTATCCTATTCCAAAGAACTGCTCGCGATCTTTCAAATACCTTCAGCAATTCTCGTGAATGTACATTTATTTGAACCAACAATCAAGAAATGTTTGCAAGCGCACATCGAATCATATTAAAAACATTACTCCTCGAATTCACAAACATATTCTTTTGATTGCAATGAACATTTATTTAATCGAATATTATTATATTTTTTTTCTACCAGAGACTAAACGCGTTGCTACAAATGACACCTATACTTTGTGGAAAAAAAGTACCATTATTTCGGATTCATATTGTTGATATTTCAATCATATTATACACTTGTCTCTATCCCATACTAGTTGCATGGTATTGCACTTTTGATATTGTACGGAGTACGAAAATGTTACGTCTCATGGCATATTCGTTTCGACGTAGTAAAGAAATAATTCATTCTATCGATTATATTTTTGTACGAAATAACAAATGTTTTAGCAACCTCTTAATTATTTCATGCATACATCTACGGATATTCAGAGAACAGAAGAGATTTTCAAATAAAATAATATGTCAATTAAATCAATCACATTTTCCAATACTTTATAGTATTGTAACAATCTCATATATCGGTGGCACTTCGCGTTCAGACATTTATTCGGATCAACTAATATAATTTTTTATTCAATAGTTTTTTTTCTCAGTGCGGGGATATCGGTAAACCACCGATTTCACGCGAATTCGATTCGATGAACTTCGTATCCGGATATATGCGATGCATTCGAACGGAAAAGCACTCTGGAGACGGTACTCATGAGTATTTTAATATTTCCAAAAAGCATACGCCTTCGATGTTGAATGATCCCGTCAAATACTGGATGTTGAACTTTCAGCAACATTTTCGGCAATAATTGGCATTTCAACCAACACTCTGCCTAGCACGAGTGTGCAGAAAAACAAATGGCAGAGCGATCATCTTCGAATAGAATCATCGGTGTTGTGCTATGAACATATTATGTTCACAGACAAATCAGTCTATACACCCCGTTGCCGAAAAACTTTCGTTGGAAAAATAATGTCGCATTATTATCGCTGGAGTAATCGCCAAATATTCTTTCCGTTGACCTCGATTTCTCGGACAAGTGTTTGCTTCATCGCAATAGACGATACAATTCCGTGACGTTAGCAGCCGACCCAGCAGAGTCAGACCAAGCAAACGGGCAGATGAGGTTGATTGAGTACACGAATGTATACATTTAAAGCGAAGACGAGTGGAGAGAGTGAGTTTCGTGCGCCACCGACAGCGGCTCCTCGAAAGCTACGAGGTGTATTTTAGAAGATGAGTTACCGCGGAAGGTTACCGGTAGACGAGGTCGTAGGGGTGAGAGGGGGTGAATAAGGGAGAACAGGGGTTGAGCAGGCGTGTTTTTGCCGGAGGGATAATAGGGCCAGGCTGTCAGTCGACCTGATAGCATAATACTTGGACTTATTTACACTATACCCCATTGCTATCAAACGGTAAGACTCCTTCATCCCTTAACTCTGTCTCTTTCACTCCCATGCTCCGCTTCCTATACCTCGCTTCCACTCCCTTATCACTTGGCTTCTCTCTCTTCGTCGTTCTCTCCTACCTCTCTCCCTCGTCATTCGGCTTTCCCTTAATTAATACCACAAACGGGAAGACGCTTGAGAAGCGAAATGGAATGAGGATTGTTGAATCTCGTGCAGGGTAGAGAGATAGAGAGCGATCTGCTTCAGGATCCTAACCACCTAATGGATCCTCTGCTATCGACTTCATAGCATTGCTTGCACAGTGTAGATTATTTTGTACAAAGGTATCTGTTATTACATCGTTCCGAAACAAGAGCCTAGAAAATCGTGTTCTGCACAGTATGATGAAAACCCGATCGAGGCCTTCTTTACGATATACTCATTCATTTTTCTTTGAAAATGGCTACTACCGGAGCGCATGTGTTCAAAATGGTAATTGAAATAGTGATTTGTATGATGCCAAGTGCCTTGTGTCTTCAATTGCTCGCTCTTCCCTTCTTTATTCTTCTGTTCTTCGAGCCACGGCCACAGCACGAAACCCATTGACTTCACCAAACGTTGAGAAATAATTACCAGGATTATAAAGTTGTCTCTTGGCAAGAAGGACATTGATCGCGGGAGCCGGAATCATGACGAACCCCCATGAGATTGCAAGTCCGCATAGACGAGCCGCCTCATACTAATCGCCGTTGAGCTTTCAAGCGTAACAAACGCGTACGGTTGTATGTACGCACCTACATATATTCACGTATATTCACCGGTATCACCGCACAGTGCGAGCGTAGCAGGGGTACCATTGTCCTCTTAATCGTGTCGGCTGGTGGATTCCGTTGGGCGACATTGGTGCCTCTAGTTCACCGGAGGTCGAGGTATACAGCGGAGGGGGCGCTTGCTGCGTGCGATGCGTCGACGGTAGGGCCCGGGGTTGAGTTGTTAACGCCGCGCCACCGACGCCCTCCAACCCCGCGCGGAACGTTCCATTGTTTCGTAATGAAGACTGATGACAGTATGTGTGAGCGTGTACAGAGAAGAGCCGAGAGGAGAAGGATCGGAGCACGGTACGAAGCTTTATGCCGAGCCCCTGCGTGGAGGCTAGTGACAAGAAACCACCGGCAGTTTATTAGGACGACGTGCCCCCTGAGTTGCCTATATACGCGTAACGTTACAGCTTTACAATAGATACACTGGCTGAATTCTCTACGACGACAAAGAGCTTCATTACACGAAGGAGTTTTTAATTAGCTGGAAAGTTGTCTTATAAAGGCTTACGGAAAATTAGGACTCGAATTTCAAGAATTCAAGGTACTACTGCATGCCGCTAGGGAAATACTTTTAATTCTGTTGTGATTTTCAACAGCTTCCGTTGGGAGAACGTATGGGGAGTACAAATACGTCCCCGCCGTTTGACAAAGGATGGCCCCACCAGGAGGTTATGGTTGGAATTGTCAGATGTGAAACGTCATATAGTAAGGTTGGACATCTGGCAAGACCATAACCTTGAAATATTAGCGATTTTCTATCAACATCACATAATTTTTTTCGTGCAAAAATGGCGAGTTTTGAGCCGAATAAGCGTCATTTGCGGGAACTTTTGATTTACTTCTTTAATTTGAAGAAAGCTGCAGCTGAGGCGCATCGATTGCTTGTAGAAGCATATGGTGAGGCTGCTTTAAGGGACCAGTCCACTTTGGAGCCACGAAAAAGGCTATTTTCGCGATTTTTTTTTGAGGATTTTATAAAAGGTATGAATATGAAAGTTGTTGGGCTTGATAAATAAAGTCTTGAAATACATTTAAAAAAAATTAAATTCATTTTATTTATTTTTAAGTACAAAAACTATAGTTTAACGTAACGCCTCAAAAACAGGTGGGTAGCCCCATCACAACTCGGCAACGGCTTGTCTGAAACAAAAAATCAAAGTCCATTAAATTCAGTACGACACCAGCTACAAAATGACCGTCGGATATAAAGTTTTATCAAAAAATAAAAAATGGCAGATGAAAAACAAAAAAAAAGTAATAAAAAACTCGTTTTTTCGCATTTTTTTGCAAAAAAAAGAGTGAAAATAAAAATTTTGAAACCATCGAGGGTCGGCTTGTTGCGAATAATGTTTACAGTATGTGGTTCAAATTTCAAGAGAATCGGTTTATTAGTTTTAGAGACACGATGAAGCTAGATTTAAAAAACGTTGTTTCGAGAAAAACGCATTTGATGTTTATACTATGAAAAACTCTTACCTAAATTCAAGCGGCAATTCCTGCATCGTACAAGATCTCTTCTGATTGCTCATCATCGTCGATTTCTTCAAGTCTTGCTTGCTTTCGATTTTTTGAAATTTTCAAAGTGGACTGGCCCCTTAAGTGAGAGAAGTTGTCGTGAGTGGTTTAAAAAGTTCAAGAACGGTGAGTTTTACGTCGAAGACAAAGAACATAGCGGAAGGCCGAAAGCGTACGAAGACACGGAATTGGAAGCATTATTGGGAGGAGATTCGTGCCAAACGCAAGAAGAACTTGCACTTACATTAAGAGTGACTCAACAACCAATTTCACATCGTTTCAAATCATTGGGAATGATTCAAAAGCAAGGAAATTGGGTTCCATATGAACTGAAGCCGAGAAACGTTGAACGCTGATTTTGCGCATGTGAAATGCTGCTTGTTCGGCATAGGTCAAAACCTACTTGGAAACACTCAATTGGGAAATTTCACCCCACCCACCGTATTCACCAGACATTGGTGAATACGTGAATCCCTCTGAACATCATTTATTTCGATCGATGATGCACGGCCTGTCTGAGCAGCACTTCACATCATATAAAGATACCAAAAATTTGGTCGGTTTGTGGATAGCCTCAAAAGATGAAGCGTGCTTCCGACGCGGTATCCATATGCTGCCAGAAAGATGGAAAAAAGTAGTGGCTGACGATGGACAATACTTTGAATAAAACATAAAGTACCGTTTTTTCACAATTAATGCCTAATTTATGATAAAAAAAAAACAAATGGGCGCAGACTGATTTGTACTCCCAATAATCATCGCGTCTTGGTTCGTAAGCCATGCACGATCATCCACCATGTACTGTGCATCACTCTATACAGTCGGAGTACGTAATGCTTACAACAGGCTTTGATCAACTGAGCTCACGGCCTTGTCTCCCAAAGACGCTCTGTTCGGCGCTCGATTATCTGCCGGGTAATTGATGAACCCCTGAGCCTGCGTACACCCTCTGAACATCGATCCCCTATCGTCGTGCGCACGCGTTGATCCCCAATCACGCAATAATTTTGCCTATGCCGCAAAGTATATGAGAGAATGTCTTGAATTCGAAGACTTTACAAGAGTTCCCGCGGCGAAGTTCATCGCATTATTTTTTTTTTTCGTTTTCTAGGCGTCGAGACGTTTTTACATTCCTTGATGATCATGTCGAGCGTTGTAACTTTTGATAAGACACGAGCACGTTTTGAAGCTACAGGCAGCGAGAACGGGGTGTGCAAACCGATTATTGCAAGCGTTCTGTGCGAACAAAAGGAGAAGCGGACGGTAGAAGTGCAGGAGGAAAAGCAGAGAATGGTACGGTATGGGGATGATGTAATGACGTGCCCTTGCAGAGCCACGGAATGACGATAAAACGAGACACGGTCTTACGAGCACTTTGTTCTAGCAGGGATTCCCTATAAGTGTCGTTGGCCGAGAGAATGTGTGTGTGTGTGTGTGTGTGTGTGTGTGTGTGTGTGTGTGTGTGTGTGTGTGTGTGTATGTGTGTGTGTGTGTGAGAGAGAGAGGGAGAGAGAGAGAGATGGGGGGAGGTTAAGGGGTTAAACGATTGAACAAAGATGCCAACACGTGCGCTGTGACGATAAAAACGATGATAATATGCTTATATGCATAGTGTATGAAATGAAACCTTTGTAACTCTAGACTTATGTGTGGCCATATGCTTTCGGCTTACCAACTCATTCGCGCCAACTTTTGCTTATACTACGTCAACATACTGTCACTTGCTTAACCGGCCTGAATAAGCTTGAGGCCCAAAACTATGCTCATTTCCAACATTTCTTTCTGACGACAGTATTAAGATGACGAGGTCGGGATTTTACACACCATTAATATAGTCCTGGCAAGTTTGAGTTTTTTAAATTGATAAATATTGTAATACGCTGAAGTTATTATTATTTGAACAATGTGCCACTGTTACTGCATGACCAATCGATGTAGATGGTTGTGGCAAGGAGGGTGAAATTAAAAAAAAAAATACACTTCTAGTATAATAATGAACATTCGTATGACCGGATACTGTTCTGAAACATTGAGAATTACAAAAATGGCAAGCTGTATGAAAAATCGACTTCTGACAAAAAACAGCTTCAATAACGTTTCGATAACGATTGGATGAACATATCAAGAAATCATCATACGATAGTAATCATCAATCATCATACGATAGAAAATGTTATAAACGATACTTTGGTCGAACTTGAAGTGAATCGCATGAATAGATTTGGAGATACTAGTTACGCCGTTTTACAAGACATGGTTTCGACATGAATGAAAAAAAGGATAAATATCAGCGAGGTGGCTTGCCGTAGCGCGTAAGCGTTCCCACCCTTAACAAAAATCGTCCTAATTCGGTCAATTTTAGGAGTTTGTACAAAATCTTTGGAACAAAGTCAACACCCTAGACTATGACACTATGCAATGAAAATCTGATTTTTTTAATTTACAGCCTATGCAGACCCCTTGAACTATCAAGCACGAAGTTAATGTACAAGTTAATGTACAAATCTAACGCCTCTAAACTTGATAATCATGTCGATACCTCAGGGCAAGTTTATATTTCACATCATTCGAAATGTGATCAAGTGATGGAATGGGTATTTTAGATCATTCTGTCAGGACTACGATCCCCAATTTTCTATCTCTTGTATCATTTATCGAATTGAATCGGGGAGCGATTTTCTTTTCTGAATGACGTACAAGTCCACGTTCAC